>OX422142.1:193898719-194275865 GCA_949129095.1 Volucella bombylans
AATGGCATAAGTAGAGGGAACAACTTTTGTGTCACTACTTGACGACAAGTAACATGGCACATTCTGATAAGTGGGGGTCATACCTTTGTGGATTGGGTTACTTGCTTTTCAAATCTGATTGAAATCGTTTAGTGTGATAGATACGAATAGGAATATGTATCTCTAACATGTCGGTGTTGTGGTTTGACACTTTGAATGAGGACGTTGGCAGGTTGTAAAGATATGGTCGCTTCTGTTGCATGTACATTTAGAAGATGAAGCTGTTCACTATTTGACGTGCTTTCGATTTCATTTTGAAGACAAAAATGCCGTCAAAATTGATCTCATTATGTCAACACAGACGATTATAATGGATCTTTTTTAAAGGAATTATGGCCACGCGTAAGTAACAACCTTCACAAAATTAAGTTGCCTGTAGTTCAGGAATACCGGCGGTATTTCATCTGTGTTGATTATGTTTTTAGATTTTTAGGATGAGCTGCGATTTGGTTGGCTAGAGATTGAGTCCATTACATAACGACCAGTTATATATCTGAGACAAGTCTTAGTTTATTCTGACAACTAGATCCTCAACAAACACTGAAGGTCTCGAAACATACATCTGAGCATCATCAGCATAGAGATGAATAGCAACATTTGAGCACACTTTACGAGTATGCAGGTCACTAGTAAAAATACAGAACAAAACTGGGCAAAGTATTGACCCTTGAGGTACGCCTGTCGAATACTGTCGAATAGATCTTTCACTGAAACGAAAATATAATTTAAGTTTCTGGCAGAGTACCATGTGATCAACACTGTCAAAGGCTTTGGAAAAGTCTAGCAAACCTAGCACCGTCAAGAAGTCCTTATCATATCCTACTCTTATGTCATCGAGGATTTGATACGCTATGATTCGCTCGAAAGCCCGACTGAACTGGGGACAATAAACTGTGTTGACTTATGTCATTCGAGATTAGGTTTGCTAGAATCTTCTCAAGTACTTTGGACACGCATGTTTAGGTATTTATCGGGCGGAAGTCGGTTGGCAAGGAGGGCTGAAGTTTCCTTCATTCTGAGTAATGACTTTAGCCAGGAAATATGGAAGCGGTGATGCAGAAATTAAAGATGCTCATAATATGGGGTAGAATCGTACATCGTCCTCTCCAGTAGATATAAACAACATCTGTTTCAGAGACAGAGTCAAAATCAAAAACAAAGACATATGTACATATATACCAGCATGTATGATCATGATTAGGGGTGAAGCTTGGTTTGCTAATAGCAGAAGGGATAAATGTATTGTTGGAGATGCTATCAATTTCCGATTTTCTTCCAACACCAACTGAGCGCAAGTTGTTCCACAGCTTTTTCGACGTTTGTTTAGGCCTCAACTTAGATAAGAAATTTATTTATTTTTGCTGTTCTTGTAATGGAAGCAGAGCGAATACAGAATATGCATCTCTCAATTAAGATTTGTTGGCAATGACTTCCATTTAGCATATAACTTGTTACGCACGGTGTACTTCACAAGTGATCCATGGACATGCCTGTTAAATAAATCAAATGTTAGGGTTTGGCATTGACATTCATATTTTGCCTCAAAATAAGAACAATTACGACATAGGAGAAGGGTCGCGTCGAGTTGCAATCTCTAAAATTAAATGATATCAGCATAGGAAAACGACGTAAGTCAACGTTGTATCTACAGAAAATAAGGCTATGATCTGACATACCACCCAGAGGTAGCTGGTCTTGGAGTAAGACGTTAGACCGATTTGAAACCGTGATGATATCAAGCAGGCTTTGGGGGTTGTCTTGCAAACAATTACAGATCCATTGCAATACCTTTCTTAAACTTTACGTTGAAATATGGCGATGAAATTAGCAAGAGAATAATATTTCCTATATACATATGTGCATAAACTATTTACTTGAACGATTGACTTTTTAAACAATTAAACAAACTTGTATAAAGGGTCCGCCATCTAACGTTTTTTTTCAACTAGTGCTTGTTTCGTGAATGGTAACACTTAGCTCATGTCTGATTTGACAGATAATTAGTTTTATCCTTCCGGTTAATAATGGAAAATAATTTCATTCAAATGGCTGTCTCGGCTGGCCATGCAGTAGCCTACACGATCGGTCCAATTTTTAAGCACATTATCGATTTTGTGCAGCTGGCTTCACGAATATTATCCTTTAAAGCGTCAATTGTCTCTGGCTTGTCGGCGTAACACTTATCTTTTACGGCACCCCACAAATAATAGTCCAACGGTGTCAAATCGCAGCTCCAAGGTGGCCAAACGACATCAGCTCTACGGCTGATAATGCGATCCTCAAAAACAGGTCGCAAAACATCGAATGTAGCTTCGGCTGTGTGGCACGTAGCGCCGTCCTGTTGAAACCAAATGTTGCCAATATCCTCCTCTTCAATTTTTGTGAACAAAAATTCGTTCAACATGGCCCGATAACGATCGCCATTGACTGTAACGGCCACTCCTTGCTCATTTTCGAAGAAAAATGGCCCAATTATGCCTCTGGGCCAAAATCCGCACCAAACAGTGACTCGTTTTGGGTGTATCGGCTTTTCAATGTATGCGTGCGGCATCTTCTCTAAGTCGATCGCAGGACCACTTAGCGAAGCGAAAAGGCAGATGGTCAACTCCTGAACCAATTGGACTTTGTATGGCGTCATACCAAGGTCTTTATGCAAAATTCGTCTCAATGATGTCTCCGAAATGTTCAATTGTTGAGAACGACGGTGAATTGATGTTGATGGCGCTTCACGCACACTTTCTGCCACAGCAGCAATATTCTCGGGTGTACGCACTGTTTTTGGCTTTACACGTTTTGGTTTATCGATGAGGATGCCAGTTTCTTTCACTTTTTTCACAACATAACGAACATACGGAGCTGACGGTGCTTCTCTTCTTCCAAAATCCGTACGCAATTGTCGCACACATTCTGCAACATTACCATGATTTTAAAAGTAATGTCGTAATATTTCCCAGCGTTGTTCAAGCGTATACACAACCATATTCGTTCAGCGGAAGGATAAAACTAATTATCTGTCAAATCAGACATGAGCTAAGTGTTACCATTCACGAAATAAGCACTAGTTGAAAAAAAAAACGTTAGATGGCGGACCCTTTATATGTTAATTAGATCAATCTTCCACTCCCGCGTTAGTGTAAGAGCCCATATACAGTTGGTTTTGCCAAGGGACTTTTATGCAAAATACCGAAAGAGTTGGTGAAACCATGAGACTGGTAAAAGTCAGGCCAGGACACGGCCCTAATCAACGTTTTCCTAGAAAGCTTCAATTAAAACATACTCATCTTAGCTTCACAAAGGCACTAACTATCTCTTAAAAACGGTGGAAAATACTTTCATTACTGGTCTGACAATGCATACCAAACCCCTGCTGATTTTATTGTACGCAAAACCGCTCTACGAATGCATTCTTAAACCTAACTAAACGTGTCAATAGATTCTCTACCTCTAGACAATGTCTCTTGTGTTTTAAGTGAACACATGTCGTGCAGGCTTGAATTCACTGAATGCTCATACATTTATGAAAGCAAGGATACACCTTACCATCGCTCTCCGTTATTAATTTGATACTAAAGGGGAACCTGTGTTAAAGGCACAAGCTCCACCTTTGATATGAGTCGAATCCGATCTAAAAACCTCTTATTGATCTGAGGGTCAGGGCACCCAGTACATTTTGCAACTCTACATCGGGTCAAAACCAACTGGAAGACCCTTCCTGACTTCCACGGTATCGTGCCTTAAGTCCTGCTATGGACTACCGGTGGTCTTGCAAATCAAAAGGACATATCGTCCTGGACTGGTTAAATCGTAGCATACTTCAGTGGCGTTAAGTTCAGAGTACCGTTACGATAAGATCAGTAATTTGATCCTTTGACCCCGCTTTTTATTAGACAACGTCATTGATGGAAGCAGCCTACAGTTAAAATCATTCCTAGCAACTACCCGCTATACAGCAGTTGGCAATTGGTGCAATTATAGGAGGTAATATGACACTCCGTCAGTCGTCTTAAAATGCAGGTTGTTCTCTTAATGGAAAGGAGGAAGCTGACTGGACAGATATCAGACAGAGGTATCTGGGTATCATTATGGATTTTTCTGGATAGAGCCCCTTATGTCGAATGGTATCTCTCGCTTTCATGAGGTTGGTCTCCGAGGATTGTCTTTTGATCTACACAGCTATGAAAAGACCGATTCTACCGTATGCCTGGTTGATTGGTGAAATTATGTTTCACGTTAATACTACAGTGCTGTTTACAGCAGACTACAAGAACAACTTCTTTTGACTGTATAGAGGATTTTCCTAACAAGTCTGGCTTCGATCTAAAAGAGTGCTTTCTTTTTTCAGCTCTTACCAAATCATCTTCTTGTCATTTGTTGAATTCTCGCTGGAGTTTTAAATACCGGATTAAACCGGATAACGTATGTACATATCTATCTTATATATGACGCTTCGTTAAGCAAACATTTACCTGCCCCTCAAGCATAGGGAATCCTTATGATAATGTTCTGTGTTATGAAGAAAGTAAAGGGTCTTTCACTAAGCACTTCCTATCTTTAAATTGAATTGGTGTGTGTGAGATATCATCGAAATTTTTTAGTCGTTTGAAAGGCCTATCGATGCCATTATGTCTGGAATATAACATCGTTCAAATGTCCGTCACGACTTCTCTGGGTAGCGCGCATCCGAAATGTCCAATTTTCCACGACTCTAGCGCATATACTCGCATCAGGCAGAATTTGACTGATGGCCAACATAACTGGCTTTGAGGGCCGCTGTGGTTTGTGCCTTATTCGCATAGACCTGCGCCTTCAGAAAATCCCACAAGAAAAGGTCTAATGGGGTCAAATCGCATGATCTCGGTGGCCAGTTCACATCACCTCCACGTGAGATAACCATGCCTTCGAACCGCTCGTGCAGAATTTCCAATGTGGCGTGAGCTGTGTGGCACGTAGCGCCGTCCTGTGGAAACCACATGTCGTTGGTGTCCATATCATTCAATTCAGGCCAAAAGAAGTTGGTAATCATCGACCTATAACGCTCGCCGTTAACGGCGATGGCCTGGCCAACGTCGTTCTCAAAGAAATATGGACAGATGTCGCCGCCAGCCCAAAATCCAAACAAAACAGTGACTTTTGCGGGATGCACTGGACGCTCTTGGATCTCATGTGGATTGGTATCGTCCCAAATTCGAATTTTTTTTTTGTTGACAAACCCATTCATCCAGAAATGGGCCTGATCGCTGAAGATGATTTTTCGATGTAAATTAGGGTGAGTTTTCAACTGCTGCAGAGCCCATTCAGCGAACACACGTCGTTGTCTATGGTCATTGGTCGTTTACCTTTAGCTCCTGGGTCAGTTGAATTTTGTACGGGTGCAGGCCCAAGTCACGACACAAAATTCGCCAAGTTGTGATCTGCTAAAGGCTGAGTTTTTGTGAGCGACTGCCTCGGATTCTCCTGCACACTCTCAAGGACAGCGGCGATGTTTTCGACAGATCTTGCATTTCGTCGAAGTACGGGTGTTGGTTTATTGTTTACTAAACAAGTGGACTCAAATTTATCCACCACACTGCCAATAGTCCTCTCGGTTGGACGCTTAGCGGAACGCTGCCCGAACAGAACACCCATTTTGATAAAACATTTTTATCATTTTGTTGAACGCTATGTTCGTCCATGGTGATTTGGCGAAACAGACTGAATAAATGACCGCTATCAACTGCCAAAGTTCGGAAGTCCCTATTGGAAGACCCTGTATATACTCGTATGTACATCTCTGTACAATGGACTAGTGCTTTGTTCCGACAAAAAAAATGTCTGTACTGCAATTTATGGCTTTACGTACGCCTTTTACTATAGCACATACATAATTCCTAGCAAGTAAGTGAACGCAAGATTTCCCGAGCTCCTAGGTAACTATGAGAGTGCGGAAAATGAACTTGCATGACAAACTCCAAAAGAGTTCTTTTCAGGGCCTATATATCTCATACCTAACTAAAAGATAAATCCCGTAATTGGGAGATGGTTGGTAATAAAACCAAAGCCTAAAATGGCTTACGGACATGGGTGTGGAATGATCGAATAGCTGCTAACTGCTCAAAACTTGGACAGAGAAAATGGCTCAATCAATCAAGGCCGTAACCAAGTGCTTGTTTTGATTCCCCGGAGTGGTATCTGGTAATGGGCTAGCGCTTCTAGTTTAGAAAACGTAGTACAGCCGACGCAGGTCTTTTATGATGATGAGGAGGACATTGGCCACAACACAGCACCAAATGGGGACATTTTTATGACATGGCAATGACAGCAATGGAATCAATCTGCTATCGGAAGCATGGGTTTGAATGTCGCTTTGCTGATTACAGTCGCCTTGTCGTAGGTGGCATCATGTATGAATACAAAACCTGTCACACAGTCACTGAGAACTTCCAAACATTTCTCCCTGAAGACGATTTAAAAACAGTCTCCTGGACATCAGGATCAGGACGAGAGGGGGAAGTCAGCAAGACGTGTGCAATATGTAAATTCAAACCCCAAACTCCGACTGTTTCGTTTTAACATCGAATATATGCTGATCCAGCACGTTTGTCAATAAGTGCTTGCGAAACATGTTAAAGATTTTCTGGCTCAACGAGCACCTCTACTATAGGCATCACCATGCAACGATGGAATAAGTGGAATAAAATCTGCCAGACCAAGATGGAGAGCGGGCGATATAGTCGAGTCGAAACTACCATACAATATAAGATATAGATGGCGTAAGGATGCACAAGGGACACAGGACACAATCAGAAGAAGGTAAGATGACTTTTAAAACCCAAAAACTAGCAGGGGAAGTCTGTATTTGGCTTCTTTCATAGCTCTTTCACTAAAAGTGGATTGCACTGAAGCTATTGCAGTGTAAGTAGATTAGACCAGAGAAAATTATAATCACTTGAGCATGTTATTTGTAAGAAAAATAAGCCAGCATGTATCTACAGACCTATAGAACCCGATCAGATACCACGACCTTCGCTAGTTTCTTTCTTTTTCAACTGCAAAAACATGCGAGTATGCAACTGCGATATATGGACCATTCCATGCCTCGCATCAAGTCTTTAAAGTTGACCCATTGCAAACCTAATTTGAGTACTTGTACGAGTATGAACTCCTCCACAGATCACGTGCATCTTCTAGTCTTGACCTTGGTCGGTCTGGCACCGAACCGATTAACTTTCTCTTAATAAAAACATCACTCACGACCTGATAATTACATACCATTAACTACATACCACATACCGATGCATGCCACGACAGACCTCCTTTGTTTCATAGAGGTAGGCCAACCGAACCGGGATCGGTCAGCGAATAAAGGGAAGAAAAAAAACAACAGAAAAGATTTTTTCGTTAATTATCACGAAATCGCAACAAGAAGTAGTACATCAGCTAAACATAGCATCACCTGTCTCGTGATCGCCGCTGCTGCCTTTGCTGTTACTGCTGCAGCAACTTCTGGCCGCTTTAGTCTACCTACTTTGGCATTCACCAGCGCAGCCTCGAACGACAAGGTGGTCCTCTGCCACCGTGTACACATGAAAAACTTATTTCTGCATCAGACACCGTGCAGCCGAGGGGGTTACCCGCCATTGCCAGTCGCCGCATAGCCATTCAATGGCCAAGTTAATGCATTATATTCGTATGATGCCTTTACTTCCCTATGCCAAACCAACATACATACATACGTAAACGTAGCTGCCACCGTTGCTGATGATGACGCGACGATTCCACTGTTCTTTCATCGTCATTGCCCTCGTCGTCGTCCTCGTTGTCGTCGTCATCATCTTCGGCGTTGTCAACTGTTGTTTTGATTATTTATGAAAATTAAAAAAGAAAAGGGGGCCCTTAGCTAAAGGAACACACAGGCCAGGCCACAACATACCAGATAGCAGCAGAAAAGAGACGGAATTTTTGTTGAATTGCATAAAGCAGTCGCTCAATCCTCTACTCTTTTGCATTTGATTTGCAACAGTCAACAGTCAACAGCCCAAAAGCAACAGCCTCCAAGGAAAAAAGGGAAAATCCGCTGTGGAAAAATCAGAATTTCATTCCATAAGCGGCTCGGCGTAGCCCGCCATCATCGTCAACATTTAGCATTATGTACGTAGACGTGATCACCAAGTCGAAACGTCGCCCAGACCGACCGCATGCAGTGCTCCAAAGTTCCACTAAAGTATGCACGACCAAAGTACGAGTACGAGTACGAGTACGAGTATCTCGTGCAACAAAAGTGTACTCTTACTCCACCACCGCCATCATCACCGGCACAAGCACCAGCAGCAGCACCATCTCACCGTCACCATCACCATCAACATAACACAACACAATACAACACAACGCCACCGCCACCGCCACCGCCAGCTTCCACGGAGGCGAGCACTACCTATTGCAGCAGTTGTTATTCACTTGATACCAAAAACACTTGGTGCTTGCTTCCATCTGGGACAATGAGAGAGAGGATACGATACTCGTACCACAACAGAATTTTATTAATGAGGGAATAATTAATTAATTAAAAGCCACATCCATAAAGATAACTTAAGTACGCAATTCAACTGTCGAATAAAAATAACAATAATAATCGTAATAATGAAGCGGACACTGCAGCGGAACAATCAGGCGATTCGTCTGAGATGTTACAGTCGGCGCGCCGGACGCGCCATGACCACGACTACGACCGCAACGTTCTGGTTAATTTGCGAAGCCAAAGGATCCCATCCATCAGTAGTTTATTTGATTTTTATGCATTTCAATTAATGACGTTCGACGATTTGTCGCACAGTTTGTTGTTTTATGTTACGTTTCGGCTTTGTCTTTTTTTTCCGATTTTCCCTTTATTGTTTGTCGTGTTTCTTTTCAAGACCTTCGATGACAGGCTAAAGATTTCTGGCGGTTTCACTTTGTAATGTCCTCGTTAATTTATTTCTCACATCAAAGAGCGACTAATTGAAGGGGTTCCTTAGAATTCCGTTTTTTTTTTTTTTCTTCTTATCTTGCCCGGCTCGTCTACGATAGGAATTTTGATTGAAGACGCACTTACACGAGTGTGTAGTTACTTGAGTGGTTGAACGGTTCAGGTTTTTCCACACGCAAAGCCGCTGTATCGAGTTGAGTTCAGTTAAATTATTCCAAGTTTAACTATTCGGTAAGGTCGGTTACGGAACGGAATAGCACTTAGGCGAATAAGCTGAGGGTTTTCTATGTTTGCGAGCAAATTTCAGCTAATGGGCCACACGCAAGTTTAAATTGCTTCTGAGATAGGTGGGCGATGACGTTTAGACAAGGTAATACGGATTCAACATCCTGCGAATGAATTTGAAAATTATGTCTGTCAGTAGGCAGCAACGATTAGACAATTACGACCTCTTATAGCACTCCCAAGCTAGGCGATCAGTCTCCATAAGAAAATATACAAACTCTATATCAGACCACAATTCATAGAAGCAATCCAAATTGAAACTCTGGTGACCGCATCCATACTTATTCGAAGGGATATTTGAAGTACGATGTACTCAACTTCAGGCATCAGAAGCTTTGTCGCAGCCAATTAGTTCACTGGGTTGCCTCCACTATACAATGAGTCCTCATGAAAAGTCGACGTCTATGCTACTCTATTCTTTAAGATACCTGCAGAAGAATTTTCCTTAAGAGGCAGATGAATTCTTTAGGTGACCCTACAGTTCGGAGCAGCCTTGGTCTCAACCTCTTGCCATTACCTCCACCAAGTTGGCTGAGTTCTTTCCTTACTGCGTTGTCCATCCAGAATAGATGCAAAGATACTCCAAGATATAGAGGTAGTGTTCATAATCCCAACATGTCCTTCCATGGGAAGCGATGAATTCTAGCTCTTGTGGCTACGTCAATTTCGATGTACGAGTATATCCCATACTGTTCGTTTCTACTACAAACTCCGTCTATGCAGACAGGACAGAAAATTACTCGAATAACATTGTTATCGGGCCTTTTCGTGTGCTTTAGGTAAAGTCCATGTTGCTGTGCCAATGAGGGGCAATTATTTCTCAATTGGCTTGTTAACGCAAAGCAACAGCGACCGAGTGGACTTGATAAAGGATTTCAAGCGTTCACATACTATGGTAGTTGAAACCCTAATACGCGATGTTAAGGAGACCGATTCCTCTATAACTGATGTAGTCTAAAGAGTCCCCCTTCTTGAGAATCGGGCAAACGATGCTGAGATTCCATTCATATGTCATCTTCGTCATCAAGAAGTCTCCAGAGTTACTCTTTTCGAAATTACGGCACCAACTGTGAGTTTCTGTCTGAGTCTTAAGGATTCTCTTTTGTATGCTTGGCAAGTTCTTTTCACATTTTGATAAAACTTCCGAACACCATTTCTGCAGAAGCACCTTTCCAAGTCTACTTGTTCCTGTTTCATTCTGAGAAGCCGATGATCTCCCGTTCCTTATGCTTATAGAATTCGTAAGCAGCTCTTGTCTTTCTTCGCAATCTCACCATGTACGTCTCTTGTTTCGTAGCATGCGCTTCCCGGCACTCTTCGCTAAATCACGGGTCAGATGAAACCTAGCACCTTAGATAGGGCGTCTCTAATAGCTTGCTGACAATGTTAACATCCGCACTTTATATTGGCTCCATACGAATAGGACCTCTGGAAAGCTTTTATAAAACTATCAGGAAATCCTCGAATCTTGGTTACAGCAGGGTTATGGCCTGAATTGATTTTGGCTCCTCGAAACGTTCGAATATCCAAAATACTACAGCTATGCCTTGCCTAAATCGCATCGTGTTAAATTTTAGTCAGATGACTGTCAGGCCTCTTTGTGGATGTTGAGCTATGAGAAACGCACGCTAGCTATGAAGGGATTTTATCCAATCCTGAAGTCGATTACCCTTAAGTTCATTTTCAGAGCTAGTAATTTGTAGTCTATATTCCCGAACTAAGATTGTCTTTTTCCCTGCGTTAAAATCGCCAAGGATGATCTAACGTCGTCTTTAAGATATTGTTCATACGTCTGATCGAAAGCCCGTAGAAACAGTGTATGACAACAGCATTGTTTCTTCCTTTAAGAAGGCGAGACAAAATTCTTCAAACGTTTATGTTACGAAACTGATGTAAATCCTTAGGGAATGGGTCCTCTCAAATATCTTACCTGTCAATGCATAAGAACTACATATGTAGTAGAAATGTACGACTTAACTCTGTGATCCACAGGGATCAAGAATGAACTGCTGACATTGACGTTTCAAGGCAGTCACAAATGAATATGTGGCTAAAATTAAAAATTAAAGATAACTGCCGGTTTAAAATCAGCTGCTCACTGCCATAAAATACGTAGAGGTACGTCTTCACAATAGTATAAAATTTTAACAAAAATATGTGTAGACTTGAGTTAAAGGGCATGTCAAGCATTGTAGGACTTTCCTTTGTATGATTTGCTACAATAATTTCAATACCCACTCTGGATAGCGTTACTAGGAAACAAGCCAAGGAAAAGGATATTATTATCTGAATACAGGCACTGCAAACATAGCTACTTTTATGATGCTATGACCTGCATTGGTATGTATCGTTGCAGACGAGAAGCTTAAAATCTATAACAAGAGAGCCTCCACCGAATCAGAAAACACTAAAAAATATTAAAGTAGAAGGAAACCTTACGTAAAATTCACTTAAATGACTGCCTGTAAAGGCGGGTCGGGATAATCCCTATTCATGGAAACCCCGAATCCCATCTTTTACTTCGTTGAAAAGGTTATGGTTCAGAAATATTTACACAGATTCGGATACAAAATGGCTTTGGTTTCAGTTACCATGTAATACAAAGATCTCTGTTTGATTAAAAACGGGACTTCTTATCGTCTGATATCTTAACTTCCTGGTTCTAATAGATTGGTATAAGGCGTCTGATTAGAGAGAAAGAGTCAAGTGAAATGGGCGATGTGGCAAAAGGTTATTTATGCCACAAAGTTGTTGCTAAATTGAATCTCGAGGTGATCAAGGAATGCATGAGTATCTATCTTAATTTGTTTGGAAACACCGAAATTATGAAGATCCCTAAAGTTGATTGAGAATTATTTAAAGGCAAATTCAAATCACGACTCGACTTTCGTTAGCGGACGATGAAGGTATGAACTCTCGACCGGCACTGATTCGCCCAGACATATAAGAATACAAAGACATTCGGTAGTTAGGTCATGTCCGAACTCGAAAAACAAAATCTCAATCTTGGAGTTCTATAGCAGGCAGTTTAGGGGAAGTCCAAGCCTCATATGCTTTCAGATAATAACTTCCCGCAACCGGTCTTATAAAACTTTAACAAATAGCAAGGGGCTATTTCGTCTAAAAATCGGGAATCCGTAATATCTCGTGCAGAACTTTTTAACGACTTCGAACTTAATGAGTAAAACAAACACCATAACTGGATTTTTGAAGTACAACGTCAGTCTTGTAGTATATTCCCTCGGCTTTAGGTTTGAACTTGAAGGACGTGTAGGCTTAAACTCAAGAGGATTGGTGGAGTAGTTTAAGATTTAATGACTCAAATCCTTGTTGTATTTAAGAAAGTGTAAAGATTTTCACTAAGAATATAAAGCAGCTTGTTATATTAGAATTGACTTGTCTTAACTTAATACATCTAAAATTTATAAAACTGTTACTACCGTACATTTTGCTTCATAGTGCGCATCTTTAATACTCGTAGTATATTGATTGTCCCTATTTCTGAAAAAAAACCACAGGTATAGAGACAGAGTTCCGACCAATAGCCATACTACCGTTTCTTTCAAAGGTTTTTGAAAAAGCAGTTTTCAAGCAAATACAAAAATACTTGACATCCAACAATCTGTTAAGCACCAGCCAGTCAGGTTTTCGGCCACAACGAAGTTGCAAATCCGCCTTACTCCTAGTAACTGATGAAATAAGAACTGCAATAGATAGTGATCACATGGCGCTTTTAACGCTCTTAGACTTTTCCAAGGCATTCGTCACTGTCAACCACTCAATTTTATGTAAAAAGCCGCAAAACTCTTATGGGTTTACTTTCGAGTCCTGTAAGTTGATCTTCTCGTATCTTAGTGGGAGACAACAACGCGTTGTCACAAAAGGTCGCTCATCCAGCTTTATGGACGTTTTGACAGATGTGCCGCAAGGATCTATACTTGGCCCAATCCTCTTTTCACTTTATATCAATGAGCTTCCGCTAGTTGTAAGACACTGTCTAATTCATCTATACGCTGATGATGTACAACTTTGAATCAGTCGACCCGTCTCTGAAAAAAATAAAGCAGTTGATTTAGTGAACGAGGACTTGCTTCTTATATCCAGCTGGTCAGAGCAAAAAACAACCTCGAAAGCCCGGCCCATCTATCGTAAAGCGTTAGATGTTTCAGTTTTAAACTCATTGAAGCTAGAGGAGAAAACCATTGATAAAGTCCGCTCCGCCCGAAATCTAGGAATGATAGTACCTCATTTGGCACGACCTTTTATTCAGTGATATCGGAAAAGTTTATGGAAGCCTTCATTTTCTCGGGTAACTCAAAGGAGGTTCATTGCTAAAAAAAACTAAACTATTACTGGGAAAAACTCTTTTCCTTCCCGTTATACTGTATGGATGCAGAGTTTATTTTCTGTGATTTGGACTATGCGACTAGCCGCAAACTAAATGTTGTAAAGGGTTTTCCAATAGGGACTTGACAACTTTGAATTTAATTTGTGAACGCACTCCTTCACTAATCTTCAAACTGTCACTGTCAATTTATTCAGCGAACTCAACATTTTCATCATGGTAAAGTGCACGAACGAGCAAAGTCTGCAAATTAGAAAATTTTTCTACCGAAATTCGGAGTCAGTGACTGCAACTTTAAGAGCGTTAACTCAAATTTTCGGTCGTAGTTCTCACCCTAGTAGACAGGCATTAACAAGTTTAGTGCAAAAATTTGAATCTACATATTCGTTGTGTGATGTTGCCGTGTCAGTGAGACAACGGGTGTCGAAAATATCGCTGCCGTTCAGGCGTCAGTAGCAAACGATCCAAATCAGTCAATTCCACGACGTTCTCAAGAATTGGGAATCGCTCAGACCACATTATGGCGTATTTTGCGTAAGGATCTTGGTTTACACCCATAAAAAATCAAGCTGACTCAAGAATTGAAGCCGATGGACCATTTGAAGCGACGTACGTTCTCCGATTGGGTTCTGGAGAAGATGCGCCAAGATGATGAATTTCATCGCAAAATCATCTTCAGTGACGAAGCTCATTTTTGGCTCAATGAGTCCGTCAATAGGCAAAATATGCGTTATTGGTGGGGTGAAAATCCACATGTGCTTCATGAATCACCACTTCATCCACAAAAAACAACTGTTTGGTGCGGTTTGCCGGCAGCGTTTATCTCAAGAAATGGGCTAGTCGATTGGCCGCCTCGTTCGTGCGATTTGAAGCCGCTTGACTATTTTCTATGGAGCTACGTTTAGTCATTGGTTTATGCCAACACGCCGACAACGTTTGAAGAGCTCAGAGCCAACATTGAACGCGAAATAGCGGCCGTTTCGGCCGAAATGTGTGGCCGAATCGTTGAAAATTGGGTCCAACGAATCGACCGCTGCAAACGTGTCTGCGGTGGCCATATGAAAGAAGTCGAGTTCCATTCATAAATGTTTTGATTGTACATCAAGCCGATAATAAAGTTTTTGAAATATATCAAATGGTTTGCGTTTTATTTAAAAAAAAATTATCAAGTCCTTATTGGAAAACCCTATATATAACAATTTTGTCTGCTTTGTACTCAACTTACGCCGATATGACTATATATCTTTTTTCTCTATACAAGTCTGCGGTACCAGTCTAGAAAATTTATTTAAATTTCGTTCCCTAAGCTACATGCGTCAAATCATTCAAACACAACAACCCGATTACCTTCATAGTAGGTTGAATTTCCCCCAAACAACAAGGTCTGTCGCACTTATACCACCTCGATGTAAATATCTTAACACTCAGCGTCAATTTTTTATTCATGTTGTACGCCTTCGGAACGCCCTGCCAATCGCAATGGGAGGAATCAGAAGCACAAGAAGTTTTAAACGTGTTCTTTTCACTTATTTGGCAAATCATTGAATGTTTAGTAAGTAATATATATACATATACATGTTTTCAAATATATAATGTAAATCAGTTGTTTCTTAAATTTATATAAAGGCCTACAACAATTTATAAGACTTATATCCTACTTTGTAAGCAACAAATACTCGTAGAATCAAGTTCATATAAGTGTAGGTGTGTTTTACTCTTTATCATGTTTTACTTTAAATTATCCTTGCTATAGCATATTCAAACAGACAAATGTATTCGGGCACTACAAGATGTAATGAGGGCAGATTTATGTATTTATAATTTGATTCGTCTTTCTATTCTTTACTATAAATTCAGTCAATTTGTATAAGAAAAAAAATACATGTATTTTAATTTAATGGGTCAATCGCTTTAGAAATAATAAAAGTTTACTACCGAGCTCCTGATTCAACCACTTAACCAAAAACCGATTACAGATCCGATAAAAAGACTTCTTCCCAGGAACTATTTAGAAACCGGTCATAAACACCCACCAGATTAGAATATACATAAATCAAACAATTAATCCCGCCAAAAACGTAAAATTCGCATTAATTTGTACCCCTGTCCTTTGCTGTGAAGTTGTTCGTTGTCAACCACCAAAAAATCACAAAGTAAGAACTTAATTAGCGGTTACAAGGTCCACAGGAAAAAAAAAAACACTTCCAACAACATCTCCCAAATACAAAGCCAAATTAAGCCATGCATCATCTTGTGCGATGTTTCTTTGTTTTTGGTTTTTGTGATTTTTTTAATTTCCTCTGCGGTTTTATCCCAGAAACGGCAACCGTAGAAAGGTTATGCTGGTCTTAGCACAAGCGCCTGTCAGCGCCTTTAAATTTATTTGAAATTTAAAAAAATCGGAACAACCATCCGAGATACTCGTACTCGTATATGGTTCCAAAGGTTGCGTTGAAGTCGAAATTGAAATGGATTCGAAACGATTCAGTGCTGATTTATACCTGTGGATAAATTTGAAATTCCGATATCGATTCCGATTCCGGATGGCGACTGCGATTTGTGGATTCATTTATTGAACTTGTTGCTTCGCTGCGAACATGTTAATTTCCTGTTTCGTTTCATGGAAGCTTTCTTTCCTAGTATCTGAGGAGTTAAAAATTTCCTGGTAAATAGAAAAGATTATTCCATGACAATGCCATCAACTCTGGCCATTCAAGGACTGCTTCTCACGCGTTCTTAATTCAAATCAATCAAATTCGAATTTGTCATTAGCATCTCCAAATCGTTGGGCCATTCAACAATCAACATTGACACTGACAACCACAACTTGTTAAATGAGCAGTAATCCGCAACCTAAAACACCTTTATCAACACAACCACACCTCAACATCACAAATCACACATGTCACGCTAGCCCAGCGGCTGACGGCTGACATAACTGACGCTGACGCGGCGGCCCCTTAATTTTCGCCACAAATCATTAAAATCTTTTTCTCATCATCAGGTCGCATGTGTGAGGTTTTGGTTTTCACTTCCCTGGGAGACTGGAGACGATCAAATATCTTTCGACCCAATGAAAAATGATTGATAAGCAACTCAACAAACGAACAGATACTTGTTGAACAAGCGATAGAACTAGTCACACACACCTGATACTGATACACACTCGAATGTTGTTTCCCGTCGTCGTCGGTCAAGTCCGCTGTACAAATACCTGGGTGAAGCTAATGAACGAATGCCTTGACCGCCGCTTGTTTCTCTTTTGCCGCTAAAACGCACATAATTCAGCATTTTTACGAGGCTGGGTTTTTTTTTTAAGCTTTTTGACAAATTACGAGCATTACTCAAGCAGAAAGTCCACAGAGCAATACTCCTTCTGAGAAACTTTTGTCACACTCTATTGATGGCATCTAGATGGAGAACAACCTATCAATGAGATGTCACCACAAAAAGATTTGCAACTTCTTCCAGGAATAACTATGTAGATGTAGATACAACATGTTGAAGAGCACATACGAGTACGAGCACGTACTCGTATATGGACTTGTATCTTAGCATTTTGGCAACGACTTTCTGTTTGGGATCTGTGAAGGTTTGTTTACATTTGCATCCTGCCTTGTCATAGACTTTCAGTCATTTTTATCGTCAGCCTCAGCATTCAGTGAGCAGAGCATCTTTGGTGGTGCATCTGTCATCAGTCAGGCAGACTTGACTTGTTTACTGTCACAGTACAATGTCAGCATTTGAAAATATACATACATACCCGTATGTACATATATTTCTCATCTTTGTTTTGAATAACTGGGTACCGACATCTTCAGGGTGCGGAATTAATTCATTCGATTGAATTACAACCGAAAATGCTTCACATGCAAATCAATTCGGATCCCCGACGACCGACCGTGCGTCCGTCTGCCACGGTATACGAGTAAACGACTAAACGAGGATGTGCTTGTTTTTTGTAAACACATAGCAGATGTGAACGGACCTTTGGCTGAGCGGTCAATGGTTTTTCGGGTGACATAACTTGAGACCCAATTAAAAATATCAATTCTCGTCAAGGAGCCGAGCGAACAGACTCACAAAGCAAACTGACCATGTACCCAAAATTGTAAGTACGAGCTTAGAATCATTGAATTTGCATTTGCCTTTTTTTGAAATTAAAAATTTTTTTTTTAAATTGTTTGTGGTTGTGGTATGAAGAATTTACGATTTTATGTCAACTGAAAATGACAGTTTTCGGATGTGTTTTGAAGAGTATGAGTAGGGACAACAAGGCAAGTCCAACGAAAACCGCTATCAGTCAAGAAAACAAAGGGGCCAGCTGTATACGCATAATTTTCTAGAAATTCTTTAAAATGCCATAAACCAAGGGAAAGAAGCGCGCAAGACATGTCGAACAGTTTTGATGAAAAGTACAAGAGTAGTGCAGAAACTATCTTTGATGTTTCAAAAGCCTGAGAGGACACATTGCGGTGAAAAGGCGACAGATGAGACGGAAACGACTGTAAGGAATAAAAGGCAAATCTTGTTATACTCATTAACGTCGAAAGATATTAATTGTAGATGAAGTATAGAACGCATCCATTAGGTTGATTGCTATTTGACATGTGACATTTATGCAATATTGCGACGTTAAAATGTTGTGGCCTCAGTTGTTGACAATCGCGAATTGTGAAGTCATCGGTGGCCTTCACAAATGATACGACAAAATAGTGCAATTTTTCGTATCTTGCGGACACTTGATATCACTCGTTATTTTGTGTAACGTACAATGAAGTTATTCTAGATTTTCGAGGATTTCGAAATCTCAAAAGACACGGCTATCCGCAAACCTACTGCTAAAAATCCGAACGTCTTTCAAGCAGTGGTTTTAGAGTGGCAAGAGATGAAAAGAAAAAAATGCAAGCAACAATCAAAAGCAAAGCAATATCTAAGTGAAAATAACTTATCTACAAATTCTGTTCACTGGCCGCTTTTTACCGAACAATTAAGTATCCTCGGTTATAAAGAATTCTTCTAAGCGTCGAACTTGGCCACCACTCCGCATCAGCAATGGTATGCTGGGAAATTAGCTATGATTGCCTAAGCGATCTTCATTTTTTCAATATCGATCTTCAATAATCCATGCGTAGTATGGAATTATCGCGTCCGATAAAGTGCGACCTAAGTTAGACTACGAACTGTGGAAAAAAAGCCAGAAAGTTGTAGTTACATAGATCAAGTGCGGTAATATTCGGGGGTTAAAAGATATATCTTTACAACCGATAAACAGGCGACATAACGCCATAACTCAATCGTTGCCGAAATACTCGTATACTGAAAATTGTTAGCAAGCGTCTCTATAGCTTGCTAACGAGGTATAGATGAATTTGCAATAGATGGAAAGAGTTGTTTTATGTAACGCGATTCCAATCGTTATTGCTTTGAGCGCCGAATATTAGAAGGAACCCAATGTCAGTAAAGCAGTGAAATAATGAATCGGGAACGTGCAGTCAGACCATATTACATATGTACGTATACCCTTCCATGTATAACCGTTAGAATTCTAAAGACTCTTAAATAATGGAGTGAGGGAAGTAGAGTCTAATATAGTCATTTTATTTTAAGCTCATACTACAATACTTGCTCGAACTCTTTGGGCAAGCGAAACTTGATGATGTTTAGCCTGAATTGGAAGCCTTCTCTATACTTAATGGGGTAATGACCTGAGGCGCATTTACATATATTTCTTATTATTTATTATCGGCTTGAAGTACAATCAAAACATTTATGAATGGAACTCGACTTCGTTCATATGGCCACCGCCGGCACGTTTGCAGCGGTCGATTCGTTGGACCCAATTTTCAACGACTCGGCCATACATTTCGGCAGAAAAAACGGCAGCTATTTTGCGTTCAATGTTGGCTCTGAGCTCTTCCAACGTCGTCGGCGTGTTGGCATAAACCAATGGCTTAACGTAGCCCCACAGAAAGTAGTCAAGCGGCGTTAAATCGCACGAACGAGGCGGCCAATCGACTGGCTCATTTCTTGAGGTAACACGCTCACCATACTTACTCTTCAATAAATCGATTGTAGCGTGTGCTGTGTGGCTTGTGGCACCATCCTGTGGAAACCACATGTCGTCCAAGTCCATATCTTCCAATTCGGCCAAAAATAATCGGTGATCATGGCGCGATTACGCTGACCATTCACAGAAACGTGACGATCGTTATCGTTGACGAAAAAATATGGCCCAATAACGCCGCCGGCATGCAAACCGCACCAAACAGTTATTTTTTCTGGATGAAGTGGAGATTCATGAAGCACATGTGGATTTTCACCCGACCAATAACGCATATTCTGCTTATTGACGAACCCATTGAGCCATAAATGAGCTTCGTCACTGAAGATGACTGGCGCATCTTCTCCAGAACCCAATCGGAGAACGTACGTCGCTTCAAATATTCCATCGGCTTCAATTCTTGAGTCAGCTTGATCTTGTATGGGTGTAAACCAAGATCTTTACGCAAAATACACCATAATGTGGTCTGAGCGATGCCCAATTCTTGAGGACGCCGTGGAATTGACTGATTTGGATCGTTTGCTACGGACGCCTGAACAGCAGCGATATTTTCGACACTTCGACCAACCCGTTCATCACACAACGAATAAGTAGACTCAAATTTTTGCACTAAACTTGTTATTGCCTATCTACTAGGGCGAGAATTACGACCGAAAATTGGAGTTAACGCTCTTAAAGTTGCAGTCATCGATTCCGAATTTCGGTAGAAAATTTTATAATTTACAGACGTTGCTCGTTCGTGTACTTTGCCATGATGAAAATGTTGAGTTTACTGAATAAATTGACAGTAACAGTTTGACGATTAGTGAAAGAGTGCGTTCACAAATTAAATTCAAAGTTGTCAAGTCCCTATTGGAAAACCCTTTAGAAGGCAAAAGTCCACCATAAAGTACAACGTATGTTGAATTTTGAAATTCCCTCCAGAGCGCAGTTTCCGAATGATGCTACCAACATAACAAGATAGCATTTACAGTTTTGAATGGGGTAAATATGCAAAAAAAAAGCAGACTTTTCATTTAACGCAAGAAACTACAATAAAAGCATATTTTTGTTGCTATTGAAAGAATTAAAAAACTACTTCTTAATTTAATTTTTTAATTTCTTAATACAATAAATAAATAGAAAAATAAAAATAAAGGATTCAATGAACAGAAATAGCCATAGCATGGAAAAGAACTAAGAAGATTAGAGACAATGGGATCCGAGGTACCAAGACGGAGCGCGTCTCCACCACTTTGAATCAAATTTTAAACCACTTCTAGAGGTCGTAAAAGATCGCGGTTTATCGTATTCAGTTCAATATTGAACTTACATTAAAAAAGTGAAATGATTCAATTTTGCGGTCAATTTTTAAGTCAATTCTTAGGTCCTACACCCTTAAGGTCGCACTACTTCCAGTTTGTGAGACCGAGCTGTATGGAATCTGCGATTGCTTGATCGTTGAGCCAAGTTTTATCTACATTGGCTAACAGATTTCCAGGTTCGTGGTTACGCAGAATATCATGACTAATTGATATCTCGTTTATCGTCCAGCATTCGGCCCATTGAAACAGAACTGGTGGGATTTGTGCTTTGTAGAGCAAGTTAGGCACCATATTGGTCAAACTTGTCAAACTACCTAAAAGTTGTTGATATCGATAGTAACATTTCGACCAACATAGTGTGACTTCGGCTTATTTTTCGTTGACAGAACACATTTAGTTAAAGTTCAATAAGTACTGACTGTTCTAAGGCCTTCAATTATAGTCCACTGAACGCCAGTAATATATATATTACATTCGAATCCCAATAACTGAACCGATTTGGAAATAATAAAACCTTTCCTGTTGATGGCTGTCCCAAGTACCTCCTTGTGGGGCTCCGGCGCGGATATTCGATGTATTTTGAGCGCTGTGACAATAAATTGTATCGGTGTATTCGGAATCCCGGTATCGGTCGTCTAGTAGAGTCCGCTATGATGAGTACTGTCGGCTGTTAAATCAATGAAAGACTGTGCGTCTCGACCTGAAAGTCTTTCGCCTATTTCAGGATGTGCTGAAATCCACACAGACGTTGGTTTAGGTGGTTCCAAGGACTTTCACATTTTACGCTGGAAAGTATTTAGGAGACGACACCTTAATTGGACTATAACAATTGTACGTAACTGTTCTGCAATATACAAATAATCAATCAGACCGCTCCTTGCGAAGACTAACGATCAGCCACCGCAATCATTTAAGATTTACATTCAAACATTCGACTAACGTTACCTCTTTGCTTTTGTCTAATATTGCACACAATCCTTCTTGGTAAATAACGTTACATACAACATTTCATGGTTCAAATTTACAAGTAGCAACCTGCTATTACTTTTAGTTACTCGTTGATTACGAAGGTGTAGTGGCATAGGAGCAGATTCCAAATTGCAAAGTATACTCGTAAGTCCCCAAATTTAAATTTGTTCTGAACTTATTATTGTTGTCTTTTCTGTAGGCAATCGTTTCTCTATGTGAGACTGACGCACATTCATAACATTCATCTAGCATCTAAACAGTACCTCAAACAATGAGGTAGTTTGTGATTAAAGATTTGGATTAGTGGATTTTTTGATAGAGGACAAAATACCCAGTGTCGGTGAAACAATTGCAAATTGCTATGGGAAGAAAAGTTCAAGTGTTTTGGAAAATTGCGAAAAAATTAAAAAATTTATTTTATAGAAAGCTAATAAACAATGGTGGCAAATTGTATGCCGCCGACTGGCAACAGCACTAACAATTATATGAGCTTTCACTTCTACATATTTTTTTTATCCATCAGTAAATCTTATTTCTGTTTTCTGGAATAGAGATATACTCGTAAAAGCGGTCTGCTCCTACTCCGTTCTAGAGTCATGTTGAGCCGGCAAAATATATGTAAGTAACAACATTTTAGAAATTGTACAGGAAGCTTCTAATTTTTTTTAGTTTAACTCTTTGGTTATGTTTAGAAATCCTATGAGAGTCGAATAGATTGGGCCACCGCTCTCGGCCGAAACCTTACAAAAATGTTTGTTACATTGTGTTTTTGACTTATATATAAACATACGAACATAGTGATGAAACCAATTGAGAAATTTTCGATTGATTTTTGGCCGGAAATGGTTTACCCAAACAGATTAAGAAGAGGTTTTAAGTAATATGGTGATTCTGCACCTTCGTTTAGGATTTTGTACATATGGATGTCATGTCATGATGTCATGTATTTAATGATAACTGGGTAGTAAACGAGAAATTGACCATTGTCTGTCTGCAAGCTGAGAGCCACCACAATGTTTCTCAGTCAACTAAAGTGTAAAGTGTTGTGAAGACAACATTTGATGCGTCACTTTGTAGTTGTGGATAAAACGTCAAGACTCCGCCAAACCCTTCATACCAAAGAATAGTTGACTTAAAGAACGTTTTATCTTTCGTCTAGAGTTGTAGCCCAAAATTAGTGAGAATAGGCCAATGGAGATATATAAGGGATAAATAGATTTAAAAATACTAAAACGATCCTGAAACCACTCATGAAGAAGCTGCTTGATCCAGAGAAGTCCACCATTGATCAAATATTCACACCACCACTAATATTGGAAAAGACCCATGAATTTCAAATGCACACTCACCCATTTCAAAGCCGAATATGACAGCGTGCATAGGAACGAGCTATGTCTACTATATACCATAGCCATGTCTAGTTTCAACATATCTGCCAAGCTCGTCAGGTTGTGCAGCATGATTATCCAGAATTCTTCCTGCTCCATTGAGTTAGGTAATGAGACCTTCAATGCCAAGAAAAGTTTAAAACAAGGCCACGCGCCTTGTCATATAACTTTTCAAATTTTTTTTTTTGTTTTTTTATAATTTACGCGCGCCTAAGGGGTTAGATACCCCTTTACCATGGCGCGGGCGGAAAGGTAGAAGGAGGAGAAAGGAAAACTGTTTTGTAGTGGTTTGAAACTCAGGTGTATTTGGTTTCTATATCGACCTAAAAAGAATTGATTTTTTTAAGTCCACACAATTGCTTGCGTATTATACACTTAATTCGTGAGTGTTGACGCGGAAATGGCCAAAATCTATCTGATATGCTGTCATCAGAAAACGACGCGCACCGCTGACGGATTTGCCAGAACGTCACCATTGGCAGTTATAACTTCAAGGTAGTTAAAGACTTCGTCTAAATTGATTCCTCAGTTACAAGCAGCAACCACGTCAGCGCAGAATTACTCTTGCCAATCGATGTTTCCTTCGGCTAAGCAGGCAATTGAATAAGCAGAGCCCTCCCCCGAAAGACCATACTGGTGTTATAAAGGGTGGTTCAAATAAAAGTTTCTTTTTGAACCATATGTTACAATATTTTGACACTCGAAATCTTGACTTTTTTTGTGGGGTGCTCTTAAAGAGCGATGACAATCCAGAAACGATTCAAGCCCTTCGTCGGAGACATTCGGGAGATATAGCCAGAAACAGTCAACAAGGTCTTGGAAAATTTATTTTACAGGATGCGCTACTGCGAAGCGAGCTCTTTCTAATAAAGCCATAATATTCCGAAAACCAGAGACACTTATTATCCCAGTCATGCTCCATGGCGCAGAGGCTTGGACCTTGTTGAAAGTGGACGATGAAGAACTTGGCTGTTTCGAGAGAAAGATACTGCGCATGATTTTTGGTCCTCTTTGTTTTGATGGAGAATGGAGGAGAAGATTCAACAATCAACTGTATGGACTATACAGCGACACCGGTCTAGTCAGGAAGCTCCGGATCCAACGCCTGAGATGGCTTAACGATGTTAAGGGAAAGGATACCACAGCTCCGGCCCAAATAGTCTTCGATTCTAATGGCCGAATTTAAAGCGTCGTTATGATTTAGTGAGACTGTATAAAAGTTACATTGCCACTGGAGTCACTTGTGAAGTTGGCTAAATGTGAACCTTAATACTTTATTTTGGGTCACTCTGTTAGTGAGAACGAGAGTTTTTGCATATTTGAGTGAACCCATTATTTTTCTTTCAGCCTCTTCTTCGAACTTTGGCCGGAACTTGAGCTTCTAGTGCTTTTTGGGCTGGATATTATGACGACTTTTAAAAATAAACAAACGCCAGCAAAGAACGAATTTAAAGAAACTCTGCATAACTCAGCACAATTGTGGGAGTTTTTTTTTTAACAAATTAGCTAAGAAGTAGTGCTATCTTTCTCCTGTTATTATGCAAGAAAGTCAATTTGTCAATTTACTCACGGGGTTATTAGTATCTTTTAAATATGATTGCGCACAGCGTGGGCGAGGGAAACTTAGGGAGGAAGAAAATAATAGGTTCGTTGGTCGTTGGTCTTAAATGTTTGCACGTTACAACGACTGGGAAATAGAGAGCTCGGTAGGGGAGGGTTTAAGTTGTTTTCCCTAAATTAGCTCAATATGATCAGAAAATCATTCAGAAAATTTTAAAAAAGCTAGAAACCCTTTTCCAAAATCAGTTGACTTTCGTCATGCAATAACCTACTGGACTGTGTTCCGAAAAAAATCACTCTCAGCATCAGTGGTTGGTGATGACAATAACTTTACGTTGGAATCTAAATGTTTGTCCTCTTGAGGAGTATTTTAGCAGAAATCTGAAAACATATACAATTTTGTGTGTTTGAGGCCAAAACCGGATACCATAAGTTGGATGTCTTAAACCATATCGCATTAGTTACATGATATAGTACTTGCATTGCAGGTGCAGAGTACATATCGTACTGAAAATCATACATATGAGCCAAATTATCATGATTCAGAGGAGTGTGCTGTCATGTATTGTATCGTTTCCTAAACAAAATTGAATTCGAAGAAGCGAAAAGGTTATGATAAATGTCAATGCTCGCGCAGAGATGTAATTGCAATTCAATTCAATTGAAGCTAAGTATGCCTTCGAATTACTAGGAACGTGTGATACAACCGAGCCGTGTTAGCATCTATCATATAATGCCAAGTACTGCCATAAATTTTTGTATATTTATAAAATGTTAAAAAAAACAACAAAAAAACAAATAAACAAACAGAACTGTCTGCGTGTGTTCCAGAAAAACGTGCGTTAAATTACTTCTTTTAATTACAGATCGCACAATTCCGCAGTACCTACATTTCCATAACTTTTGCGGTATAATATTGGTATAGCGACGTTACATTGGGCGTCTCAAAGTCCTGATGCGAATGCAGTAGAAAATGTATGGTCTTTAATGATGCAGAGGCTTAAGTAAATTTAGAGAGGCCTAAGTTTAGAATATGCACAGAAACTAAGTGAAAGTTGCACTAGACAATGCGAAGCAATTATAAATAACACTGCTGACTGAACTATCTGTTAATGGAATTGCGTAGTTCGTTTTGCTATATGCTTTAATAAAAAATATGATTTAATACAATTCTAGAATTTTTCATTGGTGTTTTAGACGTACGTTTTTATTGAACACACTGTATGCATTAATAGTATTATTAAAAACACAAGAACAAAATATAAAAGGATTTCCTTAAACGTTGTGGCTATAAGAACGTACCACTAAGAACCAGTACGGTTGTTATGGACATCTCCGATGCTGGCTTTGCGATTAAAGTGCTTAGAAGATGTTAAGTGACATCTACAAAATAAGAAATAGTAGGTAACTAGCGACCAAAATATTTGCGATACCTTTAAAATTCCAGAAATCGGTAGATCGTACGCTCTACTAATTCAAACACTTATTTTACTACATAAGGTATCGTGATTCGAATACAAATAGAAGCCAAAGTCGGTACTTTCCCATTCGAACTTTGTCCCTTATTTCTTTAGTAAGTTAAAGTTACAAAGTGCTGCGCACATTATTTTCCCTGGATTCCTACGCAGTATGCTGTGAGTTGAATTTTTCGTTGAGACTAGGACATTACTGGATTGGGTGCAATCAGCATTTTTGTGTCATCTGGCCTTATGAATGGTTTTTCTCAAAAAATTACATTTTAGGTACAATTTTAAGGATTTTTGTTAGACAAACGTGGACTGTCATCAAAAGCAACAGAAGTTTTTGACTCTCAAGCGGAAATGTGCATTTTTAGGCGAATTACGCAGGATGAGTCTAAGCAGGATCTCCGACTGGAGCGGAAAATCAAAAAAAATTCGACGAGGATTTAGAGTAAAGTAGAGTAAAACACAAAATGCTAAAAATGTCAGAAATGCCAAAAATGGACAAATGTTGGTTTTATAAACAAGGTAAGAGGTATGCACTTATATCGTCTGCGAAACTGAATGGATCGAACAATTTTGAAAACGACACGGATCGAGAATTTTGAAAGTAACTGATACAAATTCCGAGCTCTACCAATTAACAGGTTCAATCTTCTATCCTAGAATTTCACAAACAAAATTAAAGCCTGTGTCGAACGAAAAACCTGCTTTACTTCCCTGAGTTCATACAAAACAAATTGTTCCTGGAAAGTTGGTTAGGAAAGGAAGGTCAATGGATTAGGTGAACTAAAACTTCGACAATTTATCATTAGGATGGCAACAAAGTCAAGGATCTTTAAAAAAGGAATTCTCTTGAATACGGAATGCTAATAAGAACGCATTGACGACAACAGCGATTGGTTTCATCAAGTTATCGCTTCTCAGTTATATGTACGTAAGGTAGGCTTTTCGCAATTTGACAATTATACAAACTAACGCCATGTTAAACAAAACCTTGTAGAAAGCGTTGGTGGTACTCATCCCATTCAACAAACTGTTGCGGATGGTGTTTTAGTCTGCTTGTATTTTCCCCCAAATATAATATCATCCTACCGACTGATATTCGCCAAAATATCATGCAAGTAGGCTCTACTATAAGAAACCGGCATTTCAAGTTACAGCCAGTGATTCAATTTTAGAGACGGCAGGCACATATGTACATGCTTTTGTGTTGAATCAAATTGCATTGAGAAGTATCGAGAGATATTGGGCGAGAGTCTGAATGGTATGAAAAGGAGTGTTTACCTCTTCCGAAAAAATACACTGTTGGATTCGCATTGGCACGTCTTCTAGTCCAAATCACGATAGGATTTCTTTGTTCGCCATAAAGATATTCGAAACTGAATAGAATAGAATTGTATTCCATCTTTGCATTGTTTTTTTTTTTTTTAAAAACATTCAAAAATTATGCGAGAGGTGCGGAATGCAACGTCTTCCAACTCATGCCTCGGATTTTAATCTAGTAATTTCAACTCCAAGCTCCAAACTCATTTTGGAGTTGCACCAGCCGCTCGATGATGGATTTGGCTAATGTTGTTAACTATGCCTAGATTTGTCGCCACTGATAAGGATACTTAATAAGGCCTTAGAACGGCCTCTATTACAACTTATTAAAACTTAGTTTTTACACCATTATTTCACATTTACAGTTTAATCAGCGAATCATTACTGAAATAGTTTGATAACCACGTTGAACAATGCTTCTTAAGATAACTTCTCGTGCACTTATTTTGTGCACTTATGCAGAGCTATTACCTCGACACTCCATTATAGCAATTTGGAGTGTCTTCATAGTGACAATAAATACTCAAAATTGTTCTATTCGACTATCTATCGATTTGTGAAAACCTCTGCTGATTGACGCTTGATTTTAAAATCACTAAGTAGACGCTTTTTATTATAAAAAAAGGCTTTAACAAATAAGATAACCAAATATTGATGGATCAACGTTTAGAGCTAACCAAAATAATTAGTCAATCGTTTTTGAGCCAGCGGGTGGACTAATTAAAGTAGCTAGATAACCATCCAAACAGAAAAATTTATTTTACATATTTTGAACCACAAAATGTTGTTTGCGTCCTATCTCACTGATAGAACCATTTAAATCTTAAATTGTGGAAGGAAAAAATTGCAGAATTCTCTCTTTTATTTTCAATGTCACATGCGATTACTTGAGACGTCTGACGGAACTACGCGTTTATCCCTTAGGGATATCCATGGTATGCATGTAAGCCAGAGCATACGAGTAGGTAGGTATGATTTGTAATCTGTCCCCTAACACACTGTTTGCATTTTTAACAAATATAAACATGTGTGCAGCCCCCTAATTGCAGCGCCCTTCCATTTGGAGGTGGTACCTCCTGCTCTGAGCCCCTGAAACCATTCTAGCGTGGTTATTTCCTCGCAACAGGAGACCAATGAGCTACAAATGTATGATGCATTTACATATTCATACTTATGTACATACATTTCCATAGGTACATGCATATGTACATATATTTTCCACCAACATATAGGGATCTTTTACACACACTCTTTCAAATAAGAATGAGGAGGACTTGCATGCTCGTCCGAAGAAGGGAAATGTTATAATTATGCGAAAAAAAACTGAAGGGGTCGGCCACTCGTCTGTCTCGAGAGTATACGTGTAGTGTTCCTAAAGAAAACCTCGTCTAGACTTTGTCTAGATGTAGATAAACCGGGTACTCACCTGATTATGAAAAGCTTTATCCGGTCTAATATGAATAGGGAAACGAAAAATCCTGGTAATCCGTGTTGATTGAAAGAAGGGATTTCACGGGAAACCGTTGTTTTTACCGCCAAATTATTTACACCCCAACTAGCGGTCACACAGGACTCAACATTCCGGATTTCCGGCAGCACTCACAATGTATAATTCACTCAATCACAAAACACTATTCGCATGCATTGAGCGGTAAAAAAAAAACTCACAAAACAAAAACATCCCTATGTCCCTTGACAGGACATTCAGTCGAAATTAGCGGTTTTTCGTGTTGGAGAAATTTTCATGCAATTTATTCTTTTGAAAATTTGGAATTTTTTTTTCTTCTAGAGGTTGCAATCCATCCGACGAAAGGACAGTCCGAGTACGACAACGAAAAACCGACGTTTAAGTACAATTCGCAGGAAATTAACACAAACACGACAAAAACGTATAACGATGATGACAGCTCAAACACGCACCTTCCTCTTTACGCTGTCAACGAAACGAACGAACATTTACACTCCCGATAATCGGTATGCCTTTTCCTGCTGTAGCAACAGAAAGCGCTCAACTTCGACTGAACCAGAAGCGAAGCAACGGAAAATGCGATGTGCGAATGCGGCAAACGACCATAATAGTCTCCCGCCGGAGCTGAGTCGAATTAATTGAGTGAGTCGCCAAGCGATTCGAGTGATTGTCTCCAATAAATGCCGGCTGGTGTTCGTGTGCTGATGGTAATATGCTGCTGATGCCATTGCATAAATTTCCAAGAAACATCGGAGTTTGTTTACTTTTTGTATTGTTTTCACTGGAAGTTGGAGTCAAATGCTCACTGGAATATGTCTATTTCTTTCTTACAAATGGTGTGCAACTTTCGTTCCCTGCCTCAACTAGTTTATGAATGTGGAATCCACTCTTCACAGTGTTTAGTGGTTTGGCTCTTTATTTCTTCTTTTGAATTTTCCAGTGTAAATGCATTTTCCAGTTTGTCTTTGGCAAGGCAATGGCGAGTTAATTTTTTTTCTTGGAAGTGCGACTCCACGGGAATGGGAAATAGTTTGTTGGCGTGAAGAAAAAGAGATGGAATTCTCGTGTGTTTCATTCTGCTTCGTTCACTGAAATAGGAATTCACTCAAGAGAAACATAAGTAACTTAATTTTAGTAAGAGAACTAAGATCTCTTGAAAGAGAACTGTACTCGTAATTATTTTTATTTTTTTTTTTAACTGTAAAACAGGGAACAATTTTTTTTTAACAAATTACTTAAATATATTTTTGTTCCCGTAATATTTAATTGAAAACATATCGTCTAGGCTTGAGTGGAAAATTTTTTAAAATTAACAGGCATATGACGAGTTTCCCAATAGGAAAGCTCCAGCCTTGACAGTGTATAGCGGTCACGTTATAGGAGTTACAGCTGTCAAATTTGGAGGTTATATATGAATATTAATGTTGGGAAAATCGTCTGGAAAGTTACAATGTTGAGCACGCGTTCAAATTATGAGCTTTCACCTGATTTTTTCTGTGCACACTAATGTCTTGTTGAGTCGACCTTTCGTCGTGACAAATTCTAATCAACTGGTTCAGTAAATAATCAAACACCCGTACGTCGTCAAAACGTGAGGTCTGCAGGATACACTGCTGGAGTGAATGAGAATGCATGATAACCCTGGGCAATCAATTCCTCGTCGCGCCCAAGAACTTGAGCCTTCGGAGACCTCAACTTGTCGAATTTTGAGTCAGAACTTATTCTTGCACCCGCATGCAATTCAATTGACCCAGGAACTGATGGTAAACGACCATAGGCAGCGAAAATCATCATCTGCTACAAGACCCATTATTGAATGAATTGCTAGATATGTCAGCAACCAAAATTGCCGCATTTGGGGAGATGCAAATGCATCCAGAAAAAGACACTGCTTGGTGTGATTTTTGGTCCGGCGGGGTCATTGGCCTGTACTTCTTCCAAAATGAAACTGGCACAGCCATAACTGTCTATGATAACCAGCTTTTGTGGCCTAAATTGGAAGATATGGATCTCAATGACATGTGGTTAAAACGAGAAGGCTCTACGTTCCACACAATGGATCTTCTGCGCGAAAAATTCGGCTTAATGGGTATCTCGTGTTTCGGCGACGTTTTAACACCATTAGACTTTATAATATCAAGCCGTAGTAGAGTCAACAAAAATTGGACCAGCGAAGCCGCGGCGGCCATTTCATACAGTTTCAAACGAAAATAAAATTAATGATACTCGTATCTCATTCACAACTTGTTTTACTCATATTTTAAATTCGAGCGCCCCTAAAGAAAACTCTGTATAAGTCTTATTCATGATTTTTGGACTAAGAATTTCAGGAGTATTGGCCTTCCAATAGGGATAACATTCAAACAGCGCTGTCATAATTCACAGTTCTCTCACATTTATGCATATTCAGAATTATTTGACAAAACATTAAAATACACGGGACCTATTTAAACTTCGCAACACGTTAAGCGGATTACGTGATATTTTTGGCGGCACCCATAATCGACGACTATTCGTCGTGTTGTGGATAAATTTCGTCACACGTATCTAAACTTTGCCTGACGTAAGGCTAACAACACATTAACGCAATTTGCATACAGAAAAATACTCGTATGTGGCCGCAGTTTAGATCTTGTCCGTCCACTGTGTCGAAAATCTTGTGCAAAGATTTCGGCCCGCATGCGTATGGTGTACGAACTAAAGCAACGAGACTTTATCTTGCGACGAGAGTTAGAGACACAGCTTCCAAGCACCTTAAAGTCAATTTTTGTTTTATTGAAAAATCGTGTTGAGTGACGAATCCCACTTTTGTATCATTAGCCTGTGAACAAGTTAAATTGCTGTTTCTGGAGTGAAACAAATCCAGAAGAGACTCATGAGTCAAATGGTAGCCGTAAATTTGCACTGTTCGGTTTGGTCTTAAACCTGTTGGCATCCTTAATCCTTATTTTTTTAAAGTGAGGTCGAAACTCGCGTTACAATCAATGGACAACGTTATCAGACAATGATGAGTGATTATTTCTTCGAAAATATGGACGATATTAATGCGGACGAATTGTCTCCACAGCTGAATAGAGCAACGTGCCATATTGCCTATAGAATCATTGACGTACTGAGAATTTTAGTTTTCTGATCTTAACATAAAAATAAATATAACATATATACACACTTCCAAAAATTTCCTAAAAAAACTAAAAATTTTGAAAATTAGTTTTTAGTGGCAGAGACTATGAATGACTGTTTGAAGGCTGCTTTTCAAACGTCCCACAATTTTCTAGTTCTTGCGGGTATGTTGGACAATTTTTCGAACAGAATATTCTTGAGATCATTATTAGGTATTATGAATCTTTCTTCAACTTCTGCGGTATGCTTCGGTTAGTTTTCATTGAGAATCACTGGATAACTCAAATTCTCCATTTTCCATAGATTTCAAGGTACACAAAACTATATTTCATCATTGAACTGAAAATTTCCTGCTCCAGGTCCTTACATTCAACTCTAAACTAATTTGAACTGAACCATCATTCCAACGCTGAACATGACATTTTTCAAAAACCAAAGACATCATCATCTTGATATTGCTAGCAATTTCAAGGCCTTGTTCCTTTTCCACTTATTCTTTTTCTAAGAATGCGATTGTGGTAGCTATAAGTTCGAAGAACTAAACCGGCTCTTTCTGAATGAACTGATCTTGGGAGGGCGCTTTTAATTTTAAAGAACAATTTCTACAGCATTTATTTTAGGACTTGTTCAAATAATACTTGGAATTTGACCTTTATCCATATTATTTATTTAAAGAGGTCGCCCAATCCAAGAACTAGTATGCTGTAGTTTTTACATGTTTATCTTGCTGATACCTCTCAACCCTTCGTAGAAAGATGAGTAAACTCTTCAGTAATAAAATGCCTATAACACCAAAATCCACAACATCAGCACCATAAAACTGCAGCCTGATAAGAGCTTAGGGCGGACATTCATAGAGGAAGTGCTCTGTGGTGTAGTTATGAATCTCTTAGAAGTGTCGGCAAAAGCGAAATGTTCAGTTACCAATAAGCAGTATGTGGTCCTTGGTACTGAGGGACAACTGCAGAGTCGGTAACTTGTTAGAGATATTGGAAAAATTTCGCTCGCCTGCTGACATCTTGGGTATTTGGGATCTGCAGTTCTGCTCACAAAGAACCCAACTGTAAATTCAGCCCTAACCGATGACGTCTGTATCCATAACGCAGGTTTTGAGTCGTATCTAACAAGATCTTCGCTTGGAAAACAGATAAAGAATTTCAAATTGAGCTGTGAAATCTCACGCAACTAGTACGTGAGTTAATTACGCATCCTTGATCGGTTTTGGAGTCATCCGTAAAGACCCGACTATAATCCTTTCTATCTCAAATTCTAGACGAAACCTTTCCTGGGGGGAAAGCTGGCTTCGTACTTTCCCAGTAACAAAAGTTTTGAAGGAATTGCATCAAGTGGTCAAAAGGCAGTCGGCACGTAATCGGAAGATTGCTTTAAAAGTGTAGCATCATAATATCAAAATAAAGGAGAACGGGTGTCATCTGAAGGTCTAGATCAGAACCAGGTGTGCTAGAGAAAATCCTATACATCCGAGGCAGAACGTCTTTACATCAAGCAACCGACACCGTAAACATCCAAAGGATCTTTTTGGATGACAAACCCCATGTCTTGTCGAAAATTGTTTACACTTTCAAAAAGCCAAAAGCCCTTAGGACTTTTCCTACGCGACGTCTTTGGTCAAAAGATATTTGGTATCCAGCATTACACGTAAGTACTTTGCTTCGTTAAGAAAGCGGATTGAGTTTTAACACAAAATGGGTCAGACTACTTAGATTTATCCTCAAACAATTTTAGTTTTGATAGGATCTACTGAACCCATCTAAGGCTGCCTGGGTTTTAGAGCAAACGTTCACAAGGCGTCATCCAACAGGAAGTACAACTACATCCTTTGCATATGCCTGAGCATAGACGTTCGAGTTAATCAAATAGTCGGCTATCATGCACTACAGCAGTGGAGACTGGATGCCATTTCCAGACAACCTCGCTGTCAGATATTGCCCTCAGTGAGCATTTGCAATTGAAATTCTGTTTGATTTCATGACAACGCTGTATTGTATGACCAATTTACAGATATCGTCAAAAGTTGAGTCGAAAACATACCCAAAGTCACTGGCCAACACGTACGCCTCCTGATCGAGTGCAATTAGTAAAAAAGCATTTGTTCACTTGCCCATCAGCAATTAAGGGGTTGGTTCTTACTAAAGATAAATTTTTAAGAGCATGGTAGAAGTTTATAGAACTGGCCCAAATGTGTTCCGTCATTCTTATAACGGGTGGTCCCAATACAAGTTTCTTTCCCATCCGAAATCTTTGTGGTGTGTCTTAAAGACCGATGTTAAGCGGGAGATAGAGCCAGAAACAGTCAACAGCGTTTTGAAAAATTGGGTTGACAGGATGCGCTACTCCGAATCTAGCCGAAGTAGCCACATAAATGAAATCGTATTCCATGTTTGCTCTTTCTGTATACTTAAAAGCATAATATAGGTCTAGGACTGTGTAAGTTGGGTCGAGTTTACAGGTTTACGAGGCTTTACAGTTTCCACTAATATCTCTATATCCTGGTACTCAGCAAATGTGTATTTTTAACCGTTTTTCCATCTCTTCCGTACTTCGATCAGCGCATATATGGAAGTATTCTGTCATCTGTAAAATGCTAACCATCCAATTGAAATTGTAGCACTATTCTCTTTCTTAAACATGGGGAAGAAATAATGTAGTCGATATTTTGTCCAATTTTCTTTAAGGATGGACAAGCGACTTGTTTGAAGACTGGTCCACTGAGAGGTAACTTTGAAGCTACTGATAGTCCAGTCCTGTATCCATTTAGCATAAATATCCAGGATGATATGATACACTGAAGCGAGCTATAAAGATGATTTCTGAATCGAAAGCATCAGCTAAGACAGAGGTTCTATTTCCAGTTATCGTCTCTAGTGATAAAATCGTTAAGGAAGAGGATAATCAGGGCGAGATTCAGTTTCATATTGTATCCAATTCTTTGTCACAGCCAGTGGAGAGCAAACGATGCTGTGGCTTTTGAGTCTCCATAGTGTATTTTCCCATCAGATGACTAAGATGCCTCGTGAATACATAAGCCAACTAGTTTTTGACACAAAACCCTTGCTCTCATCAAGTGGAACCAAACGATAGCTGATATTTGCTTTAGGCCATTTCCTACTCAAGGTTTTACTGATATTTTTTTCCGTGCTGTAACCATGAGTGAGCAGAAAAAAGGATATGGATCTCATATAACAAATCACTTAAAGGATTAAAGTATTTGAAGCGGTCTTCGTTATTTTCTCACCTACGCCGATGAGCTACTCTTTTGCCCTATGAACTCCATCCCAGTATCGTGTACATACAATTCATTTTCGTCATAAGGGGAGATTCTCAAAGAACTTATCGCACAGCGACACAAAGAAGTGCCAACAATTCGCACCGGCCTTACTTGTTTTAAAGAGGGGCGAATCGATTCCTCGTCTTCGTGAAATTAGGTGGAAACCACAAATGCGAGCACAGCTTACTTACCGTTCTTTAGAAGAATTATCCGATCCGGATAAGCTGGCTGTACGACAATATGTACGGCTAAAGCTTGTCAATGCGGCAGAAGTACCAGATTACTACGTCCTCATACCATAGAGTATCTAATGGACCTAAAAACAATGGGCAATCGTTTAAGCAAGGGCTACTATGTGACTCGACGTCTATTTATGGCATGGCGAGAATTTTTTGGAATTGCGGGTTTTACAACCAACCAGACTCTGAATATTATGGATGTACTGATTAAGTGAAGCTGTATTTCCAAACTAAGATGCGAGAGCTTGTTTTATTTGAATACTTCATTGTTATCCTATATAATCAAGTAAGTTCATAGCCAGAGGCATGGCTCTGCACAATTCTTCTCAAGAGATGTTGTCATAAGATGTCAACAATGATCCAAATAAGGAGCATTGAATAATATCCGGGCAATCGACAATCATGGTAACTAGTCTTAAAACTGGTTAAAACAAATCAGTGAAATCAACAAGACAAAGGAAGGAACGAAATAGTAATACTAACGAAATTTCAGGACATAAAGTACCTGATAGAAGGGCAGACTAGTCTTCAACTGAATTGTATCACCATAAGCACCAGCGGCTTTATCACAACTTGCAGCTCGTCAATACAAAGCAAACTTATTCGTACGATTGAAAGGTTTGACTAAAGAACTCGTCGTAATATTCGAAAATTCATAGAGCTGGTGCAGCCAACGTTTTTGTAATACTCACTCGTATCATACACATTATGTACATTTTTCTTAAGTTAATTAATGTTTTGTTGTCTCTTAAATGAAACATCTTTTTGTGTAAAACATTTGTATGGAAATTGTTTTTAAAACTGTTTTACGGAATTCAGAATCCTTTCGGAAAAATTGCGAGTAATGAATTTTGTAGTAGCAATCAAAATACAACAAGCTAAGGGGTCAACCCTAAACACAACATACCGTGACCTATTCTCTCAACTCATGAAAGGCTCTATTGCGAACGTTAGGTATTTCCGACGTTTGTTTCTACTCAAACAGACCATAACAAGGAACTTGTTAAGTATTAATTGAATCCGAACGACTACCTCAAGGAAGTAATCTCACCAAATCCAACATCGGTCAAGCACATAGATTAATTGCGGAATCCTTTGGCAGGATAGGCATGCGGCTTATAGGTGTTCATCTAAAGCCTGCCGGCAGTGGCAATCGCATTGGCAGTGGCAGTGGTAGCGGCATCGGTTGCGGCAGCGGAATTGGCATCAGCAACAGCAACGCACACATTTCATGTGCACTAACTTGCAGAATCCCATGGAAACATCACATATTGCATCCACGTTGCGCGAAAAGGTAATTAAATGTGCAGATGCGTTCCAGGTGTGGCTGGCTATGCGAAAAAAAAAATGAAAAATGAATTTTCCATCCCGCGCCAGATTGGTGGTGTCACTGTTCTGGAGGAATTTTTAAGGACTATTGCCGGCAGTAACGTCGCATGCATCCAGCAATAATGACGGCGAAATTGCTCTCATTCCTGTCTACCTTCGAAGTCACTGTGCGAGTACAATATATTGTGGTCGTCATCATCGTCATCGTCGTCGTCGTCATCGTCATCGTCACAGTCATCTTCATCGTCATAGCAATCGTCAACATCATCGTCATTGCCATCCTCGTCGTGAATATAACTACAACGGTGGTGGTGGCGGCGGCGGCGGCGGTGGTGGTGGTGGTAATGGAAAGCGGCTTATTCACCTTACAGAAAGTTAAGTTCACGGAAAACAGAAAATCCAGAGAGTGAGAAAACGATTTACGCGCTCAATTCCTAGACCAATTGAAATGGTCATGGCCATCATATCCACTATAATACTAGCCAGCGAAACTGATCATAAATTAACAAGGCGTTACTGCGAATAATGGGTTCTGGCACGAATATCCCTAAAGGGATTGCTCCTCACCGATACGAGTAGATACACAAATACACAGAGACAAGTTTTATTGCGGCAGCTTGTCCATCATCATCAGTGGCAATAGCAGTAACACCAGCTTTGCCAAGATGATGATGACGACGGCCACGCCATGGCACTGCCAATTTTGATGAGAAGCTGTCTGCTGAGGTTTATTTTCGGTTTTTTAATTGCCCTCTGGGGCCTGCGATTCTTTAGCGCGAACGGATATCTTCAAATATTTACAACTGCGCGTGTAGTAAACAATCCCAGAGTACTAAAGAATCATCGAAACCTTAGGCGAGCAAGCAATTTAAGGGCTTATAAAGGCTACGGACGACTGCAAATCACCATTTGAATAATTGAAGTGCAACATCACAAATACGAATACTATTGCGAATGCTTACCACATAGCGCCATATAATCACCTTTAAGGGCCACTAAAAGTCTTATAGCCAAAGCTGTGGTTAAGCTTTATGGATCTGCTCGATGGACTGCATTGAATGCCTGGAATTCACGTTTCTCGGTGATTCTGTAACAAGATCACTGTTATTTTTTATCGTTTTCAAGATCGGAAATACTAAATTTGGTTTGTGAAATAGTTATTCAAAGTGACGTAAAATTCTCAGTTATGCAGAAAGCTAATATTTGCGGTTGGTCACCAATTAGAGACAGCATTTGCTGACTTGGAGTGACACTAATTTGGCGAGCAGCAAGAACTTAAATTTGTACGTCTAAAGGCATTAATGGGCTCCTGCTTATAGGGCAACTGGGTATGTGGTTTCTCTACACCTCAAAAGAACATAAAGTTACAGTGAGACTTAAGTCTTTATCTAGTCATCTAATAGGCGCCTGAAATCATACCAAAGGAGTCATGGGCGCGAGGTTTTAAGGAGTTTGCTATGTTACCTATGTTATACTCGTATTTCTTGGAAGTGATTAGAAGATTTAACGGTTTCCGGCACTTATTCCATAATTTATAATTTTTACCACCGATTTGATAGTGGCAAGAACTAACCATCTTTTTAACAACTACCGCAGCTACCTTTTGCAGTTTAAGAGTGAGCATTTGACGAATAGATTATTTTGTAACTTTTAATTGCTCTGCGTAAAAGTAACATCCCACAGCTGCTATACTTCTCTCAGAGAGGGAAGAACTGTCGTATAAATGGGACGGGGTCATTGTAGCGCACATCCAGGCATTCAGGCCGATAGTTCTAACGACTGAGCTTTAACAGAAATTGTGTTCTCTTTGCTATATGTCGGACAAATGTTGCCAGCTATGTTACAACTTGACGCATAGTTGGACTAACCATGTATTTACTAGTCCAACGGCATTGCACAGAGTTGTTCTCTTAGGTCTTCAACCAGAATAGGGAACTACAAGCCAAGATTTACTAAAGTTCACCTAGGTCTGAGCGCATTTTTCGGGGCTAGAATGTGGGGATTAATTTCTTGTAGCTGAACGAAAAAAAACCCTCTTGCCACAGGTTCGATTATTTTTTTGAAAGAACTCAAAACTTAAAATACCTGAGCATGTGTTAAGCTTTTAGGAAAATGGGGCAGAGAGCGAAAGAAAGATTTCTCTTCAGTACTAGTGCGTGGTTATGCTTCGACTAACAACTGAAAGGAATTTGTTTGACATCAGAAGACAGCCAGGTATTTCATAAGGTTCAAAATCCGGTTCACGACGAGTAGGCAGATGATCTGTGAGGGAGCGCCCTGTGTTGTTTAGTCGGGTTGTCCCTCGATTTGAGCATTGTGACCATTCCAGTTACTGAGACCGGTTTCGAGTTGAACTGTTTACAGGTAGGGTAGAATCGCATCTGTACTGAATATTGTTGAACCGGTCTTTCATGTTGAGAAAACCTCCGTGGGTGAGTTTCTTTATGTGTGGGGTACTTTCTATCGTTTAGACCGATAATTTTAGCTGCTTACATCTTTTATGTGCATACGAAATGCCTTTTCTTATAAATTGCGCACCTTGAACGAACTCTTAAAATATTTGCATACAGTATAAGAGAAGGAAATGAAGGGGCGATACCGATGAACGTTGGTCTTGAATGTTTGCCAGGTATAATGACTAGAAAGTAAAGAGCTCGCCAGCAGTTATACGGCTTAGAAAAGAATCACGACATTTCCGAGTGGGATTGAGGACAACTAATCAACATTCATAGCGAGACGGGTGTTCGAAAATGCGGAATGCTGCTTGCTATTCCGATGGATGGGTGATGAAAGTAGCTATAGAGCAAGGTGAGACAGAAGACCTTACGCCAATGTTCAGGGATGTTATTTGACTCAGTGATATTAGCGTCACCTATGAGTTTTGTAGCGCGGTTTTGAATACTATCTAACAGGCTGTGTTTGGGCTTGTATTCCAGTTTTGAGCGAGAGTGTGAATTATTTTCTACATACTCGTACCTTCCAGAAGCCTAGACATTTCGCAGCATTTTTGGCGACATCGAAAATGTATGTCATTGACACACATACCGGGAGTGGAAAGTTTTTCGGTTTCGACGATGCAAGTGTCATTCACGGATTATGGCTGGGTCTTTAAATTTCGTTTCAGCGCCAGTAGGCAGCATTGTGTTGTGGAAGCATTACCACTCTTTTGATTGTTCCCCAATTAGTTAGGTTCCTGTTCTAAGGCCAAAGAGCAGGGACGTGAGTCCGGGAGCTAATATGAGAAGCAGAGAGTATTGTCGTCAGCAATGGAATATATTAGATTAGAAGTAGCTGACAAGAGGTCGTCGATGAAAATTAAAAAGAGTGTCGGAGACAGAACGGAGCCCTGGGGCACACCAGCATTTATTATTTTGTGAATATTAGACTTGAAACCGTCCAAGACATCTTGTATTGAAAGATCCGAAAGGTAATTTTTAATCCATTGAAGAAGAGATTCATCGATTCTAAATGAACACGTTTTGACAACAGAGCCTAATCCCAAACTCTGTCAAATGCCTAAGAAATATCAAGTACACACGACTTGCTTTCGGTGGATTGGTGTTGACATTGGCTTCGCTTTTCGGAGAGACATTTGAGATGCCATCAAATGCCACGTTACTGAGAAGCTTACGTGTTTCGAGATATTTCACGAGATGACAGTTTATCAACGTTTCTATGAGCTTGGAAAGAAGGGACTAAGTGCAATGGGTCTGTAGGAGGTGAGCGAAGAAGATTCACCTTTTTAAGTTACAGGCTAGACAAATGCTGTTTTCCATCTGCTCGGATAGAGTCCTAAAGAGTAGGATTTAGGAAAAAGCTTGTGGTTTTGCCAGCGTGGAAGAACGCTTCTTCAGGAGAGGGGAAGATATATCATCTGGACCAGTTCTTTTACTACTGCACGAGTGCGAAAGTGGATTGCCATTGAAGTTTCGATGCATACAAGTGTAGGCGGGCTCAAAGCACAATCTGGAAGTGCTGAGCTGGCCGCAAACTGTGCAACAAGCAGGTTGGCTTTGTCAAAAGAGCTGGGAGCAGGAATTTAATTATAAATGAGCGTTAAGATGGGGGATGAGTCAACATTTCTGATGTTTTCGATGAACAAGCAAATGTTTTTACTACCCTTGGGACATTGTAAAGGGTGTTCAGCGGAAAATTTACAAATTTAAACTGTAATTGCTCGTATACTGACAAGATGAGATAAGTGCGAGGGATATCGTTCGACATGCGCGAGGTTGTACGTTGGTTCATACGCGAGGTGCGTTTTATACTCAATTCAATATTCGATGAGTAAGTGACGGACCGAACAAGCAACTGATCTGGTAGTGGGTTCAAAAGTTTAGACAAGAAGGGACAGCAGTTAACAAAAATGCTCCGGAACTATCAACGTCAGCATCGACCCCAGAACATGTGGCTCAAGCTCGACGCGAAATTATGCGCAATCCGCGTAAATCGATAAGAAAGGTTGCGGCATGTACTGGAATAAAAAAATTAACAGTTCACGTTATTTTGAAAAATAAATTAAAGTTTCACCAATGCGAAATTAAAATCATGCAGTTTCCCCACGAAAATAACTATTCTTTGAGAGAAACCTTAGCGAGAACGTTGCTCTGACGTTTTCGAACAGCGCGAACGCTTGGAAAGATATTATTTTGTGACAAAGCACATTCTCATATCGATGGCTGTGTTAATAAATAGAACATTAGATACTGGTGCCCGGACTGTAGCTGTTTCCCGGATTCAACAACAGAGCACAGTTTCAGCAAGACGGAGCCACTCCACGCATAGCTGGAGTTTCAATAGAGAATCTGGCGTTAAGTTTCGCCAATAAATTAATCAGCATGTACGGGGACATAAGCTGGGAACCTCGGTCACTGGAAATTACACCGTGCTAATCTTCAAATAATTCGGGTCATACAAGAAAAGATCCGCCATAAAGTTGCTGGGATGCAGCAACGGCAAAGTCGGTCTGGCCACTCATCGATTCTACTGCTCAGACAAGGGCGCGCTTCAAAGACTCAATACAAGCTATAGTTTTCAGAACTCACCATAGTCTTGTAGTCTAATGGATGGAGGTCTGAGCTACCACATGGCCAATCCTTCGTAGAAGTAAATTTCGGAACGTGGTTTATAAGCCATGCTTGGGTCTTTTCTGCCTTATGGGCTGCAGTGGGGACTTGTTGAAAGATCTACGGTTTATTTGCGAACAGTGTTCTGCTGAGGGGCTCCACAATGTCCTCTAAAACTTTCGCCGAGGTGTCGACACCTTTTTCGCAGAAATGGAGCTCGGTGCAACAAATTTTTTACGCTGAAACTTTGCATAAATGTCACTTATTAGATAGCCGTCTAGTTGGAGGGGATACGTTTATTGGTTCTTGAGAATGAATGTGTTCGTTTTGTCTACCAAAACATTTGCAAGTACTAGGTTAAGCATTCGATGTAACGGTGTAATTTTTTTATATTTAATACTAATTTGGAAATTTTCCTCTGGAAGGCCTTGACTATTTTTTTCCATAGTTTTGGTCGTATATCAATTTCACAGGTTTTAGAAACGCTTTGCAGTATTTTCTGGCTCGGTTAGACTTTTTTCGGTTTTCCTCTGTGAGGTTGGTCTTGTAAGATCTAAAAAGCAGTTCTGTAACCCATGACTTTACTTTAGGTTTGATGCTCTTTACCTGATGATGAGAGATAAAGGATCGCATTGAATAGTCTTTGTGATCATATCAGCTGTTCAGTCCGCTCCAATTGGGTTTCTCATAATGCCATACTTATGAAAATGAATTATTTTTCTTTACTGTGTGATCAATTACAAGAAATAAGCTGATGTAACACAGTGGTCCGCGGAACCTAGCGGTGAGAGCACATCAAGTTTATATATAAGATAGTGAGAAGTTAAAAGCTATAAACACTAGGTATTCACGTGTGCTTCATCAGGAAAAGATTAGAACTTCATTAGGGAAAAATCATACGGATTTTCCGAAACCGCGGATGTATAACACTGAATCCTGCATGCTGGTGAGGGCGAGGTATGCAAAAGCCATGTTTTTCAATTAATGTAACAAATGTACCTATACTCGTATATAGCCTGAGATGTTTTTCTGATACCTGCTTTCATCAGTACGCTATCGCTGTTTCATGTTCTTTCCTTCTTGTTCAGAGTTGGGTTTCCTCTTAATGAAAGCCAACTTTTCAGCTGATGGCATTTTCTAATGAAATGCTTTATGACTGCAATGCAACTAAATGCCTACAACTTGATGGGGAGAGACAAATTGTCATCTCGAATAAGAATCAAAGCTGGCGCATAATCTCAATTTCAGCATGCGACCTCATCAATGTAAATTACCTGTTTTCGCTACTTACGAGTACACTGTAGCAAGAAACAAATTGATTCCGATCCTAGATCAGGATATTCTGGTACCGACATTCGACTACGAGTTACAACATCTTTTCAACATTGGTAGGCAGCAGACGTTGTCTATAGGGGAGGTTGTTCAGCATTCAAAAACAATTTCATCGTCCATCTTTCATCTAAGAGCAGGCAACTGAGTACACTTATGGACAGATCTGAGATCTGGATTTGCATGTGGTCGCTTTAAACGAGTTTTGCCACCGCAAGCCGCCACCGCTACAGAATACGAGTATAGACATCATAGCCAGCACAGTTTGCAGTCTGCTGCCACAGCCCGACATAAGGCTTGTCAGCGTGTCCTCGGAATATTAATTACAATTTCCGAATAAATGATCTTTTAATTAATATCTCCTCTTTGGCTACTTATTATTGTGTTCCTGTGTACCTTCTCCTCGTGCTCCTTAGACCAGTGACTAGTCACAGTAAAGCCATTCTAGCCATCATCATTATTCGTGTATTGGTAGGGGAACCGTCTCGTCTGCCAGCGCGATACGAGTACTTGCGAACGCACAATTTATTAATGATTTCATTATGAATTAGTGTTTGATGGGATTCGTCGGGGCACCACGAGATTACTCTCAGCCACACAGTTCATTACTCAATTTGTCACGTCCGATTGGCGAGTAGATGTGTCTTCGATAAGCGACTGGGTATACCGCAAGGATCTGCTTATTTGGGAAATTAAATCTAAGAAAGCAAACAGAATAAAAAGTCGCCATTTGACTTGACTCCTATAAAAGTTGTCGTTCAACGACAACGACAACGGCTGCGACAAGGACCACTAAGACGACAACGACGACGACGATGGTGGCGACGAAGGCGGAAGAGTGCAGCGATAACTCTTATTCGGGCTTGACAAGTAAATTGCTGGTACGCGGGCTGGCCGGTCGTCTTCTTTTCCGTGTAATGCTAGGTATTCCACCCGACCGGCAGACAATGTCGGAGAAAAACGCTCTCACACACACATGCTCCCATCTTGTGGAGAGTGAAATTCCAATGAAACAACTCTCGAGGAGCTCATGATTTACTGGTAAATCATCGGTTTGGAAGGTTTGGCGAAAGATTTTGCGAAAATTTCCTTCATTTTTGGAATTTGGTAATTGCTATATTGTGAAGCTGGTGGTGGAGGTGCTGCTTCTCCATCACCATCACCATCGCTATCACCATCACCCGCTGCAGAGTGTAATTTCCATTGCAACAAGTTGAAGGCATAATTTTGGATTAAGTCCACTTTTTTTTACTTTTTATTCGCGCCTCCACAGTCAAGTTAACTTTCAAATACAACCCATGATCAACGTTGAAGTTGGTGCTGGAGCTGGACCTGGAGCTGGAGTTGAAGTTGAAGTTGAAGTCATCGTCACCAGCCGGGGCAAGTGTCCAGCCATATAACACTGCCGAAACAAATTGACTTTTATGGACCACGGGAATGTGTCAAAACAGCAGAGTGGACATTAGCGATTGAGTTGATGGCTTTTGCTTCAAATGAAAACTGTGCCCGAGTGCAAAGTGAGGTTAATGATCTGGGTACGTACGACTAGAACGTGCTGTAGGTTGGAAGTTGCAGAAATGTTATGTTTGTTGGCATAGCTCCTTATATGGAAAGTTTAAGGAGTAATTGGAAAATTTGTTTACTTCTTTGGGAAAAAGTTGTCTGAGCGAAGTAATTGTTAGCTTCGTTAACTGCTATTCACGTATCCGGGTTCAGCTTAAGCCATATTTTATGTAAGACAGATCAACAATTGAGCTTATGGATTGTGATGTCTTTGTTGCAAAGAATAAAAAGATATTCTTGGAGAATATGTTATTCTGTATGTTGTAGTTACCTTCGGATATTAATAGAAGTCCTGAAAACTGCAACACTGACTGTGGTTGTGGAGTACTGAATCGTCTGGATATTCTTCGATATTGTGCAAGCCGCCAGTGCCAATTCTAATTTAGATTGGATGGGACGGGATCATGTATTAACCGTTTACCATGGGCTGGACAGAAACTTAAAAGGCTTTGGAAGAATGTGGTATGCCAGAATAATTTACAAGATCTCGTGAAAGAGGGGAGTGGACAAAATGAATGTACATAGAGTCATGTGGCCACGTAAGCGTTGAAAATTTGGACCACTGTTCGATAATGGGAAGTGGTCAGTTGGCCTTAAGCATTATTTTATCAATATACTTACCTACGGTGGAACTACAGACCGTGATGGACCTGAGCCTCAACCAACAAGCGTCTCCATCCAGCTCGGTCTTTAGTTAGCTGGCCACAGTTTCGCACGTTAAGTTGGTTGAGATCGCCTTCCACTTACGTGCGTCATCTGATTGACATGACCCAGCCACCTTATTTTCCGGCTAATTCGATGTCGCTATCGTTGTATCTCCTCCTGAACTCACCGTCTATGTAGACTGGATCGAAAATCACCCGAAGAATCTTCCTCCCAAAGCAGCGAAGAGCTCACTCATCCATTTTTGATAATGTGCATGCCACTGCGTCATAGAGCAGGACTGGGATTATTAAGGCTTAAATAAGGTCACCTTTTGCGTCACCTCAGCGGTGGCGTCGTTGTCTGGATTGATAGGGGAGACTTGTTAAAGAAAGTCCTCAAAGCTATATCTGTCGAGGTTAACGTTTTGTGAGACGTCGGTGTTGAGTGTCCCTTCCTGTTGACAGCATATACTTGGTTCTGCCCTCATCGACCGTTAAACCTATCTTTACCTCGATACAAGCGGGTGTGTACCGCTTTGGAGCTCATGGGCTTTTTCCAAGATCTGCCGTAGTATTAATGTCTGATCGCTGGTGGATATTCCTGGCCTGAAACCACATTGATATGGACCAATCAGGTTGTTGACAAACGGTTTCATTCGTTCACACAATATGGCAGATAGGATCTTGTAGGCGATGTTAAGAAGGTTGATACCTCTGTAGTTGGCTCAGTTTCCTTTCTTGAGGATCGGATGAACAGTGCTGGGTTTCGGGGACTTTCGTCCTACCATATTTTACAAACAAGTTAGTGCATTCTCCTTACCAAGTGATCAGGCCGTCTGCTCTAGCAACTTTGTTGGACTTAAGCTTACATATGGCTATCTTCACTTCATCCAGGTCGGGTGACAGCAGTATTTGGTTCGCCATTGCAGCTATACCGTCTACACAAATTCTCTTTCTACATCCTAAACATCGACTACAACTTTACCACTATGTTCCTGTGCTCTGCGGTTCGGGGTTTGTGTCCGTGGCATGTACTTTTTACCTTTTGGTGAAACTTCCGAACTTCATTCCTGGAGTGGCATCTCTCAATGTCCTCGACCGCGCACTTCTCCTGCTCCTTCTTTTTCCTTCTGAGAAGTTGATGAGCAACATAAAATCAGGAAGCAGATTGGTTGCACCTACATGATGAGATAATAAATAGAAGGCCTATCGAAGCCTTCATGAAGGAGTTTGGAGCTTTTTCAGCACAAGGGGATAGCTCTTTCCCATCTATTGTAGGATGAAAAGAAGAGGACCCAGACGACTGCTTTTTAAAACACCAGAAGTAACCGAGCTGTCTTATCAAAAGCCTTTAACGAAATGAGTTGCAATACATCTGAAATAAGTGACTTTGTATAAAATAGCTGCGAACAGTTTCGATATGTGAGATAGTTTTGCAATTAGGCGATAATTGGAAACTTCATTCTTCAATCCTTTTTGTGCATTAGGGTTATAAAAGGTGTCTCCCTATTTGAGGAAATTAATCTTTTATGAAAGGTAGACGAAATAAATTCTTAGAAAAGAGGGAGAGCAAGATTGGAGGAACACTTTTTAGGAATACGGTGGGGAAACCATTTGGGCCGGGTAAGAACTCATCACTGAGTTGTTGTCAGTTTTCATTTTTAATGCGAGAAGGATCAAAAGTTTGACAGAGAAGAGAGAGAAGTCAAAGGGTATTGATTTTGGGGAGATTTGCTTTATGAGAATTGCGGAGGGATTACAGTGAACTGGAGAGAAGAATTATGCCAAAATAAAATTTAGAAGTGTCTTTATTTGATAAAGATAGAGGACGAATCGCTAATGAGAAATTAAGAGTTTCCGTTGTAATTATTAATTGTCTATTAATGATTGCCTAACTAATTTCCTTGTATTAATTAGCACAGCAATGACTTGAGGTGTCAAAAGCTATTGAAGATCCAAAGGGTTTTTCTTAAACTGAAAATTACGATTTTATCATCATTTTTTCGGAGAAATGTCTTGTTAACCCCACTTTTTGTAGCTTTGAAACGTGCAACTACGACCCAACTTTTTCAAACTAGAAAACTAAAAACTCTGCAATTTTTGTATAATAGCCTTATAAAATTATCTATTTAACAGCTGCTTTGGAATTTTGTCTTGTAAAATCAGTTTTTTATTGCGCATTCTAAATCCAATAACATTTTTTTAAAAAAATTAATTTTATGACTCCTAAAATGTGAAAAAAGGATCCACCTCCGGTAGGTAACGCCTATTTTTTAGGTCAGAAAAAAATTACAGAAAAATTACGATATAATACTAGGTGGCGCAAAAGCCATCGCCCTGTCGGAAGATGCTATCATTTTTGGAAATGGCGGTAAATGTCAACTCTACTTTGACATTTGTGCAGTAAACGCAAAATACACGTCAACAAGCCATGAATTGCTATACTCTTAAAGAAGGTGGAATAATTGTTACGATTTTTTCCGGAATATTTAGTTGGTGGTGGTGGCGCAGCGTGAATTTCGGCGCAGATTTCCCATTCGTCCGACATCAACAGGGTAAGCTTTACAACGTTTAGCTGCTCGCTTAGATGCAATTGCGCATCAATCGGTGGTCTTTATAGAGAATTTGGTGAAAGACTGCAAGATGTTCCCTTACCAAGTCCAGACATCAGTGCATCAGTTGTTTAGTATTGACCGCCAAGCGCGTGTAATCTAGGTTCAAGTCATCCTGAATCTCGTCCACGAGGGAGGTAACTTTTCATCGAAAATTATCATGAGCGACGAAGCCCATTTCCATCTCTGTGGATAAGTGAATAAGTAAAATTATCCCACGAAGAGCCATTAAACCCACTCAAAGTGACTACTGTTTACGCTGAGAGAGTCATCGGGTCTTATTTTCTCGAAAACGCCAAATGAGTACTGCGGACGGCGAGCGCTACAGAGCCATGCTCAACGACTTTCTCCTTCCTCAATTGGATGAATTGTGACTGGAGAGCATGTCCTTTCTACAGGATGGAGCAATGGCGCATAACCGAAATTCTGAGGGCTGCATTTCCGGCCGCCGGGGTAACTGCCCGGCGATTTAAAAAAAAAAAGTTACGAAGCATCAACAAGCCTCGGATATGGACGGATCTACTGTCGACAGCCCACGCAAACGATTAAAGGACAATGAGCTTCGGATATGCACGTGGGATGTTAAGTCATTTAATAGACCACGTGCAGCCGAACAACTAGCGGACGCCTTGGACTGCTGCAAAGTAGACATTACCGCCATCCAAGAAATACGATGGGATGGATCGGACAAAAAGAGGATGAAAAACTGCGACATCTACTACGGCGTTTGCTATCGACGGCAAAGGCAGCAATTACTTAGATGCGAATTTGCTGTCGGAGGCAGACTAAGACAAGAAGTCCTGAGCTTCCGGCATATGAGCGAGCGTCTCGCCAACATTAGCCTTATATGTGCGCATGCCCCCACAGAGGAGAAAGATGACGACACCAAGGATGCCTTCTATGAGCTCCTTAACAAGAAAGGAAAATTGCTTTTTGTAGTGGTTTGAAACTCAGGTGTATTTGGTTTCATATTAGCTTTCCAGGGGTGGGAGTCCGAATAGGACGGAGAGATTTTTCTTCACTCAGAATCATTCGAAGGTTATAATTCACAGTATTTTTTTGTGCTTGAAACTCTACAACAGCCAAATAAACGTGTCAGTGTTATGCCTTCACACGCAGAATTTTTCTGTCTGAGTTCCAATTACACAAATGAAAAACTTGAAAGACTTATCATGGGCAGGATTCGAACCTTGACCCTCCGAGTGAGAAGCGATTGCTAGTACCACTATACCACGGCCAACCCATGGATGTCCGTATGTTCCGAGGAGCCAACATCGACTCGAACCATTACCATATTGTAGCCAAGGTACGATTGCGGATATCCCAAACTATGCCAAGATAAACTAATGCTGTGAGGAAATTCTCTTAATCTCTTAAGAGGTCCAATACCGCCCGCATCAAGCATCGATGACCATTGGAAACACTGTCAAAACGCCATCAGAGGTGCCGCTTCTGATGTTCTGGGTTTCACTCGTCCACCACAACGAAACCCCTGAATTCGATGATGAATGCCGGCAAGCACATGCAGCTAAGCAAAATGCATATAAAGCGGAGCTGCATAGAAGGACCACAGCTGCTTATGAGTTCTATGAGCGGAAGAGGAGAGACGAAACCCCGAGCCGAAGCCTGTAGATATTAACAAGGGAACATCGTGGTAGAGTCGCAGTCGATGCTGAGGATTTGGAAAGACAATTTCTGCAGACTGTATAACGGCGATGAACGAACCAAATACCGCTGTCCGGCAGAATCAACATTTCAACCTGGACGATGATGACCAATAATTCCGTCCACCCGACCTGGACGAAGTGAAGTTAGCTATATTTAAGCTTAAGTCTAACAAAGCTGCTGGAGCGGACGGCCTGACTGCCGAGCTCTTCAAAGCTGCTGGCGATGACTTGGCAAGGAGCATACACCAACTTATCTGTAAAATATAGTCGGACAAAAGTATGACCGATGAATGGAACCTCAGCATTGTTTGTCCGATTCTCAAGAAAGGAGACCCTCTGAACTGCGCCAATTACAGAGGCATCAGTCTCCTTAACGTCGCATACAAGATCTTATCTACTGTATTGTGTGAACGCCTGAAGCCGTTCGTCAACAACCTGATAGGTCCATATCAGTGTGGCTTCAGGCCAGGAAAGTCCACCATCGAACAAATATTCACACTACGGCAGATCTTGGAGAAGACCCATGAGCTTCAGATCGATACACACTACATATTCATCGACTTTAAGGCCGCGTATGACAGCATCTATAGAGACGAGCTATACAGAGCAATGTCTAGTTTCGGCATCCCTGCCAAACTCGTCCGTCTGTGCAGGATGACGATGGAGAATGCACGCTGCTCCATCAAGGTCGGTAAAGATCTCACCGAGACCTTTGATGTCCAGAAAGGATTTAGACAAGGCGATGCGCTGTCATGCGATTTTTCCAACATCGTACTTGAAAGAATAGTGCAAAACTCACCAGCAAACACAAGGGGCACTATCTTTCAAAAGGCCGTCCAACTACTCGCATACGCCGACGATATTGACATATTCGTAATCGGGAGAAAGCAGCGTGATGTCAGTGGCGCTTTCGCGAGTATTGAGACGAAAGCGGCGAAAATGGGTTTAGTGGTCAAAGAAGCTAAGTCCAAGTATATGCTGTCAAGCAAAAAGGAACGCCACCCTCGACAGGTATAACTTTGAGATAGTTAAGGACTTTGTCTACCTAGACTCCGCTATAAATACAGACAACCACTCCAGCGCTGAAATCAAACGAAGAATAACTCTTGGCAACCGCTGTTTCATTGGGCTAAGAAGGCAATCGAGTAGCAAAGCCCTCTCTCGCACAAGAAAAGTCTCCCTTTATAAGACCTTAATAATCCCGGTCCTGCTCTATGGCGCAGAGTGAATGGAGGAGGAGATACAACAATGAACTCTAGGGACTGTACAGGCGACATCGACCTAACCAGAAGAGTGAAGATTCAAAGACTGAGATGGCTAGGTCATGTAGAGCATATGGACACCTATGTTTCGGTCCGAAAAGTCTTCGAATCCGCTCCCGAGCACAGTAAAAGAAGGCCAAGACTCAGCTGGCACATGCAAGTGGAAGGGGACATCAGCCAACTTAGCGTGCGAAACTGGAGGCAGCTAGCTAGGGATGGAGCTAGCTGGAGACACTTGTTGATGAGGCCCATGTCCACCCCGAACTGTAGCACCACTTAAAGTAAGTAAGTAAGCATTTCCGGGTCGCCTAATCTCTCGTTTTGACGATTTGCACTGGCCAGCAACCGTTCCAGATTTCTTTTTGTGGGGTTTTTTGAAGTCACGAGTCTATGTCAGCAAGCCTCAGACTCTTGAAGCCCTCAAGAATGCGATGACCTATCGCCGGAAGTTCTGGCAAGAGTGATGGAAAATGCCACAAATCGGGCTCAGATAGTCATCAATTCTGGCGGCAGCCACTTAGCCGATATCATTTTCCGGAAAAAAATGTAAGACAGCAAATAAACATAATCCATAATCCCTTTTCATTCATAAAAAAATTACAGCCAAAGAACATCGGGTGACAACTTTTGCGCCTCCTTGTATGAAAAGAATCCAAAATTATTTGCATAACCAGTTTGTAGTTTTTAACTGAGATATTGACGTTTAATTCATAATTTTTCCGATGATGGACCTTTCAATACAAAAACACGCAGATATGGTTTATGTCTATGGTTTCTGCAACGGTAAGGTCAGTGTCAATGAGCGAGATTGGAATATCTGAGAAGATGAACTATTGGGTGACATACGACTGCAACAAAGAACAGTCGTTATATTCAGCACGATATTGCCCCCGCCATGCAGTTAGAGAGTGGTTAGATCGCGTGTACGAAATTTCGCGGATATGATGGGATGGACCCATTCCGTCAGAACTTTTATTTATGGGGGATGGATGAAGGACATTGTTTACTCATCAGAAACGATAAAATTGGAGGACATGAAATATAGGATTGACGTAGCAACAGTGAAAGTCCGACAAGAATTGGAAAAAACGAATATTGCAAGAGCCTTTCAAAGAAGAGCTCTGGCGTGCGTATAAAGGATTTGCACAATTTTGAACAATTGATATGATACTCGTACATGGTTTGATGAAAAAAATAAAAATAAAAATCTGCAATCAATATTTCTATTATTTTTCCTAAATTTTTAAACAATAACAATTTTAATTTAATGTTTTACTTGTTTCAATAATTTGGTTCGTATATTGAAAACTACTTACCTGAGATGAAACGGCCTGATTCCGTTTTGGTTGTAAATATTGTACTAGGTACAAGTAAAAGTCCTTTCGAAGGACTTTGCTAAAAAAATACAATCCGCGCGAAAAAGCCGCGCAACTTGGATATTCAAATGAAACACGATTTTTGGGTAACGTTATAAAATGTTGTGTATTTGGCCAGGTACTTGATAAGACTGCCTAACAAAGAATATAATACTTAAAAGTTGAAATCTAACCTCGGCACAATTGATTCCAATGGCCTTGGTTCCCACGGGACAGCTCATGCAGGTTCGCGCATGCAGGTGAAAAATGCATACGATACGTCTGACTGGATACTTGAGCCTTATAGTATTTCAGTCAGATAGGTGGATGCTTACGCGTGTTAACTGCCGCCCTTTCAAATATCTGCGTCCCGCAGATCTACACATGAACATGTTGAGCAGCTTAGGTTTCCATCGGGTTGTTGAACTTCCTTGGTAGCGCGCTGCGCTGGGCAAGGGACTTGTTTGTGACGAAAGGACGCACGAAGCTCTGGAATGTTAGCTCTCCCGTAGATCTTTCCACACAGCAAACAGATTGAAATGAAGATTACTATGATGATACAAATTTCTGTAATTACAGAAAAACTAAGACTTTCTCTTAGGGATTTAATGTGTTCTATGTTTTTAACACTAATGTCATGTAAATGATCTATATCAAGTTTCACCCTTTTGCTAGTTACGTTGACCAGGACAGGAGGGAGTACTTGTAGACCCTTAGAAGTTGTACTGGAGTATGTCCGATCCTTGATGCTGATTGTTTCGTTGTCCAGCTGGATCAAGTAGGTGCCTTCTAAAGGAATTGAGGAGTTTCTATCTAAAAGAGAGCCATTAAAGTTAGTAACAAAAATAGTGTTTTCTCCGATCAATTTAATGATCTCTGCATTGGACTTTCTGAAGTCGCATGCTGCAGTACCACCTTTGAGGATTCTTGGTAGACAAGTATATTCTGGTAATTTTTTTACTGCACTTTCCTTACACACGGAAGTATTAACTATATGAAGGCAGTCACCCTCTAGTCCGTACGTTTCGTTTCCAACCTTCGGAATTGATAAGACGTAAAGCAGTAAAGTTCCATTTGTGAACACAGACGGTCGCCCGTACTCTACGGCTTCCACGACGTTTTGGTAAGGTAGGGTTTCTAGCTCGTTTATGATGGTATTGACCTCTTCAGAGTCTAATATGTTGCTATTTACTATCCCTGTCTTAGCCATCTGGCAGCCCCTAATAACTTCATTTACACCCTCCTTTAGTATAAGTATCTGGTCAAGTAAGTTATGTCTTAGTTTTTCAGAATCTCCCTTCTGTAAGGCGTCATTGTAGCGGTCGATTATTTTGTTAACTTTGTTCATAACCTCATGCGTTGCGTCAAACAACTTCTCGTTAATTTTGTATTGGTGGTCATTGTTATTTGCTAAGTCGGTCTGTGTTTGTAAAAGTTCCTCCCAGTCAGTTGCATCAGGGGAACCCGCCAGCCATTTCCAGGCGGTTCCAATACAATTAATGGATCTAACTCTTCTCGCTCGTGTGTCGCTAAGTTCTCTTAAGCGATCCTTAGTCTGGTTTAGTTTAAAACCACACGTGTTTCTTCATCCCATACCCGCTTCGTAACAAGTTGTTCAGTTTGTTGTACAAGTCCGTCGTAAAGTTTTAAATCAATAACGTGTATACGTTTGAAGTACCCATTCGTCATCCAGGCATCACCTTCCCTAATTGTCAACAAAACTAAACTATAATACAAATTTGTTATTTTATTTAGGGATTAGATCATTATTATTATTACTACAAAAATAAAAGCTTAACATTAATTACTTATACGTGTTACATATGTAGAAATTGTTGTAGGTTACCTACAATTTTTTATGGTATAGGAAACATTCCCTTTTTTTTTGTTTTTTTTTTTTTTTAATATGACTGAGTTTTTTATATACAAATTTTCCTTTGTTTTGTCAAAAGGATGACTTTGAACATTAGTTCCCTAGATGCCTGCTAAGCGCTCTCCATTAACTTTGATTCGGAAGGCTCATATGAATCCTCTTTAGTCGTTAATGCGTTAAAAATCGCAGCGACCTACTAGGGTATGAGGATCTTCACCACCAGCGATTAAAATTAATTAATTCCGCAGTAAGCCGGTCCCTTTTTTCATGAGAGTTGGCCCCTAAGCATATTTTTAAGCTATGAAATTAAATTAGTACGAAAGTAACTCTACTTGAGTTTTTCTTATATCAGTCAGATAGGTGGATGCTTACGCGTGTTAACTTACACGTTACAAAAAAAGTGATATTTTTCGGAAAACAATGATGATAACATCAACATCAGTTATGATCTTAAATAACTTTTGACAGATTAATTTTAGGGCAACATTTATGTTACTTTGAAACAACTTGAGTACTAATAATGGAGAGGGGATCCTTTTGTTGGTAGAATTGAGAAAAAAAATACCACTGGCAACGTAAAATAACATGCAGGGTTACATACTGCTCACCAAACCAAACGACATTGTCATGCTTTTGTTTGGCTTAATGACCAATGGCTGGTGCAAAAGTCTTCCAGTTAACAGAGTCTGTCCTCTTTTGAGGAAGAAGAAGCTGATTAACTCAACTAGTGCTACGAGGTGTCGATATTCAATTCTGCATTGAACCGAGAGAGGCACAATAAATAGTAAACTTGCAGTCAATAATCGTCGAGCCGAGTATTTATATTGAGGGCTGTTTACTTAAATGATTGACCACGTTCACTAAAATTGGCATTCTTTCACGAAGAGTATCTTTCGGGCTCTTAGATAGGGTCTTTCAATAGGGACCCTCGAAATTTGTTAGCTTATTTCGATCATGTTGTTAAAGCAACATTTGTCAAATTTGTTCAGTATTGAATTATATGCTGAATATATGGAATTGTTTACCATGGAAGGTTATAGCTTTGAATAACGCTGACTGGGCTCTGGAGCAGTTTGAGATTGACCCAAATATCCCCCAAAAAAATTATTTTTAGCGACGAGGCCCACCTTTGGATGAGTGGATGGGTGAAAAAGCATAATTGTCGGATTTGGGGCGATACCAATTCACATGAGATACACCAGCATAAAACGAATTGCGAGAAAGTTACTTTTTGGTGCGAATTTTGGTCTGACGCAATCATGGGTCCGTACTTTTTCCAAAACGTCAACGGCGACCGCTGCAGACCGTTGTTCATCATCTTCTTGTGGCCTAAACTAAACACAGCGCATGCTGCGTTATATCCCACACTTAATGCCATAATTTCAAATAGAATATATCACACAAATATCTCACACACAACTTGTTTTATTTACGCTTAAGTGTCCTTTTTGAAAGGCTCCATATTGAAGGTATATCTTCAAACGCAATAATACTAGAACTTGTACTGCAACGTACCTACAACATCAACTTTGCTTCGGCAATACCTCTGACCTGACTATAAGCCGAGTATGAAATGTTATCAAGGTGATGTACCTAGTCCTGCCATAAGTTCTGTTACACAATTTCCAAAGCTTATCGTTCAAACCTTCTTGTGGGAATAGAACCGTTAACTTTTTTTTCACAGCACATGCACTGATCAGTGAATAATATTAGTGACTGTTGTTTCAGTTTGCAAACTATTAGCATGGAGTGGGGCGTTAAAGAGAATCGAGTCGCGGTAATAGCGTTGCATAAGTGCGGAAAGAGTGCTGTCCAAATTTTCGAGTTGCTAAAACCACTCGGAATATCGAAAATATTCGTTTATCGGGCTATTGCTCGCTTTGGCGAATTGTCTGGAATAGAGGACAGGCCAAGAGTGGTTGCCCATGCATCTTCCGTACGAATGCGGTAGTAAAGGCAGTGCGTGAACGAATTCGCATAAATCCCCTTAGGAAGCAGAAGATCATGTCCAATGAATTGCATATATCAACCAGATCCATGTCTAGATTCGGGATGATCTGCATATGAAAGCCTATCGTCGGTCCATGGGTCATCTTCTAACTGCTCAACTAAACAAAATTAGGCTAGAAAGATGCAAGCGACTTTTGTAGTGGCACGCGGACAATGGCCATGAAAACATTCTGTTTACGGATGAGAAAATTTTTACCGTGGAAGAAGTTTTCAACAAACAAAATGACGAAAAGTTGTTCCAAGGGTTGAACGTGGACATCATTCCGCTTCCGTAATGGTTTTGTGGGGGGTCTCTCACCATGGTGTCACATCCCTCCATTTCTGTGAAAAAGGCGTAAAAACTGGTGCAAAGGTTTACCAAGAAGATGTGCTAGAGGGTGTTGTGAAGAGTTTGGCCAATAGCCTTTTCAATGGACACAGATGAATCTTCCAACAGGACCCTGCTCCAGCGCACAAAGTCGAAACCACGCAGGAGTGGCTCAGAATCAATATTCCTGGCTTTATAGCAGCATTAACCAGAGCTAAGTCAACGATCTCCACGGAAACCGTACGTGCCGCTATAGCCCAATAGCCACACCGTTTGGAAGCTTGTGTTAAAGCAAAGGGCAGTCGTTTCGAGTGAATCCAATTTTTTTTTAATAATCAATATTGTGGTCTACTCGTAATAAATGAAACAATTTTATGGCAGGACTAGGTATAACATGTGTGAGGAGTATTCAGGGCAGACGGATTACAAGTGTTAATACAAGTGCCAACGCTTTTGCAAAAAACGCTACTCTAAGCACCTGCAATTTTCCTCCTGTGGACAATACTCTCCACTGTTTGCAAGTCAACAGTCGACCCCAGTTGTCTGTTCTAGTTTTTCAAATTTCTTTATTAAATGCTGATCCATTACTAATTCTGAAAGCATGAGGAACCAATCTTTTTAATGAAGTGAACATACAGTACTCGTATTAAGACCGTGCTTACGCGAAGAACAGGGAATACAAAATCATTTACAAAAATACAAATGATTTGGGCTGAGAAATTTCGAAGGTGTTGGGCGTATACGGGTACATACTCGGACTTTATAGTCTATTGCTGCTATCTTAAAACAAATAAATTCGATTCTCTAAGGCAAAGAAAAAAAGTATGTCTGATGGTCAAACAAGTGGCTCCTGTTTGACCCAAGGACATACATATACCCCAACCTTATTTATGGAGTTGATTTCGCCACAAAGTCTACAACCTGCGATAAATGGAAAAGTGAAATAAAATTCGCGGATGGTATCGTAAAAATGCTGATCCCGAGCTTATCTGATCTCGATGAAGCTCTATGAAATCGTCTTCTTGTTCTGCAGCTTCTCGAATTGTTGTGCGTCTTGTGCTCGATCGTACTGCACTTGTGTTAATTACCGAATGCCGAAGCTGAATGTTGAATGTTGAATGCCCTCAGTGTGTGTGTGTACTCATCCGTGGGCACAAAGTTTACTCCTTCTGCACTTGGGGAAAATTAATCCGAATACCATGTTAAACGACACTTTAATGGGCACTTTATCTCAATTAATTCAAATTTGTGACCATAAAATATAATTCACCAAAGCCATCACATTAATGGCCACAATAAAAATGGGCCATGGACAGCGGAAGGTACAACGGCGTTTCGTATGGAGATGCAGATGAAAATGAGGCTGGAGCTGGACTGGAGAGTAACCTCTTCGCTCTTTGTATGCAGTGCACTGCAGGTGCTGCTGCTGATGCTGGTAGTGCTGCAACCAGTGCATCCTGAGATTGAAAATGAAGTTTTTTTTTGTTTTCTAGAAATTGAAAAGGAATACGAGTATATGGAGGAAACAGGACACAGCACATAAAGAGACACACTCATTCGCATCGAAATGGCCAAATGCACTTATCGGAGTTGACAGTTTTGTGTGATTAAAAAAGGGAGCTCTTCCCTTGCACCACATCATGGTCATGCGGTTCTGAAGCGCGTTGTTGGTTTGGTTGTTTTGAAATTCTCGTTGTGGATTCCCGCTGATGATGAGTTCCATCACCTGGGCTCACTGCAATCGGCTGCAACTAATATTGGATATAATAAAGCTGATTGAGTCTGTTGATAGTCATTCAGATTGTGAATCTACTGGATAAGGTAAGGAGAAGTATCGTTTAGATAACAAAAACAAAAAACAAGAAAAAAAACGTCGCTGATACTGCCCGCTGGAGATGATGGCTCACCGCGGGAGGTTGATTAACAGAGGATGTCCCTTGCCTTGTATGGTGTATGGGCGGGGAATTGAATTTGGATTCACAAAATGCTATGCGCCAAATTTAGGATGATGATAGAAATTTGCATATTGTTAAATGAAATCTGTACGTAATGTAGGCGTGGTAATTGGAACCGGCTTTAACCGAATTTCAATCGTTCTGAGGCTATACAACAACGCATAGCCAGATGCATTTAGTTTGAGAAATATACATATTTTAGCATAGTTTATATGGCTTCCTTTATGTTACAGAAAACATTTGAAAATAGTACAATACCTAATTTAACTATAATTTGAGGTACCGTGAGCAGTTTCTTTAGTATGCATATCAAAGCAGTCGGTTTAAAAACTCTTCGAGGAAAAAGCCCAAGCTTTTTAGTATTAGTGTCTATTTGTACCCACAATTAGTTCTTAAATAAATCTAATAAGCAAGTATCAACTATTAATTAAGTCACACTCTACTGAAATCTAATAATCAGGTTAGTGTCAGAGAGCTTTGTGTCTACCATCCAAGAACTGCATGGTCTATATTGTTTACGGATCTGAGTGTAATTCCGGAATCGAACACATAAATGTGTCAGTTATTTTTTAAACTCCAAACGATGGACTGCATAGAAGAAGGCCTACCGCCCCACTATTATAAATTATAAGGCCAGAAGCTATGCGATAATAAGGAAGACATCTAGTGCCGCAGTTGGGGAGCTTCTAAAGCACTTGAAACCTATATCATGCATACCGTCAGGACAGTAATGAATATTCTCTGAAGCAAGTGATCTGAGCGAACCAGTATTTGTATACTACTAAGTTTTGAAATGAACGACTATTTTGTTTCAAATGATGTTGCTGCCGATTGTTTCGAGTATGACGTTGTCTCCAGCAGAGGCTTTGAATAGGAAATTGATTTTGAAGTAGTTACGGATTTTAAAAGGTTTACAATTAAATTCTATTGGTGAAGACGGCTTGCCACTACGCTTCATAGAACTTATTTTGCCGCACGTCATAGGCCATCTAATACATATAATCAATTCTTGTATAGCAACATCTACTACTCCTGTGGCATGGAATTGTGCTAAGGTTGTACCTGTTCCTAAAAATACCACTGCTTCCAATGCTTCTGACTACAGACCTGTTAGTATCTTACCTTGCCTGTCTAAGGTCTTTGAAAAGGCAATAGAGTCACAAATTCAGAAACACTTGGCTGAAAATTCCCAGTTGAGCCCATTCCAATCTGGCTTTAGGAAGAACCATAGCTGTTCTTCTGCCATGGTAAAAATCTTGGGTGACATCCGGCAAGATTTTGACAAAGGATTTGTGACCCTGCTTGATTTCTCTAAGGCTTTTGACAGAGTGAATCATGTCATTCTTTGTTGGAAACTGCACCATTACTATGGTTTTAGTGAAAGAGCTGTAATTCTCATTCGAAACTTTTTATGTGGACGGTCACAAATAGTCGTTGTTGTTAACAACTGCTCAGGTCTCCGGTCAATTTCTCAAGGGATTCCTCGGGGATCAATTTTATTCTGTATGTACATAAATGACTTAGAATCAATTTGTAAGCACCCACTTATTCATTTCTATGCTGACGATGTTCAACTTTACCTATCCATCCGGTTAAAAAATGTGTGAACTAGTGTCACTACTAAATGAGGATCTCGCTGGATTAGCTTTGAATCCCCAAAAAAATACCAAGTAATTTCGGTATCAAACAAGTCTTTTCAGATAAGTCTAGTTCCTGATGTTCGCTTAGCCGGTAGTAAGATTAAGTTAGTTGAGGCGGCTACAAGTCTAGGTATCACCATAAACCGAAACCTTTCTGGCTATAACCATGTTAATATCGTTGTTGGTCGCGCGTACAGATACTTGCGTGAACTTTTTCAGCTCCTGGAATACTCGCCGGTGACTAGTGCTCACTCTCATAATGCCCATTATTTCATATGCAGCACCTGTCTAGAGGGACTTTGACTCACTATCTTTTCGTAAGCTCCAGGTTGCTTATAATGATGCTGTTCGGTATGTTTATGCAAGGCAACGATAAGATAGAATCTCGGAATTCTCATTCCGATTTCTGGGCTATACATTGATTTCAGAAATTGCGTATTTTTACATCAAATTATAAATACAAAGCAACCTCCTTATCTTTACTCCAAATGGGTGGCCGTGGTGTAGTGGTACTAGCAATCGCTTCTCACTCGGAGAGTCCAGGTTCGAGTCCTACCCATGGCAAGTCAGTTTTTCATTTATAATTCGAACTCAGACAGAAAAATGCTGCATGTGAAGGCATAACACTGACACGTAGATTTGGCTGTTGTAGAGTTTCAAGCACAGAAAAAAATACTGTGAATTATGCCTCGAATCACTCTGAGTGAAGCAAAAACTCTCCGTCCTATTCGGACTCCCACCCCCTGGAGAGCGAATATCGAAACCAAACACACCTGAGTTTCAAGCCACTATAAAACAATTTTCCTTTCTCTTTGTTTTACCTTTCCGCCCGCGCCAGGCAACAGTAAAAGGGTATCTAACCCCTTAGGCGCGCGTAAATTATATAAAAAAAAAACAAGAATTTTCCGTTTTAGAAAGAACATTCAACATTAGCACTCAGCGTTACAATTACCTCAATTCATTGGTAGTTGAGTTTTAAAGATATTGTCAAGGCTAGATTGCATTCATCTTCGGTCTCACAAGATCAGGCGATTGGGCAAAATCGAAAAACGTCCAAATAAGGCAGGAATGACTGGCACGTCCTTATTAAATATGTAAAACTCTAATATGATTGGAAATTGAGGCAAAAAGTACTACAAGGCTGTTTGGCTGTTCATCAAATATATAAGCTATTAGTTTCGAACTCCCACATATCTGTCTATGAAGGCAGCATGAAAACCTTTAGACAAATTTCCAAATTTTCTGTCTCCCAACATCTACAATGTGGTGCAAAAAAGACTTCTTTGAGCTTAACATAAAGAGATGCCAAGCTATCTCATACTCCCGAAAGCATTCAATACTACATGACTGATCTTACTCTATGTTATATCAACGCTTTGGTCACTTCAACCCTGAACTTGGGCGTTATTTGTGATACTGAACTCGATTTCTGCACCCACATTAATTGTATAATTAGCTGAGCTAACTCCGGGCTTGGCTGTGTTAAAAGAGTTTTCTGACCCTTACGTCACAAAATCCCAGTACATCACCTTTGTTAGGTCACTTCTCGAATACGCTGGCCAGGTATGGTCCCCTTACTTTTTCTACATACTGAACCTGTCCAACGCAAATTTTTGCGATTCGCTCTGCTCCTTCTATGATCGACTCCAATTGCCGAGTCTGCTATTTCTGGAAAAACTTCACGAATGCGACGATATTTTTTTTTACACCAAATCTCAACCGGCATCATCGGCTGTCGCTCACTTCTGGATCAGATTTATTTTAATATCAACCCCCGCAATTTAAGATCTGTTCCTCTTTCCCGACCAAATAGATGCCACCTCTGATGTGCTGGGTTTCACTCAGCCAACACAACGAAATCCCTGGTTTGACGACGGGTGCCGGCAATCACATGCAGCTAAGCAAGATGTATACAACTCGACGCTGCATAGAAGGACTAGAGCTGCTCACGGGCTCTACGAGTAGAAAAGGAAAGACGAATATCAGCTTCTCAGGAGCAAAAAGAAGGAGCATGAGATGTGCACGGTTGAGGAAATTGAGAGATGCTTCTTCAGGAATGAGATTCGAAAGTTTGACCTCAAGGTAAAAAACGCATGCCACAGCCATAAACTCCGAACCGAAGCCTGTTGAGACGAACGAGAGAATATAGTAATAGAGTCGCAGTAGGTGATGAGGATTTGGAAAGAACACTTCTGTAGATTGTATAACGGCGACGACGAACGAACTACGGTCTTTAGGCAGAACGAACCTTTCAATCTGAACGATATAGACCAACAATTCCGTCCATCCCACCTGGATGAAGTCAAAATAGCCATATCTAAGCTTAAGTCCAACAAAGTTGTTGGAGTGATGACCTAACTGCCGATTTTTTCAAGGCGGCAGGGGCTGACTTGGAAAGGAGCATACACCAACTCATCTATAAAATATGGTCAGACTGAGCAGAGAATGAGCCTCAGCATTGTGTGTTCGATCGGCCTACAAGATCCTATCTGCCGTATTGTGTGAATACCTGAAGCTCTTCATCAACAATCTGGTCCATGTCAATGTGGCTTTAGACCAGAAAGTCTACCATAGACCAAATATTCACACTACGGCTGATATTGAAAAAAAAGAAACACATGAGGTCCGCCATTCATCGATTTTAAGGCTGCATATGACAGTATCTATTAAGGCTGAGTAATTTCTAGTTTTTGCGTCCCTGCCAAGCTCGTCCGCTGCTCCATCAAGATCGGTAAAGAAATCACTGAGACCTTACTTGTCAAAAAAGTATTTAGACATGGCGATGCGCTGCCATGCGATTTTTTTAACATCATTCTTGAAAGAATAGTGCAAAACTCGCTCGCCAACACAAGAGGCACAATCTTTCAAAGGTACGTCCAATTGCTCGCATAATCATATATTGACATAATCGGAAGAAAGCAGGGTGATGTCAGTCGCGCTTTCTCTAGTATTGAGGCGGGAGGCAGCGAAGCTGGGTTTAACGGCCAATGAGGTCTATGCTGTCAACAAAAAATGACACCCAGCACCGAAATCTCGGACGGAACATCACCCTCGACAGATATAACTATGGGGCACTTAAACACGTTGTCTACCTAGGCTCCTCTATCAATTCAGACCACGAAGAAATAACTCTTGCCAAACGCAAAAAGTGACCATATATAAGACCTTAGCAATCCTAGTCCTGCTTTATAGCGCAGGGGTATGTACTTTATCAAAAAGGATGAGGGTGCCCTTAGTTGCTTTGAGGGGAAAATTCTTCAGGTTGTGTCCGGTCCGGCGACATCGACTTAGCCAGAAGAGTGAAGGTCCATCGATTGAGGTGGCTGGTTCATGTAGAGCGATTGGACATCAGTCCCCCGGTCTGAAAACTCTTTGAATCCGCCCCCGAGGGACAGCGAAGTAGAGGGAAACTGTGACTCAGGTGGGTCACTCAGGTGGAATGGGACCTGGAAGCAACTAGGTAAAAATCAAGATGACTGGAGAAACTTGATGGTTGAAGCCCAGGTCCACCCCGTACTGTAGCGGCACATTCCTCTCTAAGGTCGGTATATTTGTATATTTGTATTTATTGTATATTTTATTTTATTACTTTATTTTTCTACCGTAACAGATCATTCAAAAAGAGAATTAGTCCACCGTACTCCTTGTTTATTCCTTTTGATGGAATTTTTCAGACTTCTGTAGATACATGTGAAAATGCAGTACCAGCACCCACCAGATCGGAGCCCACTACCAGCGTAGGGCAGGCGACAAATAGTTTTTAGCGGTGTCGTAGTCTCACAGAAAGCGTGTCGTGGGATGTTGTGTTAATAATGTCTACCACACTTAAGTTCTTGATAAAAGCGTTGTGCTTCGTTACGACGATAGTAAGCAGTCTACAGTCTTTCCTTCTGAGAGATAGCATGAAAGTCGACGACCTTTTAGAGATGGCGGTAAACATTCTTTTGGTCAGCCGGCTTGTTGTAGAGTCATGCCATCTGCAGCTATGCTCACATAAAACCAAACTGTTAATGGGAGTCTATCCGACGACGTAGGCAGTCCTGACACAGGTTCCGGTCTTGAAAAACTGTTCTCTGAGCCTTGCATAGCATTTCTGCATGATGCCGTGATTCCATTATGATCTGGACCAAAAAAAAAAATTCGGTGGATTCAGCCTTCTAACTGCATTCAGAGCAGACTTGCATTCTCGAAATAGTTTGAAAGTGATACTATAGCTCATTGCCATCGGAATTGCATATCACCGCCTGAAAGTCAGATGCAAAATCCTTTAACTATTACAGGTATATTGTACGTAGCCTTCGAGTGTAAGCACGTTGTTGTGAGAACTTGTACAATTAATCTTACAAGGACAACTCCTCATGAAGATAAAGCTGCGTTTAAGTTGATTGCCACATTAATTGCTCAATCTAGGTAATGAGTTGGCAATAATAACTCAGTCAAACGTTGCCAACTCCCACACTTATGTTTATGAAAATAGTAGAAAATTTTTGGTAAACTACGAGATTTTTCTCTTGAAAAGTTGCTTCTGCCGAAGGATCTTTTTTTTTCAAATTCTCTTCCGCATACGCTGTTAATCAATATTTTCCTCGAACTTCTTGTAACATTTGAAAATATTCAAAATCATTTGAAGAAAGCTATAACAAACTTCTCCGCATAATATAGTTCCCGTCACCATTGGCCATTATTTCACGAATCCAATTTCATGTTAGGATTTCATAAATGACATTTGAAAATAGTCACCTTCGTCTGTTGCTTCTGATCTTGACGTGTGCCAGAGGTCATAGTTTTACGCCGTAGTCTAAGCTAAGAACAAAATGCATCCATTCAACCTTCAGCAGCACTTCACAGAGAAACCACATCAGCTATGTAGGTCAGATCAATGAGCAAATCTAACAGGCGGGTAGGGCCGTCAACCAACCGATACCATCTGTACCTCTCCAAAGATACCAAAAGTCCCATAAATTTTTATCTACCAACAGGCGTTAGATTCTGAATAGCGATTAAGGTTCTGACTTTGGACATTGGTATGTTTGTTTTTCCTGATTATGACAGGATTGCAGTCGAAACTGACACCCCAAACGTGATTTAACAATCGAAAAATATGTGACCTTTGGTGTAGAGCATACGAAAAACTAACCTTCCATCACTATGCAGTACCAGTAGAAGTGGCAGAAGTAGCAACTACCAAAAATAACTCCCACAAGACATCACAAATGGGATATCGAGATCGGGGCATAGGGAGACGAAAAATCAATAATGGAACTACTTCCAAGGGATTGGCAAAGACGATTGTCTCAGTTTTGTGTGCAATGCTCAATTCAATTTACTGTACCCATAATTCCATTAGATACTTTGCACAAAGACCCACCAAGAAGGAGCGAAGGAAGATTGCTGAGCAATGATAAAGTCCCAATCACTGTCAAGCGTTTGAATGCTCGTTCTCTGCTTTGCCAGGGACGAGCGAGCTGAGACTTCTTATGTGAATGTGTTTCGAACATTCACTTTCACGCGAACTTCTATTCGTATGATGATAAATTCCAAGATGGCAGACACAGTTTTATGAATTGATGAAGTCTTCCCGGCTTCTCTGGTCGTCTACATATTTGGGGGAAGATTGTGGGTGATTCTTTCACAACGACAACGACGGAAGGAAGCTGTACTGGTGCCGGTAGCTAGTACTGATACGAGTACAATGTCTTCAGAGCAATAATTTTGAGAAATTCTCAGAAAGTTAATTTAATTTGAATGCGCCTCCATCTCCGTTGAATTGTGCTTAAGAATTCTTTTAGCATTTTTAGTGTTTTACTGTGGAGGAAGGATGCTTGCTTGATGTATGAGGTACCAGGCAAATTGTTAATTTTATTTTATTTCGAGGCATTTACTTTTTTAAGACCTTTACCTACGGACTAAGAAATTTGGTAGCGAGGATAGGGTTGTGCGACTTCTGGAGTTAGCCAAACGACCGTCGTCTTTTTGATTCTTGGTATCTGTCCAAGAAGATTAATTCGCATAATTGGAAATGAATTGGCATCTGGTCTTAGTTAAGAACATTTCCAAGGCATAGTAGTGGTAGATCTGTGCTCTATATATGTATGCTCGTTCAAACGATATTTAGAGTGAAATACAAACCGCAGTGTATCTCAGAATCTCTATTCATTACTTCTGCATGACTGGTTACCACAAACCTTTACGCTTGATATCAACGCAAATCGCGTAACCAAATTCAACATAATATAGCGAAAGGTAAAGATTTTGACTTCTGCATAAGACTGTGGCGCGGGACTAAGTAAATAAACAGCCTTTTACTTAGTTCTCAACCACGAATCGACTTTGGCGGACAGGGTATTAAATTTCCCTACTGCTGCCACCACTACAAATGGGCTCGTCCAGGCCATCCAATGAAATTTGATTGGAAATTGAATAAGTAATTTGCTTTCTTCTTTTTTGTGTGGGTAGAACTTGTGTATGGTATTTGAAAACACAAAATAGACAGGATTTGGTTTTTATCATTTATCCACTAAGTAAATTTCTGCTCAATGCAGACTAAAGGACTGCTGTGGATAAATATATGTACAGCTTCAAAAAATGGGAGGCCATATTGGCTATGTCATTTTCAGTGGTTATTAATGTGGCTAAAATGATTTATTTACGTTCAACTTCCCAGATTTTGTATTCCAGCAAATGGATAAGCTCACTACTTCGTTAAATACAAAAGGGTCCATACAGCTTTGCGTATGAATTCAACTAGTCACAGAGTGTCGATAGAAGAAGTAGTTTCCTTAATAATAATTAACAACATACGAGTAAACCAACTGATCTGTTGCAGGTTTAGTCTTACTTTTATCACATTTTCGAACATTTGCAGCCCTATTTCTTCGGTTGCAGCACGGATGTTGGTTTTGAGTACATCAATTGACTGGAGAGCGTTTGAATAATTCTTCTCTCATACACAACCCCAGAGACATCAAGGTCGTACGGTGTCATATTGTAAGGTACCAACGGCCAACTTTAATCACCATTTCGAGAAATGATTAAGCAATGAAACTTTTCTTGCACAAGAGGAATGATTTTGACGTTGTGTATGGTACATTGTTCCAACTTTTTTGGGAATAAATACTGCCCATGTCCATGCTTTCAAGTTCAGGCCATACAAATTCATTACTTGCTTACTTAAGATGGCGCTGCAGTCCGGGGTGGATCTGGACCTCAACCCACAAGCGTCTCCAGACAGCTGAATCTCTAGCTAGGTGTATTTAGTTTCGCATCCTAAGTTGCTTGAGGTGTCTTCTTCCACGCAAGTGGAACGTGCGCCAACAGGGTCGCGGTCTTCCTCTACTGCGTTGTCCCTCGGGAGCGGATTCATAGCACTGGTGTCCATCCGAACTACATAACCCACATACCTCAGCCGTTGGACCTTTACTCTTCTGGTTAAGTCGATGCTGCTGTGATACAGCCCGTACAGTTAGCTATTCGAAAATAACCCGAAGAATTTTTCTCTCAAAGTAGCCAAGGGCACCCTCATCCATATTTGATATTGTATATCAAATACATACCTCTGTTCCATAGAGCATGACTGTCTGTAATGTCTGTACTACCTCACAATGTCTGTAACTGCCTCATGGCTATATCTGTCGAGGGTGATGTTCGGTCCCAGGCTTCAGTGCTAGGTGTCATTTTTTGTTGACAGCATATATTTTGTCTAGCACTCATTGACCGTTAAGGCCATCTTCGCGGCTTCCGCCTCAATACTAGCGAAAGCGCCACTAACATAACCCTGTTTATGTCTCTTGTATTGGCGCGTGAGTTTTGCACTATTCTTTCAAGAATGATGTTAAAAAAAACGCATGGCAGCGCATCGCCGCGTCTTAATACTTTTTTGCCAAGTAAGGTCTCAGTGAGTTCTTTACCGACCATGATGGAGCAGCGGATGGGTTTGTCATGGACGCCAAAACTAGGCATTGCTCTGAATAGCACGTCTTTATATATGCTGTCATTCGCGGCCTTAGAATCGATGCATAGGTGGTGTGTATTGAATTGTATCTCATGGGTTTTTCTTTTCAAGATCTGCCGTAGTGTGAATATTTGGTCGATGGTAGGCTTTCTGGTTTAAAGCAACACTGACATGGACCAATCAGGTTGTTGACGAACAGCTTCAGGCATTCACACAATACTGTATATAGGGTCTTATAGGCGATGGTAAGAAGACTGATTCCTGTGTAGTTGGCACAGTTCAAAAGGTCTTCTTGCTTGAAGATCGAATATACAATGCGGAGGCTCCATTCTCTGCTCAGTCCAACCACATTTTACAGATGAGCTTGTGTATGCTCCTTTCCTAAAGTGCCGATCTTTTTAGGAGATCAGGCAGTTCTCTCCAGCAAATTTGTTGAAATTAAGCTTAGGTATGGCTCATTTCATAGTCGGATGGACGGAATTGTTCGTCCAGGTTGAAAGGTTCACTCTACCTAACAACGGTATTTGGTTCGTCGTCACCGTTACACAATCTACAGATTTATTCTTTCCAAATCCTCCGCATCGGCTGCGACTCTATTACTATGTTTCCTTCATCTTCTCTACAGGCTTCAGTTCGGAGTTGGTGTGCGTGGCTTGTTTTTTTTGACCATCATCAGTAGCATCTCTCAATTTCTTTGACTGCGCGCTTCTCCTGCCCCAGTTTTTCTTACTGAGAAGCCAATATCCGTGTATCCTCTTCTGCTGGTAGAGCTCGTGAACAGCTATAGTCCTTCTATGCAGCATCACCTTGAATGCTTTTAATTTAGCTCCAAGTGCTTGCCGGCACTCGTCGTCAAACCAGGGGTTTCGTTGTGGGAGCAGAGAAACCCAGCACATCAGAAGTGTCATTTCTGATAGACTTTTGGCCATGTTGCCACTGGTTTTCGATGCTTGAAGCTGGCGTCACAGGACCTTTTCAGTTATTAAGGGAGAATCGATCGGAAAAGAATTTGTCTATCTTTTGCGATTGTAGCCGACCAACGTCAAACTTCCTCTCAGTATTACAATGTTACAATAGTACGACAATGTTTTCTCCAACCGTTGGGCATCTTGGTTGTGCAAGGTGTCTATGGAGAATTCTAGTTGCTCCTTCAAGTTCGGTAATGAATTAAATGAAATGTTCAGGTTATAGACAACATTTACGATGGTTGGGCCATCGAGTGAACGAATACCACAGCTTCGACTTCAGGAGTCTTCTCTTCTAACCTCGAGGGACGTCGCAGAACAGCAAGACTGTATATTAACTGGTGGACAGAGGCAGAAGAGGGCCTCAACTAACTTGGAGTGTGGCACTAGAGCAGCTGGCACTAGAGTTAGCTTCAAACAACTTTAAGCGCAACTGGAGACGATAAGTTCCGAATAGCGCTGGATTACAGGAATAAGGTGCCTGTTTTATTAGGTCAAGGGAGTTATCGCATAGAGGTCCTTGAAATTTATTGTTTTCCAATGAAGCTCTCGAAGTGAACTCATGATTTTGCTCAGGCACTGCTGACCAGTGTTTTTTCTAACAAAGAAGTTACCCAGTCAGGTGAACAATCCATTTCGCGTCATTCTGAAGAGCTGAGCTTCTGTCGAACGTACGTCTGGCTAAGGGCTATTGGTCATGGCCACATTTAATTGGCTCTATTGAAAATGGAAGTAGATCCGGATTTTCACTGATAAATCATTTTCACTCACGAGTCATATTTTTGGTTAAATGGCTTCGTTAGCAAGCCGCATTCGGTCCCTCGGACTGCTGCATGTGTTCCAAAATTACTGTTTTGTGTTGTTTTCATGCCGGTCGGTGGTCATGGTGGGCCGCACTTCTTCCGAAATGATGTGTCGGTTACAATCAATGTAGACTGCTATCGCTTCATGTTAACCAATTCCTTTCTGAATAAATCGGAACTAAAAGGCTTGAAAGATAAATACACGCAGTTTCATCAGGATGGTGCCACAACAGACTTATTAAAAACAAAGTTTGGCAATAACCGTACCACTAGAAATGGCCTTGACAATTGTCCGCCTTTGCCGGACTACATTATATCTTTGGTCCATGCGAATAGACGAGAAAGAAATTTAAGACGACTCGGAGATGAATATTCGACGTGAGATACGAAAAGGTCATGAAAAATTGGGTCCATAGCGGTTCCGAGCAGGACATTTAAACAATGCCATGGTATCAATCATGTTTCAATAGAAGCAAAAATTGCATTCATACCATTCTACAAAAAACGATTTATTAGCAAGCTTTGGGGGCTGTTTTCTTCTCATTTGTAATGATAAATCACCTGAGGTTCATACGCTGCATTTCTGAGTGGGTGATACTACTTCTCAATGGGACTTTCACTGTCAGAGATGGGAGGGATTGCTTCTTACTTCGAATAGTCCATTATAGCTCATTAGTCTACAAATGGACTGATATTTCAGGCTATCCAATTTACCAAACAATATTCTGAATGTGGGCTTAAAATTACTCCTAAATTAGTAGACGAAATCCTGTTTTAAGTTACATAACCACCCCATCGAATGGAAACGATTATTATTTATGTCCCGATAACCTTTAAACACCTCATTAATTCTGACCGTAACTGACCTGCTTCCCACTGATAGAGCCCACGCAAAAGCATGACGACCATTAAGGTCTTAATTCAAATATGTAAGTAAATCTCAATGGACCTCTTTCGGGGTAAATTTATGACTTTTCAGACGCATCATGGTCCATTGCATGCGCACCCAGTGCGACCACTCAAAGCAAGAGTACTCGTACACCCCAAAAGGTGAGAAGCAAAATTATCTGACCAACTATCCCATCACATAAACACAACAACTTCATCGCAACACGAGGAAATAATATCTACGCAATTAAAAGGCCATAGATCCGCCGCCATCTGCTCGATCACTGATCATACCGTCGAAGCTGAAAGTAATTGCCTTACCCAGAGCCACGATGACGATGACGACGACAACGCGACGGTGAATTACCAGATCACTTGTTTTCCGTCGGCATTCTACCGCTCCATCTCTGTCGACATCCATCTGTCGACATTTTAATAAAAGTCAAAGTGAATTCGCTTTACGACAACGATGGAGCATTGATGACATAAAATGCATCCGCTCTTCAATTAAACTCACTTCGCATTTAGTCCTCGTAATCTTGATATTCCTAGCAGCGGCGAGCGTGACGTTTCGCTTAAATACGAGTATAAGTCGATTCTGATAACAGTTGAGATGTGTCTGTCTGTCTACCTGTGAGTCGTTTAGTGAAATTAGAAGAGGGCTGTTACAAACATGTTCTCGTATGTAGATACGTACGTAAAAAATACTTATGTACATACATACTCGTATGTAGTTGTAGGTACATACAAATCGGTACGGGAAACGTAGTAATTGAAAGCAAAGCAAAAACCAGTAATACCGCAAGCACATACTCGTATGGCTTTGTCAAAAGGATGTTTGTTAAGCTTCGCGTGAGTCTTTAAAGACGCCGGCCGGCCATTCGGGATCCATGCAAGAAGGTCAACAACGGATTCGCTGGGAAGTGAAGTGAAGATAAAGGGTTTTGACTGCTGCTACAACGGCAGCGAAACAACATCTGCAGCTGCATCATTGTTAATGTAGGTCTAGTCTGGTTTGGTCTGGATTCTGTCCTGGCCTGATCTGATCTGATCTGAGTGGAAACGATTGTATTAAACGTAAACACATTCGAACCGAATCAGCTTCAAGATTTTATCTAGTAAAGGTGACACGCATGCAGATCTTCTGCATTATTCAAAGTAAAGATCACCGAGGTAGTATTTAAATGAAGGAAATGGTAAGTGTCGTAATTGTTTCTCATTTCAATAAAATACTTAGCCCATCAAGCATCTTCTCGCTATCAATTCACTCTCACTCTCTCTGTTAGTGTGTCTGGGAATCTGCTACAGTCCGCATGAAACTCTAACGAAAATCGAAAGTTTTCTATCCACAAAGAAAGGGCAATTTGTTATCCACGGGATGGTTTCACTGGAACTTCACCTGCTGAACCACCATCAGCATGAAGAAGACTGTGTATACTTATGCCCGGTGGTGGGTCAGGATCTTTAGTGGGATCAGTGTATCAACGATTGGCTGCTATGCTGTTCGCCAACACCAATTTATGAAGATGACTTTCATTTGATTGTCGAGGAGGTAAGAGTGCTTGTGCTCGTTGGGTGCTCTGTTGTGGGAGAATTTTTCGTTACCAACGACAATTTTGAACAGTGCACTGGAAATGAGCACAACATTGCACGGACAGTTGAGGTTGTGGTTCCTAAATAATTGACAATCGTGATCAATCCCATGTTTCAGATGGAGTACTATGATCGTACATGTCGTGGCAAGGCTATGACGGGTTTCAAAATCTCTCATCAAGTAAAGAGCACAAACTGCAGAATTTCACCAATTCAATTGCATTTATGGTTTTGAAGGAAGGTTTTGACTTGGATTCGGCATAAAATGGCTGTGAATTGGATTTTATTAGTTTTACCTGTGAGATTTTCATAAAATGCAGTAAAATGATCCAATTATGCGGAGATGGGTGCACTTCGAGGTGAGCTTTAGTGTTTAAATTTGAAGGCCGCAGATACAAATTCGTAGATTTGTTAGCAAATTTTATCTTGTCTTATAATCTTTTATCTTTATATAATTTTATCTTAAGAGACACAGTCGTCTTTCATCTCTTTACATACCATTTTCCCAACCCAAAATTTTGGTTCCTGGAACCGAAAATATAGTCTTCGCTAAGCCTCAAACCTGGTGGCTGGATGGGTGCTCGATCTGGCGGGGCTAATTATGACTTTCCCTTCATTCGCCGTCCTCGGACACAAGATCTAAATACTTAAAATACTTTTTCTTTGGATGGATCCAAAGAACATTAATACTTTTCGCCCAACATTGGGTGCCCTAAAGCACAGTTAGGAGGGACTGAGGTCTCTTTTGTGGGGTCAAGTTTTAGTCCAATGCAGTGAAACCTACACTGTGCATCGTGAAAATAACCCGACAATGTTAACTACGCAAAACGCAAAAGGTCAGCCACGTTCAGATGTGCACATTGAATGTCCGAACCGTGAACAGGGCATGAGCAGCGGAACATCCAGTGAAGGTTCAAGACTGCAGAAGTGTTTTGAAACTATGGATATTTTAGGTCCTCATTCGGGGACCTAGACTAGTTGTAAGTCCATTGTGATACCTCTGGTAGAGCATGAGAGAACAAAACCCATGCTACTCCTGAAACCAAAAAGATTTCTTGATAAACGGGGACATCTTTAGTAGTACAATAGGGAAGCATAGTATATACGACGTCTGTCTGGAAACGTACTAAAATGAAGACTCACAAACGAAGGTGGTTGTCACCAGATCATGTGTTAAAACAGCCAACCAAAGTCAAGAGACTTCTTCAGTATTATATAATTTATAGATGTTCGAATATTCCAAGTGGTCGATGTGGACTTACGTATTGAAGTCAAGGAATAAACGTTTACGGATATTGTAAGCACAGGGAACTACTGTACAAGCATTCAACGTTGTACGTAAGCAATCAACACAAAATCCCAACACCTTTACTAACAGTGTACTGCTCAAGCTCTTGGCCTTGTTTCAGGTTCTAAGGGCTGGCATCAGTGCCAAGGCATCAGAAATGCCGCAACTGAGTGCAGGTAAGGGCATGTAGCAAAAAACTCGCCTATGCATTGGCGCTACTTGTGGAGGAGAGTAAAAAAACGAGCAGATATCCAACTTCAGGGAAAACTTTTTGAAGTTTTACTAATCCCTAAAAAGAACATGCCAAGCCAACAGGATCTGAAAAGAGACCTCTTGCAGGGCTAAGAAAATTTAATAGTGGGGTTACAAGTTAGTGCTGAGGATATGGTAAAACCACTAAACGGCGGGGACGACTTAAAACTCGCTGTCAGCAGAATGAGCAATATAACTTGAACGATTAAAACCAAAATTAATTCCAACGAGACCAGAATGAAAGGACAAGCAAGTAATTAATTGACAAAGTTTTGGACTACGGCAGATAAAAAAGGAAGCCCTAGATGCGGAAACCGATACTCGCCACCTCTTTATCGATTTAAAGGCAGAATATGACAACTTTTTAAGCACGACCTATACAGAGTCATGTCTACCTTTCGCGTCTCTGCTGTGTCAGATTATGTAGAATGAGAATAGAGAACCTTCGCTACTCCCTATGTGTCAGCAATCTCTGTAATTCTGTACTTTATATGTATTTATAGATTGCGCAAGGATTTCTATAAGCCGATAAAATCATAATTCTTATTAGTGACTTAAATACGTTTTGTCTAATTCAACTGATGCAGATAATTGTCAGTCTATCTTGTGCTCGTTTGGGTTTGATTCCGTGTTGACTCAACCTACAGTGTTAGATTCTTGTTTGGATCACATATTTGTATGGCTTCATAGAAACACTTATGCTAATAATAAAGCAATAGACTTTGATTTGAAAATAACTAACCATAATTTAACCAGCATTCCACTTGATTGTAGGGTACCCATAATTCCTCAAACTGAGTATAAAAACACAATTAACATTTTTTGTCTGAAAACACGCCACATTGCAGAGATTCTTACTTCAATAATAAACTTCCTAGAACCATTGGTAGAATCAAAAATCAGAAATTTTACACAGAGCTAATGTTAGTGATAATTTCACTATAAATGATAATAATTTTCAATAATTTCTTTTCAAATATAAATTCCCTGTAAAATTCGGGAAAAGGTACTAGCTACACTACTTTAAATTTAAAACAAATTAACTTTCAATCAGAAGGCTTTTTATAGTTCACAGCATTTGAGATATCATATAAAGGGTGTCCCAGTTTAAGTTTTCGTCCTGGTAGCTGAAGATTCCTGACGTTATGGCGAACAAAAAATTGTATTGCAGGGGCGGGTCTTCGGAACTTCTGATTTTGAGGTAAAACTTCTTAAAAGGCCGTAGCTTTCTAATGGATTCAGCTTAAGAAACCGTTGTGCACATTTTTGAAATAGAATTTCAGTGTGCATAAAATACTTCGATGAACGCCAGCCAAAATTATGGCATTTTAAAGTTAACATTTTGAAAAACCGTTGGATCAATTTCATCAGAAAAATGCGTTTATCTCGAAATTTTCAACTTTTAGGTTAACTTTTTTTACCAAAACTTTTGTCTTCTCTTCATTATCTACGATTTTTATGTATGACTTTTCCACCTACGAACAACGGAAGTTATTGCAAACCACTATTTTATTCAGGCAAATGTGCCACCAAATAAATAGTGTGTTCAAATAAAAAAAATTTTACTAAAAGCTGTCAGTTAATAAGTAAAACAAAGTTAGAGAGCTAAGCCAACGGTAAATTTTGGTGTAACGCTATTTTGTGGAATGTTTATGTTTAATTGGATGACAACTTTTGAAATATGGCGATGTTATTTTATTTACTGATTAAGAGTGAACGAGTAAAGTCTTTAGCAAATGTTTATGAAAAAAATGTTTTCTATTCGTGAATACGCCAATAGAATTTTCGTTTACGGTTTCTGTAATGAGGATGCAGGTTTAGTTAGATTACAGTACCAAAGCCGATATCCTAGACGAAGGATCCCTTCTAGGCCAACTTTTATCAATGCTTTTCACAGCCTTTCAAGAAGAGAAAGATTGTCTAGCATAAAACCAGCAGAAGAGGAAGAAAGAATTTTAAATGCTGTAAAAATACAGCCTTCCATTAGCACCAGAAGGCTTGTAGCACAGTGGCAAACTCCAAGAACTGCAATCCATAGATTTCTTCAAACCAATCGCGTTTGCCCCTTTCATTATACGCCCGTATAGGAACTTTTGCCAGGGGACTTCCAAAAAAGTATTGAATTATGCCAATGGCTGCTGCATCAAAAAAATGAGAATGAGCAGTTTATTTAAAATTTTTTATGGCCTGACGAAGCCCAGTTTACGAGAATGGGCATTACAAACCATCCAATTCTCACTTAACACGAACAACATCTTCTCAAAGGTAAATATTCAGTTGAAATGCAGATGTTTTTCTTAACTGTATACCATTTTACAGAAGGTTTAGCGTGAATGTCTGGGCCGGCATATTGGGTAGTACTTTAATCGGGCCATTCATACTTCCATCTATCCTAAATTTAACATTCTATTTAGAATTTTTGAGAGACCAGTTTCCGGAACTCCTGGAAAATGTTCCTCTTGCTCAGAGGCAAAGAATGGTTTTCTAACACGATGGAGCTTCGTTTTTAAATGGCCGAGTTGGTCCTTTTCCTTGGCCACCTAGATCTCCTGACCTAAAGCCAATGGATTTTTTTTCTGGGGAGCCATAAAAGAAAGGGCTTATTTGACTGAGATTTCAAGTCGGGAAGAGTTCGAAGAGAGAATAAATACAGTGGCAGAGGAACTAAGAGGCATTTTACCAAACATTAATTTGCAGTCTGAAATCATCAAACGCGTTAGAACGTACATCCAAAGGCACGGGAAACATTTCGAAAATTTACTATAAAAGCGTTTTGAAATCTTAACCCTTTGTCGACCAAGCTATTAAAAAAAAAGAATAATATATTTTTTGGTTATAATTTTTGAGTTGAGAGTATTTTAAGGCGGCAATCTGATTTTTAGATTTTTCAAGGACTCCTAAGGACGAAATTTGAAGGTGGTACTCAAAAGTACCGTTGGGCTATGGAATAACAAAAAGTTATAAAAAAAAATTAATATTTACATTTTTTTTATTTGATTATTATAATGTTTGAAAGAAACTATGTAAGCATAAATTTTTTATATTAATATGTATGCCATGGTACAACGCAAAGCAGTTTTTTTTGTCGTTGCAGCAAAGGTATACGTTGCAATGACTGCACTTTGAGTATGGCTTTGATTGTATTTTGTTGATGCTACAAACCTCGCACCTTCCCCGAACTTCAACAAACTTTGGCCAGTGAACTCCCAGATTACCCAGTCGCACGTCCTTTGAAACGGATTCTGCAACTTACATAGTGCTGCGCTCCTGATTTATCCCTTCTGGCTACAGTTGAAAGCTCTTTACCGTGATGGTTTGAAGCTAACAGTACCGTTTTAGTGTCTTTCCATTTGTAAAAACTGATCTTATCTTTCGAAGAACGATAGTCGAAATCTCCTCTTTTCATTTTTTTATCGTCTCTCAAATTTTTTGGATTGCCTTTTCTGTTTGCCCGAATTGTACCGCAAGCTAGAGTTTTTTGCGTTTTCAGTTTCTCTAGCAATCTCACCGATGTGAAGTACTCGTAGTTGTCGAAAAAGATGATTTTATCATTTCCCCACTCTTTTTCTGTCATGGACAAGACAACTCTTTCTCCAAGACCGTAGTTCTCGTATTTACTTTCAAGCTGCTCGTCCTTTCCTTGGTAAACAGTAAACTTCTTAACATAGCCATGTTGGTCAGCTAAGCACCATAATTTATAACCCCTTTTGATAGGTTTCATGGGATTATACTGTTTCATACAGTTTCTGCCCTTGAAAAGAATCATAGACTCGTCAACAGAAAGCTGTCTTGTCCCATGGTAAGCACTGCCAAACTTTTCGTTTAAGGAATCGATCATTGGACGAAGCTTAAAAAGTCGATCTTTATTATTTTTTGGAATAAGGCTGTTGTCGTTCACATGCAAATTACTAAGAATAGCATCAAATCTATTCCGGCTCATCGTTTTGCCCACCAAAGAAACTCCCAAGTCCTCACTTTCACACCAAAAGTGCTTCCAGCTAGGAAGTTTATGGTATCCCATGAGAAAGTTTATCCCTATGAATGACAACAGTTCACCCTTCTTCAAATCAAGTATCTTGCTTTTCTGAACGGCGTAGAGATTGGATTGCTGGACAATATTATCCAGTACACCTTCCAGAAAGGATACAAAAAAATCAGTTGGGCTGACGCAGTTCTCAAATAATCCATCAACAGGACCCTCGGGCAAACAGTATTCAGGAATTTCCGATTCACAACTCTTAGCTTTCCATTGGCGATTTGGTTCGTCCTCAGTTTGTATACGTTTCCCGGGCATATTTTGGTTCGAATGACTACATCCCGGACGATTTTCCGAATATTCGCCATTGCCCAACAATTCTTCAAGCTAGTCTTGAAGCACAACATCATTTGGCGCCTTCTCCTCCTCCATTTCAGGAGCAGCTTTGATTGGTTCACGAATTGTAATTAAATCCAGTTCGTCTTCGGATTCGAGGTCGGTATTGTCACCATTGTCCAAAGGTAATTCCTCAAGCATAGCGAAAATTTCGTCATCCTTCATTACGACTTTCTCGAAAGTTGACATAATGCACTAATTACACGAAAATAATACGGAAAAACAGAATAACTATCAAAACACTCGAAATAAATAAGAAATAAAAAAAGAAAATGTGTTGCACATAAAATGATCACACAACCCAACGGTACTTACCAGTCCACTTTACTATTTTGATGAAAATGTATAAAAGTACCAACTTTTTTTAACTGATTTCGTGTTTTCTTGATAATTCAATATGCACATAAACTTAAAACTTACAATAAATTGACGAAAACGTGCAAGAACCACTTTAGTTGATACCAAAATCAACTAAATTTGCTCCCTTCAAAGTCTACTATGATATCGAAAGAACCGTTATATCTGTGGCCCAACTGAGGTAAACATACATCAACAGCAAAATACATAGAGCTAAAATGGTACTTAAACGTCTCGTTGGGTCTTAGAGTCCAAATTTGTTCGTATAGTGATTTTATTTGAAGTGAAACATGTTGGTACTTAAAAGTACCGTCGGTCGACAAAGGGTTAAAGCGTAATAGTCCTTAAAAGACCACAAAAAAACCATTTAAAGGGATAATAAATTTATTTTGTGACCCATTTGCCTGAATAAAATAGTGGTTTGCAATAACTTCCGTTATTCGTAGGTGGAAAAGTCATACATAAAAAGCGTAGATAATGAAGAGAAGACAAAAGTTTTGATAAAAAAAAGTTAACCTAAAAGTTGAAAATTTCGAGATAAACGAATTTTTCTGATGAAATTGGTCTAATGATTTTTCAAAATGTTAGTTTTAAAATGCCATAATTTTGGCTGGCGTTCATCGAACTCGGCGAAATTTTGAAACTGAAATTCTTTTTCAAAAATGTGCACAATGGTTTCTTAAGCTGAATCCATTATAAAGCTACAGCCTTTTAAAAAGTTTTACCTCGAAATCAGAGGTTCCTCAGACCCTCCCTGTAATACAATTTGTTGTTCGCCATAACTTCAGGAATCTTCAGCTATCAGGACGAAAACCTTAACTGCGACGGTTTGTTTCTGAAAATATCTACGATACCTCTTCTGGAAATGATCAGATCTCAAGCTTTGTATTGAAAAATGTTTCCCTCCAAATGTCAGATGTTTTGTGTTTTCCTTTTGATTTATGCGTTCAGAATTGAATATTTGCTGAATCGCTAAAGAGAGAAATAATAAGATCACTACATAAAAGCGGAAACACTACTGTAGTAAACGATTATCGATCTATCTTTCTTTTGTCGGTTTTTTCAAAAGTTTTTGAGTGAGGGATCAAGTCTTGGCATTTATCGATTTTTAGATAGGAGCGATTATTTTAGCCTTTCTCAGTATGGTGTAGAGGTGGCTAATCCGCCGAGAATGCTTTGGTAAGATTAACTATAAAGCTATAGATATTACCAAGTCTTTCGATATGTTGAACCACACATTGCTGTTTAATAAACTTTATGAAGCAGGTTTCAGGGGCTATAGCCGTGGCTGGTTTACTTCACACCTAAAACATCGAAAACAAACCTAACCAAGATTAGGTTCTCCACACGTTATCAGTGTGGGTGTTCCGCAAGGTTCTGTTTTAGGTTCACATGCTGTTTTTATTATATGTGAATTCGCTATTTATTCAACCTTTTAAAGGTAAAATCACAGCATTTTCTGACTATGGCAGTATTTCCTATCCTGATCTACTTGCGGCTGTAAATTATGATTTATCAAATATCAATAGAGTGCTTACTCGTAAGTAAGTAATAAAGAAAAGCAAAAAGAAAAAAATTTTGAAAAATGCATTGTGAGGTAGCTGTGTCTACCTCGGCACCACTACTCTAATAAGGCCTACTACAGAGACTCTATATAAGATGCTTATTGTCCTAGTCGTGCTTTATGGCGTAGGAGTATTAACTTTAACAAAAGCCGGTAAAAATATCTTAGGACGTAATGCAAGCCAGGCTATTCACAAAAATGTACATCAGTTCCCTAAGATGGATTCGACATACCCTACCAAAAAGACAACGCAGTAGAAGAGGATCATTGCTTTAGGTGGCGCGCACAATTGGATGGGGACCTCAATCACCTGTTGGTCTAAGACTGCGCCGAGTGAAGAGGTTTATTGCTGGAGACCTACTCCTGGACTGTAGAGCTATCTCAGTAAATTAGTTAATTGAAGACATTAATCCCTACGTAGCTATTATTGTTGGTGGTAACGTTTAATCCCAGCTTTTTCATTTTTTTTGACATCACTTACTAGTCTTCCTTTTATTTCGCTTTATTTCAAGTCCAGCTCATTTTGTCTCTCTGCACGTTAGACTCGTCCGGCAATGTCGATGTTTTGAATACAGCCCAATAGATGAACAGACTTGCTGAAGACTGCGTTCTTCTTGTTGGTAGTTCTTACAGGATATGGGATCGCCTTTGTAAGTTAAACCTCTAATTGTACATATAGCATACACATATCTTCCCATATTCGAATGGTAATTTGGTGGATACTATTGTTCAAAGTAAAATTAAAATTTGGAATGAAATTTGGATTAAGTCTCTATATGACTATTATTCTTTGCCAGGAAATCAATATATTTCCGCTCACTCTTCAACAATGTATAAAATATTTCAGGATATGGATAGAAGCAATCAAATTATCCTTTGCACCAGCAAGGCATCTATATATATATGTACGCACTCTGTTTTAAATGATTTCCAACAAAATTTCGCCACTTAGCATGTTAACCTGATGTTCCGAAATCGCACTCAGCTATATCCAACTTGCCACAAATGCACAGATTCCGTGTTTACCTTAGGTCATCTGCTAAAGATCAGCTTTCTTTAATTCGTAAAGCCATCAATATGTTCACTATGTCGGTAAAGGTCTTAAGAGTCTCAGGAGCCGTTCACAGTTTTCCACTATCACAGCTTAACGATCTCCGCCACATTCGATTGGATAACTTTTCGCACGCACATTCTTCACCTAATTTGCATAAACGTTATGCAAGTGGAATTCCAGCGCCACTGCATCGTTTTATTATTCCAAAATCTGTGCTTCTTATGCAAATATACTCGTAATCTTGCGAACTAGGAAGTGGATGTGCTCGTAATGGTGTTGTTAGTCCTCGTTCGCACAAGGATGTCGTTGCATTTTTTATGTATGCATATTAACAACAAGAAGAAGAAACAGAAAAAAAAAACAAAAAAACAAAAACGATACAAGGATAGTAGGGTTTTAAGTGTGCAGATGCATTGTTGCATGTTCCATCATCCCTTGTTTCAAACTTCGATGGAAATGTTTCGGCTTTTGTTCCAAACTTTTTTAGGTCGGTCAAACGTTTTTTGAGATAGACTTATGGAATCAAGTTTTTAATGGGCAACATGATGACTCTACTCCAAAGCGACAAACTTTTGAATGGGGGTAGAACGTGTTGCAGGTCAAGTAATGACATTATTTATTTTTTCGAGTACGAGTTAAGTAGATAAGTGGCCTAGAGTTTGTCTAAGTTGGGAACACGTGTTATTGTGGAAAATTTCGAAAGTTAGCATTAACACTCATTAACATGTTAAATGTTCGCACAGTTTTTGTTTGGCATAGTGTTGTCACAATTTGAAGGGGTTACGAGTAATTCTGCCAAAAGGGTTATACTACTTTTTTTTCATATCTCGAGTTGGATTTAATTTAAGAGCATACTGACTTAATATTTCACTGGAAAATATTGAAATTATTTTATATGAGGTAAGGGTTACGCATGAATTGCTACAAGATCCAAACTTCCATCCAATAACATCTTCAACAGTTATTCTATTATATTCAAACTTCAAACTGATTTTCAACACTTATCGCCCTCATCCACAGATTACCCAACTAAGCAACAGTTTTTTTTCACTTGCTGTACGAGTACCTTCATTAGTTTGGCACTCGTCATTACTGACATTGTTATACTTCAACCAATTGAACTATTCCTCTATAATGCATACAAAATGATGTATCTTCATTTCTATAGTGCAAGCGATGTAAGACGGATCGATCTGACAGACCTTACACAGTAGTTCTTCCTTACTTTAGCAAAGAAGCCTTCATCCCATTGTAGCAAAACTACCACTACCAGGTATTACCCACTCTTTGACAATCCAAGTTCTGACGTCCACCTTAGAGTGTAACACCAACTTAAATAATGCCAGCCTTACTTACAACAAGTCTGAAATCATAATTGATGTAAGTAAAAAGTCATAAACTTTAAAAAGCCAACCGCCGCAATATTATACTCAGAACCTCCTGCTTGGTAATCAGATTACAATCAGTTTCACAGCTAAGTCCAAGTGACAGTTCACTGGGTTTTGCCAATGATACTAACTTCATCATCGTATCCAAGCAGTCAGTTGTATTGACTTTTGAAAAATGGTACACGATGAGATTGTACTTTACGGAGCAGCGAGGGTTTTCCATCATTATTCTACATATCTGACCAGTTTGACAGGGATGTATGGCTCTATGTGGCTCATCTATATAGATGCTATCATATGTGGGCTTGAAATGGAAATGATAATAAAGTGGCCAGTATCGATCGTAACTTCTCAAGTTTTCTGTAGAATCTGCAGCGATGTGCACACTTGGTCAGTTGTGGACCTATGAGTCCAATATGAGTCTAATAGTGGGCAATCAGATCAGGCGTTCATACAATATGGGAGACAAGAACTTGTATGCGATTTTAAGGAGGCTGATGCCTCTATAGTTGGCGTCTCCTTTGGAACCTTTGGTGGAACAGACAAAGGATTTTAAGATAATTGGAAAACTTTTGAACGTTGCTCTTGCAAATGCACCTTCTTCGCTCACTTCTCATCCTCGTCCATTGCTTGTAGATAGCCAAAGTGATCATACTGCGTATTTTCACATCTGCAAATACAGGCCAAATATTTTGGAAGTGAAACGTAGGTAGATTCTCGCCCACGCCTATCAGACCACTCTGACGTGAAGCTATATGGCTACAAACTAGTGGGATTACTCTTTTCTCACCGTAGCTTACCAACCTCCACCACAATGTGATCTCTGTCTCAACTCGGATTTCAACTTCATGTGGTTAAAATTCCACCTCCGTGAGCAAGTTATCCACTACTGCTTTATATACAGAAGTACCAAACTGGACTGCAATTCGACCTTTAATGAGTATGATGTGCTGTCTGACTCCACACAATGAATTGTACACCTGTATCTTTATGCTGAAATCGTTATTGTTTCGATTTCAATATACACAATTCTGGGTGGCTTCGACAATCTGGACAGACAACATTCGAAGAATGGTGTGTTGGGATCTTCGCTGCAGATATCAATTTGACCCAACTTGTAAATAAGCCCATGTGAATATCAGACGTTGATAGTCATACCGCCAATACCTTGGACTTGCTTTTAACTTCTCACCCCAAAAAAAACAAGGTCAATGTGCTGTCCCCTCTAACCTTGTCAGATCACTGTGTCATATCAGCAAATTTCTCATAAACCGACCACAACGAGTGGCAATACGAGAAAGCCAATTGGAGCGGACTTCACAGCTTCTTTGGGACTTTTAACTAGTCGTTATGTTTCCTCCATAACGACGTGGATGCCGCTGCTGATATGATCACAGACACTATTCTCTTTGCAATGAAATCCTTTACCCCATATCAGGTACTGATAAGACGTGGTACGATTCAAGCTGTAAAGAGGATGTCATGGTTAGAGAAATGTCGTACAAGACCAACCAGACAGAGGAAAAGCGAAAAAGTTTAAACGAGCTCGGAATGACAATTTCAATACACCCAAAAACTGATGCAAATAGTACTACAATGTCAAAGGCTGTAGAAACTTCTGGTCGTTCGTCAAAAACATCAGAAATTCTGCCTCATCTTTTACCCCAACTCTCATTTACAATGGCGTTCCAGCTGTTAGCTCTTTGGCAAGCCCTTGCTTGCAGCACATTTTGCGACCAGCTCAGCTGGACCAGCTTGAGTGCGACGAAATTTCAATGGAACGAATCCACTGTCGCATTCGTGTAGTAGCAAAAATACTTAAAGATCTTAGCATACATAAATCCATTGGTCCAACTGATATACTCTTATTAATTTCCACTACTCTAAATAGGTATTCTTCCGCCCTGGAAGAACCACTGTGTAAGCTTTTTTATCAATCCTGCACTTTATGACTCTCTCCAAATGATGGAAAACAGCATTTGTCCAGCATGCCTCTAAAAATGGCGAAATCTTCTGCTCCTACAGACCCATTACAATCACATCTTCTTTGCAGGGTTATGGAAACGCTGATAAACCGTCAGCTCATAAAATATCTGGAAACACGAAAACTTTCGAATCACTGGCAGTACGGTTTTCGTGATTTGATGGCATGTCACATAAAAGAGTGGAACCAAAGCGTACATCAATCTGGCGAAAGCAAGATAGGTGCACTTGATATTTCTAAGGCATTTGACAGAGTTTGGCATCAGGCTCTTTTGTCGGAAATTCGTGCATTTGGGATCAACGACTCCCTTCTTGAATGGATTAGAAATTACCTTTCGGAACGTTCAATTCAAGTTTTCTTGAACGGATGCAAGTCTTATACTCGTATTCACAAAATAAATGCTGATGTGCCCCAGGGCTCCGTTTTGTCTCCGACACTCTTTTTAATTTTCCCCAATGAACTGTTGTCTGCTACGCATAATAAAATATATTCCCTTGCTGACGGACTTACGTCCCTGCGCTTCGGCTGTAGAATGGGAACGCCAGCGTATGCTAAGCTCATTAAATTTCAATATTAACAGCATAACTAATTGAGGAACTACCAACCGAGTGAAATTGAATGCTTCCAAATCGCAATGATGTCTATTGTTGTTACCAGAAATTATCCGTGAATATTATTTGCATCGTGGAAACCCAAAAAATTTTCATTCTCACATATACGATGTCGCCAAAAATGTTGTGAAATGTTTAGGTTTCTTCAAGCGATTTAAGAAATATTTTACCCCCTCTGATCTGGCCTCAATATATAAGGCATTAATCCGTCCACAATTGGAGTACAATGCCCCCAAGACCTGTTTACACTTGCTAGATAAGATTTCAAAGATTTCGATAAAACTCACGGGTGATGCCAATATTGCACAGTCAATTGACCGGCTTTTTTCACCACTAGCATTCGACCGAAATTTCTTAAAATTCCGCTCCTTCAAGCTTTCAACCGTATCACCCGTCTCGCTATGAATGCACATCAGTATAGCTCAATTTTGAACGTTCTCTCAAATATCGTGATTCGTTCCTAAACTGTACAGCTCGTCTATTGGATGCTCTCTACTTCCTAGTCATTTGAACTTGCAAACATTTATGACCAACGTATGAGGTGCGGATCTCTCTTTTTGCAAGCATTTGCTGTGTCCAAGCATTTTAAGGGAACTAGTAACCCCATGAGCACGGTATAAGTGTACAAGAAACCCGATCTGGTCTCATGCTTCTATGCAAGACCGCTGCGTAGGTGGGTTATTTTATTTTACTGCATACGCTTGTCTGTACTTTTCATCATATCACATGTTTTGGGGGTATCGTCGAGTGAAGTCCTACAAATCAGTTGTAGCATGTCTAAGTGGCATCGGTGCCACTGGCCTTGTCAGCACTTTATGCAGGTTGGAGATTAGCTGAAATGATCGGAAAATGTTCTGATTATTAATTGCGAATGCAGCTTTCAACGTTCAATATCCTCTCACTTTTTTTTTATGTGGTGGTGCTTGAGATATCGCTCAAGCACGAAAACCCAGGGTTTCTCGGCTTATCTGAGACCTACAACCAATCCGTACCCAAAAAGACGGTGTTGCTGTCATCTGAAGCAGTAATCGTAGTATGTGCCACAGTTTTCCACCTTTCTTTTGTCTTGCCCGTAAATGCGTACTTCTTGGATGGCAGCGATATCTGCTGGAGGCTCTCGTGCACATCCGAATGTCCTATTTTTATGTGGCTCTTGATTTCTTGATTCGCAACGGTAGGATTCTAATGTGGCGAGTAGTCACAATCACACACAACCCCCAAACTGGAAAGTCGGGCTCTTTTTAGGATGCTTTGGGAAAAAGAGTTCGAATATTTTGAAGCCAGTTACCTGCGGTGGTGTATAGTGGTATTTGTCTGAGTGCTCTCTTCTACATCAGCACCCCGATTAATTCCGAAAATTTTAATAGACCTAAGCTGCAAGTACGATGGAATTGCCCATATAAGGAATCTGCCATTATAGCATCGGGCAGATGCAATGCGATCGGAATTAAATGTTAAGCCGATATTCCCAGTATTTAAGACTTGTTTTTGGCCACAGTTTGATGCAACTTGGAAGTCGTGGCAATTTGACAATTTGATGCAACCTATACAAAGGTAGGACGTTGGCGTTTTCTTGTAGTGCGAATACTTAAGGCTTTACCGCTCGTTATAAAAACATATTCTCGAAGCAATGAACCATAATTTTAGGAACAAGTGGGTCGGTCAGTATCTGATTTTGCAAAGTCGATAAAGATGTTCTAGTTGCAAAACCAAGATATATCTCTTGTCGTAATCGGAAGTCCGATTTTATTGACTTTAGCCAGACTTCTAGATCACAATCGTTCAGTGGCAAATGACTTCAATTTCTGTTAAGTTTAAAGTCGGTTGTCTCAAGATTTGAGGCTTAATACATTCTAGTTCAAGGGTTCTGTTAACAGTTGGATTTCTCGTAAGCTCAAGTAAGCAGCTTGTATTAATGCTCGTCGAGACTTCAGGTACTAAAATACATAAGTGGCGTGTACTGTTGCACTTCAACGTTGCAACGATTACTCATGTTTCTTCGAAAGATTAAAGATTAAGAAACTCCATTAAAAGGATATACAAGATATTCCTTGTGAGTGGGCCCAAGCTTTCCTATTTTTTTAGTTCTAGTCCTTTTAATTATATTCCACCCCTCTATCCACGGTTTATGATTTATTTCGCTTATAAATTTCGGTAAGCAAATCACTTGTTACGACATACTTTGAGGTTGCTGTTAGTATTCTGCCAACCTGCAAGAACTCTCCTCAATTTAAGTTTTATCCTTTATATCTGTAACGTGCAGCACACATGTCCATCATTAGTGGATGCTTTAAAAGTCCTCTGCAACTCCCTCGTTTGACCTTCCAACGCTTGACACTAGCAAAATGTTTGAAAAACAAAAAGTTTACGAGTATAACTTACCGGGTAGGGGTGTGTCACTGTGCATCTTAATGAAATCCTTGGCCAAAACTGTGTTCCAAAGGTAAATACTGCAAAAAAAAACTTGAAAACTGCATAGTGTCAGTGCTCGTAAAAATGCAAACAGAATCCCCTTCTAAGACATAAGCAAATAAGGGCTCAGCGTAAAGATTGTTTCTTAAACATCGTAATTATCCCAAAACATGTAGAATTGAGTGCAGAGCACACTGAAACTTAACACCTGTATTTCGACGTAATACTTTAAGGTCTGACGCAACAGGCACACCTATCTAGTTGCATAACTTTTTGAGATACGAACTACGAGTACGCATCATCACTTTTATTTAAATTGCAGCAATTCTATGCTACACTTACTTCATGCGATTAGATTCTGCAAAGTTAGTAGATACACGTTTTCGTGCCAGCCCTCTCATTATAAAGTGATTAGGGTGTGTGCGGCATCACACGCATCGAATTGAAAAAAGAAAGAAAAGAAAAGTGAAAGGGACATGAATAAAATAAAATCTCACAACGCGAATTTACAACACTCGTAAAATTACCAAGGCCTACGTAATGTTTTCTACTCATCACAGACAGTGCAAATTGATTGGACCCCGTCAATGTGAACGTCTTCCCAGGCACCTGTCCTAACACCGGATCATAACTCAGACGTCTTCGCAAGTAAGCATCACTCAGTTCGTGTCAATTTGTCCTCTCATTTTTCATTTTCCACCTTGAAGATGATTAAGAAGCACTACGAGTACGAGCATGTGGCACCCTAGCAAAGAGTCAAAGAGTCCTTCTACTCACATTGGGTTGTTATAATCACCCAGCTGAATTTGGAATTAGCCAAGAGTCAGTCCATCTAGGTTTCAGTATGTATGCACTCAAGTCTTCAATTAAAAATACATTACAACCATCACTGCTTAAAGGTGGAACGCGTTCTCATGTTGTTAAGGTTGAGGGGATTGGACAATGCGTTATGTCATAGCTGGAAGGCGGAATGGATTTGTACAATCTGCACCAACCAACCAAGTGGTGTGTTGTAAAGCGTAAAACAATTTGTTGTGGTCCAAACTGCCTGCAAAGACAAACTGAAATTCTCGGAAAAGCAGGTATGGCGCCTTTTCTCAGGTTGTAGGAGACTTCCGGTTTAAATTGGCCTCTTCTACAATAATTAAGAGATAACGAGGGGTTGCGTGATGTAATTCTAACAGGGTCATTTCCTTTCACATGAACGTGTGTACGACTTTATTTAGAGAGTATTTCTGATGTTGGAATAGGACTGGGGAATTTAATATTTCAGAAGTACGGGTACGGGTACTAGCTCCCTTCTGCCGTAGTTGTTGTGGGTCATTGATATTTGGAGCAGACTTCTTGCTCGCATTCTCGTATTTATTTGGTGATGAATTGGTTTCCTAAAATGACAGTCTTCGAAGTACTCTAGCGCTAATGTCAGCTTGTAGATTCGCGGATCTCGCAGTATGTTGAATTGTCTTTCCTCAGGGGCGAATAATGATGCCTTTTTGCTCTTGATCTTCTTTCGGATGCTTGGTTAACGTTTTTGGAATTTATTGATATGAGTTATCGATACGCTTCCCCAAGCAAGTATCCCATTTGGATTCCACCAGAGCAAAATACGCTTGCTCTTGTACCTGCGGTGTCGAATGGTAGCTTAAGTACTCGTATACTAGGCCAAACAGTGATTTTCTCAGTTCCGAACGTTGTTTATTGATTTGTACATCCCATATAAGGTGGCTGTCGAATATCACTGCTCATGAGTAGAGAACTTGGAAGACATGGAAGCTTAGTGATGCGGGTAACGAATGTACATCATTTTTGTCGTAGAGGCGTTTAATATGAGATCAGTGTCGTGGCACTACTTAACTGCTTCATCAAATTCTTCTTAATGTGTCTGCATTGCGATTGCAGGACATCCATGTGTGACAACTATAGCCGTATCGTCAGGGAAACGGAGAGGATGAAGACACAAAGTAATTCATTTTGTAAACTAGCCGGAATGGGTGCGACGGATGGGTCACGCAAAGAACTTCCTGATTATGAGAACTTGCGGTATTCTCCAATGGTTTTGATATTAGGAAACCTATTACCCATAAAAATTCGACCGGCCAGTTGTAGAACTTCCTGTATTAGTACCACATTAACGGTTCTGAAATGTTTGCTATTCCCGGAATAACTCAGACAATTTTGGCCCGATTTTTTTTTTTTTTTTTAAATTTTGTTAAATGTGCGCAATTGTAATAGAATTCAACTAGTACTGCAGAATATTAGAAAGAGAAAATTCAATTTGATGACACAACCCCACAGGCACCAAGCCGGACGGGCTGGTAAGGCTAAGCTCAGGCAACTGTGTAGGTTGCAGGTGGAGGGTAGTGAACGGCCTGCAGTAATGAGGGTTAACTGCGAATGTGCAATAAGCAGTCCCCGATCAAGAGCGGTGGAGAGGGAGTGCGTGGCTGAAAAGGTCAAAGGAACTCCTATGAACTCTCTGCGACAAGACGAGTAAACGCCGTCTTCCATGTACGTGCTTCTCATTAGAACGATAGCTATGAAGGCTGACGTTTGTAGTATTCTACTATCTGAGCAACCAGGAGTGAAATCATGCAGAAATGCCTTTCAGGCGAATGCTGCAAGCGGCCTCGTCGTGGTGGTGTAGGTCCAGATGGAACATTCCGATCCGGCTCTGGCACAGAACCTCATAAGGGCTTGTGTCAACCCTCGCATGGCCTCAGTTCTTGCAAAGGCATCCTTAGATGACTGCACATCTGAACATTGATAGCGACTTTGAGGGGGACCAAATAGAAATGAACATAACCAAAATGAGCAAAAAACACCGGGGGACTAGTAGAGGAGAACAGTAAAAATCCCTTTCAGGGGGGATCAGAGATTCTGAGGATAACAGTTGGCCAAGTAGCAGTATCACAATGAAGCAACGAACTACGTGAGCACACTGCAATACGAATGTGAGTGGCCGAATCAACCATGAAGCGATGAGAGACACTATCGAAAGCATCAGAGCTCTTTAGGAGTCTCGGCGATTCAGTTGCATGACGAGAAAGCAAAGGAAGTGATTCGTCATAACAACTCATCGCAAATTTCGCCATGGCTAAAGACAATACGGAAGCAGCAATACCAATCAAATGGGGTTACAGACAACGTACGATAATGCTGCAAACGATGTTGCAGACAAAAGACACCCTGAGCAGAAACGTAAAATAAAAAACAACCATATATGCAACTCAGCAAGGAGAAGAATGGGAAAACCGGCGTCGAGACTCCAGTGACCAGGGACAAGCAAAAAAATGCAGGCATCCATAAGAAGCAGGCGATAGGAGAAGAAGAGTGGCGAAATACCTCAGCTACTCGTAGATGACAGAAAACCTAGACCTGATGCTATCGTCATCAAAACGACGGAGACGCTCTCATACGCGCAGATACAACGCAAGGTAAAGACAGACTCTAAACTGGAAACAGTGGGATGGCGGTATCAAAAATTAGGAGAACCTACAACTCAAGGAGACGGGAATCAAGACCACCAAGTTTAGCGAACGAAAGATCACTTACGCACCACACTATCCTTGAGGTTAAAGACATCGATGAGGTCACTGCTGTAGACGACATAATCGATGCCATCAAAGCCCTGCTTGAAGTGACAGTTTCACCAGCAGACATTTTGTCCCTGTGAAAGGCTCACGGAAGAACTCAAACAGCAAAAATTAGCGTCCTCGCAGATCACGCAGAAAAACTTTTACATCCTGGAAAGATTAAAATCGGCTGGGATAACTGTCGCTTGCGCGAACGGACCCTGAAAAAAAATGTTTCAAATGCTTAGAGTTTGGTCACCTAGCTTGGCAATGCAAAAGCGAAGAATACCGCTCCAAACTATGTAGGGGATGTGGGACAGAAGGCCGCATAGCAAAGAACTGCGATAAGGAACCATTCTGCAAGAAAGACCATCCATATGACGTGAAGAATGTAGCTGGCAGTAATACTCTTCCTGATCCGAACTCACCGCACCAACTACGGTCACTTTGAACCCATATCCAGAATGTTGCGTATAACGAACAACTACACTGAAGTCTTTGACCTAAATAGCAGCAAACAAGAAATAAAAACAGCGCTGCTCAATATGCCACTCCCTTAACATCTCCCCCGTCCACCATTTCTCCTCGCCCCATTAGGTTAAGTATATCTTTGTTAGTTTTTAAGTCTAGTTTTAAGTTTGGCTTGTTAATAAGCTTAATAAAGTTGTCCGGGGTAGACCCGGGCCAATAATAATAATAATAATAATAACAAATGCCCAGTTTTTCGAAGAGCTATCACTAGCAAAAGACCATGAAGATGTCACGAATAAATCTTAATTACTGTAGAATAGCCCAGGACAAACGGCCAAGGACAAAAGGGAGGATATTATTATGATATGTGAACCCCATAATTGTCCCGACGAGAACACTAAATGGATCTGCTATAAGGCAACACAAGCGCCAGTATGGACATGTGGACGCTGTGCCTTCCAAGGCAGAAGGCTTCGTGCGGGTGAAAATAAATGGGATTGATTTCTACAGCTGCTATGCCCAATCCAGCTCGACGTTGAAGAAATACCAACAAATACTGGACAATTTAACAGCGGACGCCCTTCGCCCTGAAAATACTCGATAAGTATCACCAACAAGGTTTGTGGAAAGCTGGAAAGCTGGAAAGCTGGAAAGCTGGAATTGGCTCTATCATCGACATAAGCCTTGTGAGCAGTTATATCCTAAGAACCAAAAAGTAGAGACTTAGTGAGGAATACTCAAACATTGACCACCAAATGATAGTATTGGAAATCAAAGGAAAGAAACCAGTCTTTCTTATGGGGTCCAAAATGCAATGACAAAATTTCGATAAGGAAAGATTCAAAGATATGTTGGATGATGATCTCACCTTCGGCATGCAAATACCATCACTACTGCGGCATCACCGTGTTACTGGTTGAACGAGGAAATAAAGACATTTGGGACAGAAGGCCTACAAGTCCGGCGCAAATCTAAACACCAGACTTTAAAAAATGTCTGGACACTTTTAAATTGACAAGACGTCATCAAGGAGAGAAAAACCGCGTACTTTAAATGCCTTTCAGAGGCGGCCGACATAAACCCATGGGGTTCGGCATGCAGAATGGTAATGACAAAACTGAAGAGCTATAGAACCCCTCCAATAACATGTTCAATAATGCTGAAATGAATAGTAGAGCATCTTTTCCTCCAAATACCAGCTACTATGTGCAATATCGTAAGAGAAGTCAGCGCAGTGGACATTCCACTAATTACCTAGGAGGAGCTGCTCCAGCTGTGCAAGAAAATAGGCGACAATAAGGCTCCCGGACCCGACGACATCTCGAACAAGGCAATAAAAGCGGCTATAAAACAGAGGCCAGACCTATTTATGACGACGATGCAGAAGTGTCTCGAAGAAGGAACATTTCCCGAAAAGTGGAAAATGGAACAATTGATCCTGCTACTAAAAGGAAAGAAACATTCAGGGGAACCATCGTCCTATCGCATAGAAGCTAGCTTTTCTCTTCTTTAGGTATGAAATCTATATTGACCTCCGTCCATAACGTGCGTATGTTTAAACCAATTAGAATGACTTATAGCCTTGGTAAAGCTGTGTCTGAGATATTTTGGCTTTTGACAGAAAAGATTGAAACACTTTACTTTGTAACTTGTAGTGCTTCTTGAGCACACTCCGAAAAATGTGACTCCAGAGGATGCTTATTGTTTTTATTGCTGAAATTCGTACGGGAGCCACCCGGTATAAGTTGATCAGAGTGAATGCAGAACTGGAGTGGTCTTGTTGGATAAAAGCTTTTAGAAGTCCCGAGGCGTGTTAGAGTTTTTGCTTGATGAACAATCTCTCTGCAAATATTGTTTGAGAGAATATATTTTGATTCCAAGATAATCGTCAAGCACATAAACTTGTCGAAAGCGTCAAACACCGTCTCTTGTGCTTAACTCTTAACAAGAGTAGACCCCAAAGATACCTTCATCTTTTTCTTAGGCTGTGCGTTGTTCGACGAATTATTTTCGATAGTTGCTTCTGATTTCTTATTGGCTTGAAATGCTGTGCTCGTCGATCCGTTTTTTGAACTTGGATTTTAAGTTGATATATCTTCAATTGGAAGTGGAGCCAATTTGTGTATGGGGCGTCGTAGAACCCCACTCGAGGTTTTTACGTCCACAACTCGGACTAGTCCATCGTCTCCAGGATATGTCTTTATGATTCGACCCAACTTCCATCGAGAGGGAGGAACGTTTTCCTTCTTGATGATAGTTCCCAAAATTATATTTGCAACGCCCTGTTTCCATTTTAATCGAGGTATTCCAGGTGCCATCGCCTCCAAAATTCATTTTTTAAGTGTGTTACAAGTTTCCAACTTGTGGTATTGTTGACATTAAGGGGTTCTGCAAGTGGCCTGGAGTTAACGCTATTAGGGTCGTTTGACATTGGTGTAGTGGGTCTTGAATTTAATATAGCTTCAACTTCAGTAAAGACTGTTTCCATTTCTTCATACGTCAAAGATGCGGATTCAAGTGTTGAACGGAGTAAGTGTTTGGCTGATTTGATTGCGGATTCCCATAAACCGACGAAATGTGGTGTTCGTGGAGGGATAAGATGAAAGTCTGCCCCTTTAGAACTACTTGCTCTTGTAACCTTATTGATAGCGTACTGAGATTCTAAAATTTCTTTTACACCATGAAGCTGATATCTTGCGCCGACTAAGTTTTTTCCGTTATTACAATAAAGATTTCTGTAGTTCCCACGCCTTGCAGTGAATCGTTTCAACGCTTCTATAAAACCCTCGGTAGAAAGATCAGTGACCAGCCTTAGTTGAGAAACAGAAAAATGCTGCTATGTTTTTTGAGGGCATTTTCCGCGTATCTTGAAATGAGTCCAAATTGGGCCGCAAAATCCACTCCAGAATTCACAAAAGGTCTTGCAGGTTGAACTCGTGTTGACGGCAAATCCCCCATCAACTGAGTAAACATCTTTGGTCTCGTTTTTGCATAATGTTGGACGACAGATCTGGCAATTATTTTTCCTTTAATAGGCCAGTAAGTGTGTCTAGCGGTTGCGAGTAACGCTTGTGGGCCAACGTGGCGATTTTTCAAGTGCAGTTCGTTCAATATCATTTTAGTGACTGGGTGTTCATAAGGTAGAAAAATTGGATGTTTGGAATTGTACGGCAAATTCGATGCATCTAATCGTCCACTCAATGTCAATGAAGGGAGGTGATAATACATTTTTATTTCTGTTTTCGTGCTAGCTCATATCTCTGAACTGAAGCCTATTTAAGGACTATTGACCCGCTTTACGTAAGGTAAGTTCGATGCTTCTGAACCCTTTGGTACCATTTGACTTCGTCTACAAAATACAGCTCTGAAATGCTAAAAGGAGGAGGAAAACGGCTACTTGATAAAATTCACAGCAAATAAATTAGCCAAAATATACCGAAAAATGCTAAATCGACCCTTTAAATCCGTCTTAAATGATTTTTTTTTAATTTGAAATTCGACCCCAAAACAAAATAATTTCTTAATGCGCCTTTAAATGCTTCTAAAATATGTTCCGTAACGAAGTCTCTCGTAAAATCTTACCACACCTAAGGGATGTACTTACAACATTGAAGCTTTTATGCGCCCCAGATAGCAGAAGATTCCCTCTTTGATATTTTAGCACTTCACCCCCAGAGAAGATACTCATAACGTAGAACCCCACCACTATTTAGGAAAAGAAAAAATAACTTACCATAAAAGAAACAAAATTGCACACTAAAAGGGAGGAAAGGAAACATAAAATGGAGCGCAAACCAGGTCGTATAATCCACCCCACTGACAACCCACTTTTAAATATTCAAATATTCTCCGAGCATTTCCCAGGTGAAAATCTCGTCTACATCCATGTTGAAAAAAGTCACAGAAACCGCAAGAACAAGTTCACATTTTTTATTACCCTTTAGTAATTTTTTTTTTTTCGTTGGTTGGCCAACGTGGATAATTTATACGTATCTATTTGTTTCCCTGAGGGGCATGGCATAGGGTAGAAGATAACTTTGACAGTTTTTACTACATTCTCCGTGGTTTTTGCCACACTCGTGGTACGGCGAAAACATGCGAAAATCCTATAAACTTTCGCCAAGCCACGCATAAAATAGCAGGTGGAAGAATGAAAGTCAGGAGGAAAAATTCCTTGCAAGGTTTTGCAGCTTTTATGGTGTTAGAGGGCAGCCGCTTGTTATTTTGAGCTCTGCTCAGTACCAGATGATGCTAATAAATAGTGAGTAGGCTTAAAACGTCAGTTTACTTCAAAAGTATAAATGGGATGATTTATTTTCCAAAATACTACTTGACTTACTCCAGAGGGTTTTGTGTTTTACAAAAAAGACAAACGACAATTATTCAAAAGCTATTGGTGTACCTTTTGTGTTATTATTTATTGAAACATGTACCTAGCCCATACAATGCCATACACTTTTTTTTCCGTACGAGTACGAGTAGATTTTCGGGTCACTAGGACTTCCCAAGGGTCATCAATCTGCAGGTGAATTTTTTTTTATAAATTTTGCTTTTAAATGATGTGCTGAAGTTCTCCGACCTTTAGGTAGGTAGGAGTGAAACACTTTAAACATTATAGTGGGCTGTTTTGTTACTATGGTAAATATGACGGGATGATGTAACTGAATGGGTGTCATTGACTGGGTGGAAATACTAGAACCATCTATGGGAGTTTAAAAAAGTCTCAAATTTTTTTATTTGATGACTTTTCTAGGCCATTAAAAAGAGGTTTACCCAACACTAACTGGCTTACTCGAGCAGAACGTGTTCATTAAAAATGAGTTAGAGATTCTTTTACGAAAGAGAACAGAATGGGAAATAGCTACCTTGACTGCATGCTCTTCTATTGACTAGTGGCTTGCCACCCTTTTCAATGTCGAGTCTTAGTTGACTATTTTCCTTATGGTATAGTTAGTGATCTTACAGTTCTCGATATACTTGAAATCTTCTTGCGGAATATTGACTGTTGATCGCCGCCTTACCAGCTCATCAGCTCTTTCGTCCGCTTCAAAGCCCTGGAATCCAGGTGATAGTTACTAAAGAGCAAAAGCTTTTAGAAGGCTGAGTACTGACTGGTACTCTCTTACTATTTTGGAGAATGTAGAAGCTGAAATAATTGCTTATTTGCAGCCTGGCTATCAGGGAAGATATCATATTTGTTGGTAGGTTCGTTAGCAAAATATAGTCTTCTCGAATCGGAAAGTGTTCCGTCATACTCTCGTAAGTGAACAGACTTTACCACCTCCAGTATATCTGAGTAGATTTATGCGCCGATTACGCAGTCCATTTGTGAATCATTCTTATGGAATGCTATCCCAAAGTCTCTGATCATTTTCTCGTTTTTCTATTTCTTGCTAAATGCAAATTTTATTGAAAAATTACAGAAATTGAAGATAAGGTAGAGTAATTGATCGGAGATGGAACCACTACTTGGTGTCGACTCGAGAGTTTTACTGCTGCCGTATAGGCGACTGTTCGGAATGTCTGACCCGGTTTGCATGATTAAAAGCTCAATGGAAAGCAGCTGTATAATAATCGTTAAGGCAACTTTTTATAGCACAGCTTTGGCGAATTCTACGCAAAATGCGCTCTACACTTTTTCAACCAATGGAAGGTATATTTAATGCTAAGGAGAGATGGTGAAGGAGGACAAAACTAGGCATATTTTGTCAGTAGGAAGAGACTTACAATATGGATGGTGTGGACAGAACTAACTTTGAGGTAGTTATCGACTATGCTATTAATCTGATAATGAGATCCCATCAGAAATTAAACGAAGAATTACTCTTGCAAATTGCTATTTACTCGGCCAAAGAAGGCAACTAAATAATAAGGCCCCTTCAAGAAACACTAAGGAGACTCCCAATCCTGCTTTATGGTGTAGAGGCATGAACGTTAATGAATGAAAATATCCTTGGCCGTTTCAAATGAAATTCGATTAAACTTTGCGTTGACGGCGCTTCGAGAAAGAGATTTAATGGCAACGGCAGTACAGTAACGTTGACATTGATAGACAATTCCATATTAGTCGCCTAAGATGTGAATGACATGTAGAGTGAGTGAACACCGTAATTGTCTTTGATTACAACTAGGATAATGTAAAATGTTTGTGTGGGTACAAATGATAGAACTTATTCTTTTCAATACAAATCCCTTTATTCAGTACAGTTACAATTCACTATTTAATTCTTTCTCTCAGTACAATCCAATTTCTCAACCGCTTATACTTTTCTTATCTTTTACTTAAACCACTTAATCACTTCTCCTAATTAACACTTCAGATTTCACTTTAGAACTGATCTTGCATACCTTGGGGATGCTGGTATTTATACTCGAATGACATACTTCGAGAACAATCCTCGCCATGCAGCGTCCCATACAATTTCCAATTTGCTAGAAAATTCGATTCCACTCTCCAGTCGAGACTTTGTTATTCCAGTATCGAAATCTTCTGGTCTTGGACATTTTCTGCTAGATGTCGCTGCTCACATTAAAGTGGTTATCACATTGCTCCCTCCCTACAGTTGTTCGTCCCGAACAACTTCGTCATTCAGCATCCCGTTGAAATGACACATTCTATCCAAATGGACCACTTTCAATTTTCCTCGATCCCCACGCTGGATCCGGTAGACAACGTCATTAATGCGGGTTATCACCTTGTATGGACCTTCCCAGTCCTGTTGCAATTTTGGTGATTTGCCTTTCTTACGCTGAGGATTATACAGCCAAACCAGATCTCCTTCGTTGAAACCGGAAGATTTCGCCTTGATATCGTACCTAGTTTTCATGCGGCTGCTTGCTAGCTTTATCTTTTCTCTGGTGTCTTCGTGCAATTTACGAATCCTGCTGCGTAAGTCATTCACGTACTCGTTCACCTCTTTGGGCTCTGTCGGTGGGGATCCGAATTTTGCTTCACTTGGCAACCGAATTGTTTGACCAAATAAGATCTCGGATGGTGTGTGCCCTGTTGAGCTATGGACCGCGTTTCGGTAGGCCATTAAGAAGAGGGGTATGTGTCGATCCCAATCCCGCTGGCAGTTGCTGACAACCTTAGATAGATGCTCATTCAAGGTCCGATTGAATCGCTCGACCATTCCATCAGATTGAGGGTGTAGTGGCGTTGTCCTTGTCTTTCTTATTCCCAAATATTGGCATATTTCCTGGAAGACTTTTGATTCAAAGTTTCGCCCTTGATCAGAGTGCAGCTCTATTGGGACCCCAAATCTGCTCACCCAGTTGTTGACTATCTGTTCGGCTACGGTCTTAGCCTCTTGATTTGGGATGGCAAACACTTCCGGCCACTTACTGAAGTAATCCATGACTACGAGAGTATATCGGTTTCCATTAAAGGTTTCGGGAAACGGCCCAGCGATGTCGATGGCTATTCGTTCGAAAGGTGCTCCAACATTGTATTGTTGCATTTGTCCATGTGGCTTTACTTTTGGACCCTTGGTAGCCGCACATCTTATGCACTTTTTGCACCAATTCTCGACATCTTGTTTAGCGCTTAGCCAATAGAAACGTTCCCTTACCTTTTCCAACGTCTTGTTTATTCCCAAATGGCCTCCTGAGATTCCGTCATGTATTTCATGGAGTACTTGGTTGACTCTGGACCGTGGCACAATTAGCTGCATACGAGATGTTGTCCCATCTGCACTTTCCCATTTTCTCTTCAGCAATCCATCTTGCACAAAAAGCGAGTCCCACTGTGCCCAGTATGCCTTCAGAGTTTGGCTCCGATCTGATATCTGCTGCCAGCTTGGTCTTTCCTCGTGTTCCTTCCAGGCCAATATTGGTTCGATGTCATTGTCTGCCTGTTGGGAGGAACGGATTTCGTCTATACTCCAACCCTCTATTGGCTCAGTCCTGATCGTTTGGATAGTTGCCTGCTGTTTCGCTTCTTTACCACTGACTACTTCTGCTGGGAGGCTTTGGTTGCATTGTTTTACCTGTGAGACTGGGATAATTACCCTGGAGTCGTCGACTCCTGCTACAGACTTCTGCCCCGCGAAGTAAGCATTTCCTAACTGATGGCTTCTGGAAATTTGACCGGTTTCTTGGTAGCCGTTTCTGCCGGTTTTTCTTTCTATTTGCCTGTAGCCCCAGTGCAGGCAGCCTTCTCGTCGTACCGGTTCTTTACAATGCCCTTGAAAATGTCCTACTTTATCGCAGTTCCAGCAGCGCATCCTTCGTCTCTCCCGTGGGATATTTCGTTGCATGGTAGTTGGTCTTGAGCAGGAGCATTCACCAGATACTATTTCCCTTACGAAATGCATTCCTTTGGAAGCCTGATTGGATGCTTCCATCGCCAGAGCGAAGGCAAGTGCTTCAGCAAGGGTTCTTTTCCCGGCCATCCTTACTGCTGATTGTAGCTTCAAATCTGCAATTCCCCCAATGAATGCGTCCTTTGCCATTTCGTCGATTATTTCTTGGCCTGCGGTGGGATATGACAAATGTGCCAGTCTACTCACGTCTGCTTGGAGCTGTTGCAGTGTTTCTCCTCGTTGCTGCATACGGCCTTGCAATTGAACCTTGTAAACTTCCCGCATGTGGCTATCCCCAAACCGTTTCTCGATAGCCTGCACTAAAGCCATATAGTCTCTATTCTTTTCGATATCGATTGTTTGTAACAATTCTGCCGCAGGACCACGTAAGGCCATCGCTAGGGCAAAGCACTTCTCCTTATTGTCCCATTCGTTTGCACAGGCAGCCATTTCAAACTGCTTCTTATAAGTAGACCATGAGGTCTGGCCATCGAATGAGGGAGGCTTCAACTCTTTTCTCCTTGGACCGCTTAAAGAACATTCTCGCAGTTTCTGTTTTCGCACTGTGTCGAGCTCTTTTGCCAGTTGTTCAACTTTGCTGTCCATTTGTTCGAATTTTTCGCCAACATTCTTCTCTATTCTTTCAAATTTGTTATCTATTTCTTCGAACTTTTGGTGTAGAACGTTATTTTGTTCTTCCAGTTTTTGTTCTAGACTATTCTTTTGGTCGTCGAATTTTTGTTCAATGCTGCTCTTCTGTTCGTCCATTTTTTGTTTCAGACTGTTCTTCTGTTCTTCCAGATTTTTCTTTTGTTGGTCGAGACTGTTCTTCTGTTCGTCCATTTTTTTGTTTTGTTCGTCCATTTTTAATAAGAGGAGTTGCATCATTGCAGCCATGTCATTGCCGGTACTTGTCTGTTCATCCTCGTCAACATCAAAGGAATATTCATCAGGATCATGTCCCTCGTTGTTCAAAGCCTCCTGAAGTCGGAGCACCAGGTCACTTTTTCCTCCACTGGCGCTGAGGCTTCTCTTGTTCAACTCGGATTTGAGTTGGACGAGGGTCAACTGTAATAGATTTCGACCCATTCTAGCTTTTTCAAATAGTCAGAAAACACTTTTTTTTTTCTTTTTTTTTTACACAATAAGTCCTATCCCACTTCTGACACCAATGTAAAATGTTTGTGTGGGTACAAATGATAGAACTTATTCTTTTCAATACAAATCCCTTTATTCAGTACAGTTACAATTCACTATTTAATTCTTTCTCTCAGTACAATCCAATTTCTCAACCGCTTATACTTTTCTTATCTTTTACTTAAACCACTTAATCACTTCTCCTAATTAACACTTCAGATTTCACTTTAGAACTGATCTTGCATACCTTGGGGATGCTGGTATTTATACTCGAATGACATACTTCGAGAACAATCCTCGCCATGCAGCGTCCCATACAATTTCCAATTTGCTAGAAAATTCGATTCCACTCTCCAGTCGAGACTTTGTTATTCTAGTATCGAAATCTTCTGGTCTTCGACATTTTCTGCTAGATGTCGCTGCTCACATTAAAGTGGTTATCACAATAACAAGAATTAGAGGTTGTTAACCAGAAACTGCGCTAATTGGAAAGGCCTATTTTCTGAGGCCCAGGTCCACATGGTACTGCTGCAGCATTTAAGTTAGTAAGTAAGCAAAGAGAGGCAACTCAAACGTTGGCAAGAGCGGTGTAAATTCGACGAACAACGGTTTTGTACATCCATAGGGTCCCAAGTCCAAAGTTTTGGCCAAAAGTTTTATTGTAGCTTTACTCTCTTTCTTAAGATTTCGATGAGGTACTCGTATCATGTGTAGATACTTAACATTGGAATATAAGGACAGTGGCCAGTCATTCAATTTTGGGGATGAAATCCCTGACTTTCGAGATTCATTTTAGAGCCACACCAGCCTAGTACGCAACTACTTATAACCGTTCCTTGTTTAGTTCATGACCATCAACCACAAAAGAGCCCAGGTTAGGCGACATTGAAGGGTTCCTCTACCTTTTTTTTTAATTATAAATTCATTTTTATTATTTTTTCCCCTATGTTAACTTATATACTAGACAAAAATGCTTAAATCTAATTTGTCGGCGATAGATTCTGAATTTAGCCTGCTGGCTCTTACCGAACTCTCTAAAATTAACGACATTACTAAAAATTATGTCTTCCAATCTTAAAACTACCCTGAGAGTTAGCTTATATAACCAATATATTTACATATATGATTTTCTAAAAACAATGATTGTCACAAAGCTTAGATGTTTTATCGTTTTTCAGTTTTATTTAAAACTTAAGCCACCTATCTAATTAAACTACCTATGGTGAACTACCTTAACTGAACTTAACTATTTATAATCCAGGTGGCGAGCTCTCGTTTTCTACTCCAAGGGGTCACCATCTTGATTGCATTTTCTGGCGCTTGGCAGTCGTCAGCATGATGCACATGCATCGCCGAAACTTGAACGAGATCGTCGAGTGTTGTTCAAGGGGTGCCTAGGGTATTTCATTTTTTTCTGCATTTTTTTTTTATTTATTTATATTAATGTACAATATGTTGAAATTATTGTGTCAAAATTTGAAGCTGATTGGTCAAGTTTCACGCTGCTGCCTATCTGTTAGCGCAAACAAAAGGTAATTTCTAGCAGCTGCTGGAAAGTCCCTTGTGTCTAATTATGCCGAAATTCTCCCTTCCTCTACGTACGTAAATGATTGCAAAGTTTGGGAAAACAAACTTGATACTGCACAGTATGAAAAATGGTATGAAGGTCATGTAAATGACGGAAAATGCCATGCTAATCATACTGGACCCGATGGAAACATGGAAGTTGATGCAATTAAAACGATGTTTCAACTTCAGTAAATCATGGACTGAAGAATCGTAACTATATCGGTGACGGTAACTCAAAAACGTACTCCGGCAAATGTAACCTTTCAAGTAAAGTGATTGACAAATTAACTGTATATTATGGTCTGGCCATTCGACGAAGGATGCCATTTTGGCAACTTATTATCACTACAGCTCGAAAGATGACAATCCACAGCAGCAAAAATGTTCGAGCGGCGCAGACTCGTGGTGTGAATGGCAGAAAGCTGCTGCTGACGATGATCTGGAGTCGTTCAAACATCGTTATACTCCACTTCCAAGTAAGGTTTTAGAAGCCATAAAGCCTATTTATGAAGATTTGAGTAGGGACGCCCTTCTGGACAGATGTGTTTGAAGTTTCACTAAAACAATAATGAGAGTTCCAACCAACCTATATGGAAAATTAGTTCCAAAACTATTAGTGTTCAAATGTTGTTGAAAGCGCAGCAAATGCAGCAGCCTGTATTTTCAATGAAGGCTGTTTTGCTTTGCATAAATGACATTATGCAAGAGAAAGCAAAGAAGCCAGATTTCAGCGTAGGCAAGAGCAAAAAGATGCACTAGACATCTTTGCTGTAAGCCCTGTGCTTTATGGAGCTGGCATCGATGATTGAGTGTAAGTATACAAAAAAAAAAACAATCGCTCTGTTCTCACAATAAGCTTTTTCCGAGTGCCCTCTCTAGTTCAAAATCTACGGCACCGGTTCTGTTGAAACTTTGCAAACTCTTTCCTTTTTGCACGAGGTAACGCTTTCATGTTTTTTTTTTTTTTACGAATTTTAAAATAACAAAATTTCCGATTTTTGTAATGAAAAATCGGTATTTTGACTTCTAAGTGCCGTAAAAAATTGAAAAAATCAATCATTTCTCAATATTTATTAATAAAAATTTCACAATATATTCTTGAAAAGTCAATTTATCATTTAGTAATTAGTAGAACTAAATACATATTAACTTAAAAATTATCAAAAATATGCAACTTCTCCCTTCAACTCTCAGAGGCAACCATACATGATAACGAGCCCGGCCTCTCGATGAAAAACTCCTAGCCAGCTCTAATCTTACTTGTACCTAGGAAGAGCTAAACCAGTAACCCACAGACCTAGGAGAGCGTATTGCCGGTCTGGCCTTCCTTAAGCTATCAGTATTCGCTGTATTGCTTTTCAGTATCGATCTTCACCATTGCAGGGTTAAAATGGAAGAGCTCCTGAGCACTGGCGACCTACCCTACGTAGATGAGACACTTTTCCCTTGCACCACGGTGGGTGGTATAACACCGAAATAACATTCCAAATTTGCACTAACCCTTTAGCGTCAATATGGAGAAATGCCTCCAGCGGGTTAAAGTCAGATTGGAGTGTACTCTTGTGGTACATTAAATTGAGGTAATATGCCCCAAAGATCAGTCTATTATCGCTTGTCATTGCTCTTGAGACGACGACCTTAATTAGGAAATTGTCAATCCTATTTAGTCTAGCTTAATTGTAAAGAAACTTGTTGGGATTATTTTAAAGGGTGATTTTTTGTTGTTTGGTTTTTCAGTGTTCTATTATTGACAGCTCACGAGTGATCTGTGACATGTGTCAAAGTCAGCCATGCTCAGTTAGCATTGGCATTTCATCATGGAAAGACAAATTACTGATTCTTATTATCAAAATTCGTACTCTGTGAAAAATGTCGACCATTTTACGGTCGTCATCATCGACTTATTGGGCAAGCAATTCAAGCCATAGTGGCCAAATTTCGCACCAACTTCACGCTATTGGACATCAATCCCCCTACGTGTATTCGTAGAGTGCGTACAGAGGAAAACATTGCTGGTGTATCCGCCTGATTTGTCCATTCGACGGCGTTCGCAAACATCGGGATTGTGTTACTCGGATTCTCGTCTTGAACCTTACAAAATACATATCGTTCAAGAACTGAAGCCGAACTACCAGCCATATAGCTCATTTCTGGTTGAATTGGTGTGTTAATAAACAAAACTGCCGTACTTGGTTTGATGAGCAACCTCAGAAAATGATGTGGTTTATTGTACGGTGGAATCATTGGCCCGTATTTTTTCAAAGATGACCGTAAGAACAACGTTACCATCGTTACATCGAACTTTTTTTTCCCAAAATGCACCAGCTCAACCTGGTCGACATGTGGTTCCCACCACACAACACGCGAATCGATGGACCAATTAAGAAATCAGTTCTGTGAACAATTTATCTCTCGCTTTGGAGCGGTGAATTCGCCGGCTAGATCGTAAGATTTGACGCCTTTAGACTATATTTTATGGGTATACGTCAAATCTTGTCTACGATGATAAACCGGAGTCAATTGCAGCCTTGGAAGACAACATTACACGTGTAATTGGCGAGTTACCAGCCAATATGCTCGAAAAAGTGATTCAAAATTGGTCTTTCCGTATGGACCACTTAAAGCGTAGTCGACATTTACATGAAAGGTATATGGCAAGCCTTGATTTATCAACTCAAATTACTTTCACAATGGAAAGAAGTTGACTGTTTCTTGGCCCTAGCCAGAATTTACATGTCTATCAAAATATAAATAAAGTGTTTTCCAATAGGGACTTGACGAATTTGAATTTTTTTGTGAACGCACTCTTTCACTAATCATCAAACTGTCACTGTCAATTTACTCAGTAAACTCAACATTTTCATCATGATAAAGTACACGAACTAGCAACGTCTGCAAATTATAAAAATTTTCTACCGAAATTCGGAGTCAGTGACTGCAACTTTAAGAGCGTTAACTCCAATTTTCGGTCGTAATTCTCGCCTTAGTAGACAGGCAATAACAAGTTTAGTGCAAAAATTTGAGTCTACATATTCGTTGTGTGATGTTGCCGGGTCAGTGAGACAACGGGTTGGTCGAAGTGTCGAAAATATCGCTGCGTATCGCGGCGTCCGTAGCAAACGATCCAAATCAGTCAATTCCACGGCGTTCACAAGAATTGGGCATAGCTCACACCACATTATGGTGTATTTTGCGTAAGGACCTTGGTTTACATCCATACAAGATCAAGCTGACTCAAGAATTGAAGCCGATGGACCATTTGAAGCGACGTATGTTCTCCAATTGGGTTCTGGAGAAGATGCGCCAAGACGATGAGTTTCATCGCAAAATCATCTTCAGTGACGAAGCTCATTTTTAGCTCAATGGGTTCGTCAATAAGCAGAATATGCGTTATTGGTCGGGTGAAAATGCACAAAAAATAACTGTTTGGTGCGGTTTGCATGCCGGCGGCGTTATTGGGCCATATTTTTTCGTCGACGATAACGATCGTCATGTTACTGTGAATGGTCAGCGTTATCACGCCATGATCACCGATTATTTTTGGCCCGAATTGGAAGATATGTACTTGGACGACATGTGGTTTCAACAGGATGATGCCACAAGTCACACAGCACACGCTACAATTGATTTACTGAAGAGTAAGTATGGTGAGCGTCTCATCTCAAGAAATGGGCCAGTCGATTGGTCGTCTTGACTATTTTCTGTGGGGCTACGTTAAGTTATTGGTTTATGCCAGCACGTGAACGACGTTGGAAGAGCTCAGAGTCAACACTGAACGCGAAATAGCGGCCGTGTCGGCCGAAATGTGTGGCCGAGTCGTTGAAAATTGGGTCCAACTAATCGACCGCTGCAAACGTGCCCGCGGTGGGCATATGAACGAAGTCGACTTCCATTCATAAATGTTTTTATTGTACTTCCAGCCGATAATAAAGTTTTTGAAATATCTCAAATGGTTTGCATTTTATTTAAAAAAGAAAGTTGTCAAGTCCTTATTTTAAAACTCTATACATATCAAGTCAGATACCTAGATCGCTTTTCGCGCTGGTAGTCCATGCTAACTAATGATGACCAAATTTCACCAGTTATTTCTGGTATCCCAAGAGGCCCTTCTTAATGGAGTTTCAAATAAGATTGTTACTGACTTTTGGAAAATAATTTTCACTTTCCAATCATCGCAATACTCCTGAATACGTTGGAAGTTACGTTTCAAAAGAGTGTAAATATTCAACAGTATTAGAGAAATTACCGTCATAAACCATTTTTAACGTTAAAAACTTTACTCGAAACCACGTCGCCACATTTGACAACGAACTTCTTTCCCATAAGCATTTTGTAAATCATATATATATAGCAAAGGTTTCCGCAAGGCCATTTTGGTTAGTTTGTAGAGAAGCCCTCTAAACATATGGTGTCAAAAGCCTTCTCCAGCCAAGCACCCGCACTGGCATTTGTCGGAGATCAGTTTTGAGGCCGTATGAATAGTGTCATGCCTCGACCTAAAACCAAACTGATTGTTCGGGATGATAATGTTATCCTCCACCCATTTCAACAGAGCTGTGTTGACTACCTTTTCAAATACTTTGCCAATGTTCGGAAGCAGACTAATTGAACGAAGATTAGCAGGGTTCGTCCCAAATGCATCCCTCTTTGGGATAGGGTGTACCACTGCTATTTTCCAATAGCGTAGTGAAAAAATCCACTACTTCCAAGCGCAGGTATCTCAAGACAATGATTGGGACTCCGTCTATTGCTGACGGCTTTTTGTTCTTCAGTGAGTGGAAAATGCACACGAGTTTATCTCTTCGCACGGACAAATGAGCGGCAGCTCGTTCATCGGCGATGATAATGTTTGGCGCGTTGAAACAGTGGTTCTCAGATCTCAAATTATTTATGTCGTTGCGCAGATAGAAGTGTTGCGTAAGTTATGTTATGGTGAACTGGATTGTAACAATTCGACATTTTCCTGTGGATCTTCGACCACGAAAATACCGTTTGCTGAGGAATAGTTCCTCCGTTTATGGTCTTGGTTATGATAGAGTTACCAAGGGTCGCCTAAATACGTACATCTATTGTTGAACATGGATATTACCTATTGGTTAGTGATCCTGCTATATATAAGCTGGTTAGAAATTTGTTCAAAGCACGTTCCATGTCTAGTAAGGTACACGTTTTTATGTTCTCTGTCAATATTTTTGGCAATCTTCTTCCCAATCGCAGACGAAAGGGAATGTTGAAAATCTGTACTGATGGCCAAGATAAATTGAGCTTAAAACACGTTTGCAGAAGCAATGTCTTCACTGGACATATTCATTGACACCAACATTTAACGGCTATTCAGATTTGTCTCTTTTTCTACTCTAGTTACCTCTGCTTCTAAACTCCCATATTTTGCACGGGGGTTAGGACACGTCTATGTTTTACTGCTTTAACTTTGGACTCGGTGTCATTTCTGATGTAGTCTTGCCCTCATAGACCCCGGCTTACTTTACAGGACACAGGCACTTACAATATTTCCGTAATTATATTGTAGAATTTGCAAATTGTAAATTTGTAAACACTTAAAGGTTATTCATACAAATCAAGGCCAGGAAATTAAGAAACTTGTACTTGTCAGGTACAAAGAACAGCTAAATACCCTTTTTTGCAGTTTATGGGTCAGATTTTAAATGACCGGAAATACATAAATGGTTGAGCTTTGGAGATTTCTTGGAAGCATGTCCCAAAAAGATCTTGATGGGACATATTTCGCCTCCAAAAGTGAACTCTCTGGTCTCTCACTTGAGACCTCAATTCTTGAATTTAACGACAATCGCAGATCTGAAATTTTACCTGTGCAACATTGGTTTTACTAAAAGAAGAACCAAATCATACACAGTAACCTTAAAGGCGAGGACTGGATTATTTTAGACTTTTCTACATACGAGTCAAACAGCAATCGTTAGGGTCACCTCTTAACGAAAATCAGCAAGCTGTTGGAAAGCACAGTCCTGTCTGTAAAACAAAACTTAAAAAAAAATTCGATTTATAGAATTTAAGTTGTAAAGTGAGAAATTCATGAATTTTAATGCAGGCAATTAGTAACCGTGTGGATTTTCACATCAGCAACCAGCAGCGGTAAGTAGTAGACACCAGTAAACAACACACAACTCTGTGGGAAAAATGCAGTTTCACATCTTCTTATCGCGTGATAGCGCAACTTATCTCGATGGCTGGTGCTGCCAGCTTGGTTGCCAAGTACTATTGCGTAATTAATGTCGCCAGTCACCGTTGGAAAATCACTACAAGATAAAGGGGCAACGAAAAACACAAAATCTCTCTTCCTTTTGCGGATTCAATCTGCAGTGCTGCGCGTCGTCGCAGCAATCAAGGTAATACCCTCGAATCTAATAGATGACTATTTTCTTCGATTTCATGTCCTCCTTGTGCACATGATAAATAATCTACCTGCGACAGGTGCTAACTGCATCTCTGCAACAATCTTCTTCGTAAAAATATGGTAAAATCTGCACAGTAGTCGTTGATCACTTGGAGCATTTGAGAGTGTAGGTAGATATGACAACATCGAATGTCTGACATCCTTTCCGCTATCGAATAATCCGTCCACGGTAGCTCACCAAAGTAGCACCAGCTTCCTCTACCTACACCACCTCTTCTTCAGCTCGAACATCAACTATCAATACAAGTCCATGCAGCGGCGTTCAACTTTCATAACGTCATAAATCATAGGAATGCCATGGACAAGTCATTCCAGAGTGAGCACGGTGAAGAGCTAGAGATCGAAGATCTCCAGAGTGTTGGTAATTAAAAGTCTGTACAACCACCACGTTGACCAAGTCGCAGTCATTTGAGATTGGCAAATAGAATAATACAAATTGTAGGCACAATGTTGCATTAGCATTTGTGACATTGTGTTAGTGCATTTGTGTTGTTAATTAGCAGTAGTGACCGCAGGGTATTGTATCCTTGGACATTGAATAGCCAGCGATGGTAGATTCTTGAATTGTGCACTCTGTGTGGTGTTTCAGGGTCTGGAAAGTGGAATTCTTTGATAGATGGCTTTTGGTTTGGTTTTTGTTTCTTTTTAGTTAGTCAGGCGCGAATCTTCATAGTGCCACACCCACGGAACGAAGGACCACGACCGAGGCAAAAAACCATTCGCTTAATAGCGCATGAAAAAAATGGGTGTGTTACCTATGGTGTGCAAAGAGGGAATGAGTGGTGATGTCCGATGACCTTAGAGGTGAACTTCGTTATATGCTTGAAATCTATGAGTATGGCCAAGTCGGTATCCAGTACGATCTGTAGTTGGTCTTTAAATTGGTTTTTTCTGCTAGACAATTTGTTTGGGACATTTTTTTGAATTCAGTGGAAGAGAAACAATTTTTAGTGGATAAAGTTCACTTCTGTAGCAGATACGCCAACAATTTCGAAATGGCCTAGTGTTTTAACCAACATAGTTACATTTTGTATTTTCAGTTTTCACCATATAGTTGGATTCAAATATGATTCAATAGTGAAAATATATTAGGTACACCTCATGAATAACTCTATCTTACGAACAATTAGCAGAACTTCTTAAGACATTGTTGGAACGAGGCAATTGCAATTTGGTTTTAAGATGTAGTATTCACTGATTTTCTTTAAGGTATATTGTAGTACTGTTTTTATTTTCTAATTAACACTAACTGCTTATAAATGTTTTTTTTCATTTTTCATTTTATATTCAAAAACTTAAATATTTGCAAATTAACTTATACTATCTTGCAATAACTTACTGGTGCCATACTTTTTGTATAAGAATCTAATACTATAAAGAGAGGATCTTTGTTCTTCTATACTTTTTTTGTATTACTTTTGATTTGTTTTAAAAACTAACCTAATTCTACTTATATTAAGTAAGCAGGCTATGTCTTGAATATCAAGCAAACCGACCTCGCTCTCCCAGAACTACCTAGAACTTGAAGGAAACGGAGAAGGAGTTCCCTCTTCTTCATTAAGCCACCAAAATTGTTGGTGCCGCCGAGCAACGTCCCTAATATTGCGAATCCATACTGCCATACTGAACCAGAGACGCTCCGCACTGCCATGTACGACGTCTTTATCGTAGTTGAGTCGCCTGACCGCAGCAATTCGTGAGAGTGGAAGATTATCAAAATCTTTTTATCAAAATTGAAGAACGCTTCTGAGTGCATAAAGCCGTTAAAGCGCATGCTCTCGTTATATACATAATTCGGGTAGTAAGCCCAGATTGGTCGTCGATGTTATTGCTTAAGCAGAGTGCCTTCGAATCAACTTAATGACGTAATTGTCCACTCTTATTAGGTTCGCCTTGTTGTATTAGGTTAGAATTATATGTACTCGGACACAAGCGAAGGCAAGCCTTTAGGCAAACGCTCTCAAACACCTGAATCTTTTCCATTAAGCTTGCCCGTTGAACCACACGGGACATCCATATACAAGAATAGGCCGGATAAGGGCTATGTAACAGATTACATTCACCCTCGCATCGAGGTGGCTGCTATAAAACAGTCTCTTTGTTTAGCCAAAAGCACCTTTTACTCTGGCCAGAGCAACAATTATTATATGTGTTTGTTTCCAAGATCCCAAGGTTCAGTTTAGTTTCAGTTTTTATGCATTTTTATTTATATACTTAAATTACTCTTAAATGCTAAACAAAAAACGCTTAAAAATTAGCTTAAATAACTTAAAAATAATCTTATTGTAACTTACTGGCCCCATGCGGGCACTCTAAATTAAACATAATACTTAATCTATGTCTTTCGACGTATCTTATAGTCTAATTTTATTTGTAATTTAAACATTAATTAATCCTAAAACTAAGAAAATAAATTTTAGGTAAAATCTTAGTAAATGGACATTTTTTAATTCTTTATAAAACTTAAAACTAAAAGCTTACAAACTACCTAAAAATAAATCTTAATCTACTTAACCTACTTACGTCTAATACATACACATACATATATATATATATTATATATATATATCCATAATACTTATATACTTTATATATAAGTATATGTATATATATATATTTATTTTTATTTTATTTTTTTTTTGTGTTTTTATATTTTTTTTTTCTTAAAACCTAATTTAAACCTACCTAAAACTATGTAAGCCGGCCATGGCGAAAAAAAAAAAAAAAATTAGGCAGGCCCACTTTGCTTCACTTGAAGCTACATATCACTGGAGGAGTTCGACGACGAAGCATCCTCCCCTTCAACAAGCCACCAAAAGTGTTAGTGCTGCTGAGCAACATCCCTCATGTCGCGACTCCCTACCACCCTACTGAACCGGAGACGCTCCGCACTGCCATGTGCGACGTCTCTGTCGTACTTGAGTCGCCTGTAGGTAGAGGAACGCTTCTGGAAGAATAAAGCCGTTAAAGCGCATGCTCTCGTTATATACATAATTCGGGTAGTAAGCCCCGGAGATCAGGTTGTTCGATGAGGTCATTGCTCTAGCAACGTGCCTTCGAGTCAACTTAATGGCGAAATTGTCCACTCTTATTAGGTTCGCCCTATTGTATAAGACCTCATTGGGATAGAATTTTATGTACTGAGACTCTGGTGTTCTGTATAAGCGAAGACAAGTCCTAAGACAAGCCCTCTCAAACACCCGAATCTTTTCCAATAAACTTGCTCTCACGTTGAACCACACGGGACATCCAAATACAAGCATGGGCCTGATAAGGGCCATGTAGCAGATTACCTTCACCCTCGCGTCGAGTTGGCTGTTATAAAACAGTCTCTTTGTAAGGGCAAAAGCACCTTTGGCTCTGGCCAGAGCAACATCTATATGTTTGTTAAAATACAGAAATTGATCTAGCCAGATCCCAAGGTATCTGACTACATTTCGACAAGCAAGTGGCTGCCCTTGCTGTCCCACGATCGAGAACTTTCGCCAATTCTTTCTGGTATCCCTAGAGGCCCCAGACAAAGGCGTCCTAAACAGAATGGTTTCCGACTTCTGAAAGTTGATTTTCAACTTCCAGTCATCGCAATATCGCTTAATTTTGTCGAAGTCACGCTGCAAAAGCATATTAATGACCTCAATCTTTGGACCTGATCTGTACGCGATTAAGTCGTCTGCGTACGCTATGGCATGGTGAAGTGAACCTATCAGATCACTCGTGTAAATGTTGAATAGGATCGGTGAATTTACCGCACCTTGTTGCAGACCGTTTTTAATGTTAAATGTTCCAGCAGAAGTCACATCGCCATTCTTCACGATGAACTGTCTACTGGAGAGCATATCGAAAAGAATATGCAGCAGTGGTTTACTAATGCCCAACCTGTCCAGCTTGAAAAAGAGTCCTTCTAACCATACGGTATCGAAGGCTTTCTCCAAGTCAATCAGGCAGGCACCAGTGCACTGGTTCTTGCCTTTGTTCCATTGGATATCAGAAACCAGTTTAGACGCAGCATGAATGATATCATGCCCCGCCTTGAAACCGAATTGATTATCCGGAACTATATGTTTGTCCTCAACCCACTTAGTCAGGACTCTATTGATCACCTTCTCGAAAACCTTACTGATGTTTGGAAGGAGACTGATCGATCGGAGATTCGCCGGATTGGAAGTGTCTTTATCCCTTTTGGGGATGGGATGTACCACCGCAGTTTTCCAATGCGCTGGATAATGTGCATTATTCATTGCATTATTAAACAGGGTGGTATAAATGTTCACCGCTTCTAGAGGGAGATGTCGAAGCACAATGTTCGGTATTTCATCGGTTCCCACTGATTTCTTACTTCTAAGTGATTCGAAGATCGTTTGGAGCTCTTCCTTCGAAATGAACGGGGGTAGTACCCTATCGTTGGTGATGACATTATTTGCCATATTCTCGTCACTGAACTAGGTGAAACCCGAGCTCTCGAATCGCCAATTCACAATTTCATTTCGAAGGTAGAAATTGTGCACAAGGACTCGATTCTCCAGATCGTGGTTCGGGCCAATGATAACATTCGCCTTGTACACTTCCTGGAAAGTCGCTCCTATAGCCTCTACCTGCTAATGCGGATCCTCGATCACAAAGAAGTTGTCATCATCAACAGCCTCATTTGGATCTATGCCCGCTGCTACCAGTATTTGTTCGTTGTTCGTCGTTCGGGCGATTTTAAGACACTGAAGGTCGTTTTGATTTTTTCTCCGAAATATTTTATTTATTTGCGGGAACATATTCGGGTTGCTGGTGTTTACAGCCCGAATTTTATTGTTCCAATACAAACTTACATATGTTCTGTAATTTTCCTTTATTAATGTTTGGAGGTTTTTAATCGACGACTTCAGTGTCATGCAAGATCCCAAGGTGTCTGACAACATTTGGACAAACAAGTGGTTGCCCACGTTGTCCCACGATCGAAAATTTTCGTCAATTATTTCTGGTATCCGCAAAGGCCCCAGACAAAGGAGACCTAAAAAGAATGGTTTCCGGCTTCTGACAGTTGATCTTTAACTTCCAGTCATCGCAATATCGCCTAATATCATCGAAGTCACGCTGCAAAAGCGTATTTACGACCTCGATCTTTGAACCTCATTTGTACGCGATCAAGTCGTCTGCATACGCTATGGCACGGTGAAGTGAGCTCACAAGATCGCTTGTGGTGAAGACCGTTTTTAGGCCTGCTCAAGCCAAAGCGAAACGCGGGAGTGGGAGCGAATCTCAAGCGGGAAAGATGCGGGAGCGGAAACTACTACCCATTCACACCAAATGCGAAACGGGAGCGAAACTTTTATGTGATTTTAATTTCCAAATTCTCGCACCTCCATATCCAACATGGAAGAAGGAAAGAGCAGGTACTATATTTATTAAGTCTTGCAAACACTTGACACTAATTTTTTTTTATTAAAATAATAGGAAAAGAAGAATATGGGTTCATGAAATAAGTATGGAACGCCAAAGTAACGAAGAATTTCATTCCCTTATGTCAGATCTGCGAAAGGATGAACAGAGATTTTATATATATTTTAGAATGACAAGTGATTGTTTTGACAATATTCTTGAACTTGTTAAAGACGATATTCGTAAGTCGTGTACAAATTACCGTGAATCTATTTGCCCCGATGAGCGTCTTGCAATTGCATTAAGGTATGGTAATAAACATAAAACAATTAATCCATGTTAATCCATAATTTTTAACAGCTTTTAAGGGTTGATTGATGTAATAAAAGAGTGTAAACGTGAACTTTCTTCTAATCCAGTAGATTGGGTGGTTTCTTAAGTTGAATAATTTGATGTCCTTAGTACAGCAGAGGTACTTGTAGAAGTGTGTAAAATTCCTATACGACCAAAAACTGAGGCAAAAATGCAATGTAACAAAGGCAGTAAAAATTGTTGGTCGTTCGTCAAAAACATTAGAAATTCCGCCTCATCCTCCATCCCAACGCTCATTTACAATGACATTCCAGCTGTCAGCTCTTTGGATAAGACCAATCTGCTTGCTGCACACTTTGCGGCCAGCTCAACACTCCCAGATTATGCTTCGTCTCCGCATACACTTGAGTGCGTTGAATCTTCAATGGGATGAATCTACTTTCGCACTCGTGTAGTAGCAAGAGTACATAATGATCTCAACATACCTAAATCCGCTGGTCCAGATGCACTTACGTCCCTTCTTTCTAAGGTCATGGAAACGCTGATAAATCGTCAGCTCATGAAATATCTCGAAACACGAAAACTTTTCAATGACCAGCAATATGGTTTTTGTAGCAACAGGTCCACTGGTGATTTGATGGCATGTCTCACCGAAAAGTGGAACCAAAGCGTACATCAATCTGGCGAAAGCAAAATAGTTGCAATTGATATTTCTAAGGCATTTGACAGAGTTTGGCATCAGGCTCTTTTGTTGAAAATGCGTGCATTTGGGATCGACGACTCACTTGTTCAATGGATTAGAAATTCCCTTTCGGAAAGTTCAATTCAAGTTGTCTTGGACTGATATTCACAAAATAAATGCTGGTGTGCCCCAGGGCTCTGTTCTGTCTCCGACACTCTTTTTAATTTTCATTAATGATTTCTTGTCTGCTACTTCTAATCCAATATATTCCTTTTGCTGATGACAGTACTCTCTGCTTTTCATATTCGTTTCCGGATTCACGGCCCTACTCTTCGGCTGTAGAACGAGAACGGCAGCGTATGCTAAGCTCATTAAATTCCGATATCAACAGCATAACCAATTGGAGAACTATCAACAGAGTGGAATTTAATGCTTCCAAAACACAATGCTGTCTGCTGTCTTTAAAGCGAAATTTAAGCATCCAGCCATTATCCATTCCATGCACTTGCATGGAAAAACAATGGAAAAACTTTCCATTCTCGGTATGTGTGTTAATGACAACTTACTCTGGAATGACCACATATTTGATATCGCCAAAAATGCTGCGAAATGTCTAGGTTTCCTCAAGCGATGTAAGAAATATTTTACCCCCTCTGATCTGGCCTCAATATATAAGGCATTCAACCGCCCAAAATTGGAGTACAACGAACGCATCTGGTCAGGTGCTCCTAAAACATCTCTGCACCTGCTAGATAGGATTCAAAACCGTGCGATAAAACTTATTGACGATACTAATACCAGTCAATCAATTGACACGCTCGAACACCGACGTAATGTCTCCTGTCTCACTTTGTTTTATCGCTATTTCCACCACCAGTGCTCCACTGAAATCGCCAGTAGCATTCCGCCCATTCAAATTTTCAACCGTAACACCCGTCTCGCTATGAATGCTCATCAGTGTACCCTCAAGCCCATTTTCGGACGTACTCTAAAATATCGTGACTCATTCCTAAGCCGTACAGCTCGCTTATGGAGTGAAGAGCTCTGTATTTCCTGGTCGTTATAATTTACAAACATTTAAAAACAATGTACATCGGTACCTCTCTTTTCTTCCTCCCTAAATTACCTTTGCCCGCGCTGTGAACAATCATCTTAAGGGTACACAAACCCCTTGAGCGCGCGCTTATTATAAAAAAAAAAAAAAAAAGTCCGATTTCACCATAAAATTGTGACGAAGACAATGATATCTCTTCTAGATGTTGTAGCTTTTGTTCCATTATAATTTTGGCTATTGGCATTTTCGTCATAGCTTGCCTCTTAGTCGAAAAACACTTGGTAGTAGCAAAGCCGGTGTCTTTGTTTTTTTTTGAAGATACTCCAGAACTCCATCTATCGATAAAAGATCTTATTTGTTTCCCCTTTTTTTTGGGCCTCTGATTTTTCTGGTGTGCTATAGTCATGTCGTTGTTGTGCAGTCGTTGCGGTCGAGGCAAAAGGGGCTTCTATCAATATTTGTCTATCTCTACTTAATGATTCTGATGATGATGCTGGAACATCTAGCGATACTAAGACTGGGTCATCCTCATTGTGCTTGTTTGTAGAATCACCAAAGTTCTGCAAATGCCAGGTACGGCTTAAAATACTCAATCGGGGGTGCCCATTGCCAACCACTGTAGTTTTTGGCTTGACCTGTTTTCGTTTTCGTACTTCTCAGATATTTGGAATATGTATTTCGAAGATTTTTTCATTTGTTTTTAATTACACAACCTAAAAATAATTAATACATATATTAATTGCAGATTTCTTGCGACTGGTAGTTCATTTTCTACAATAGGATAGTTCACATAGATCAGATAGTTAAAGAAGTTTGCAAAGCAATAAGCATGCGAATGCAACACGTTTATATGCCTGAACTTTCTAAACAAGTGTGGGAGAAGTCTTCCAAAAGATTTTTAAGATTTATAGCAGTTCCCAAATTGCATTGGAGCGATTGATGGAAAGCACGTTAGTGTAAAGCGCCCAAAAAATAGCGGTTCTAATTATTTCTGCTACCTCAATAAATTTTGAACTGTTCTTATGGCGATTATTGGCCCCGAATATCAATTTCTTTGTGTAGACATTGTGGGATACGGTGAAAACAGTGATGGTGGAATCTTTGAATCTTCAATAAAGGGTACAAGATTTGAACATACTCCAGAAGAAAAAAATCTCCCAGGGCAAAATGAGGCTTGTCATCATGTTTTAATAAGAGGCGAGCAATTTCTTCTTAAGCAATTTTTATCGAGACCATTCCATTATAGGCAGTCTAGAACCATAAGAAAAAGTATAATGAAAGGCTTTCCAGAGCAAGACGAGTGGTTGAAAATGCCTTAGAAGCACCAGAGATAAATATAGGAGCTCTCACTGACTGTATTAATCACCCGAAAAGAGCAACCAATGAAGCATTTAATGCACGTGAAAATTTTTTACTTTCTTTAATAATGAAATTTACATAAATCTTATTTTCAACTTACTCACCTTTAGTTCTGTAGAAATTTCTTCCCATATTTCATCCTTCTTTCTTATATTTTTGTATTCCGGGTGTGCTAACTTATATAATATCGGGCATTTCTTTATAAGCTCCAACAGATTTTCCACTGACATCATCTTTCTCTTTAATCTAACACACGCGGTACAGCGAAAAAATAGTTCATGCAGCGAACCAGCGAAAAAACTCTGCAATCCCGCTATCGCCTCTCTGAGTTGACGCAGCTGTTTGAATGGTGCCATATCCCGCTATGTATTTATTTCCCGCGCGAAATTCACTCCCACTCTCGCTCCCGTGTTTCGCTTTAATTTGAGCAGGCAGAAGTTGCATTGCCGTTCTTCACGATGAACAGTCTACAGGTGAGCACAGCAGTGGTTTACTTATGTCCAATTTACTCAACCTGAAGAAGAGGGCATCTAACCATACGGGGTCAGAAGTCTTTTCCAAGTCTATCAGCAGACAGCCGTGCATTGTTTCTCGCTTTTGTTCCACTAGATATCAGATACCTGTTTAGACGCGGCATGTGATATATCATGTCCCGCCTTGAAACCGAATTGATTATCCGGAACAATATTTTTGTCCTCAACCCACTTAGTGAGGACTCTATTGATCGCCTTTCGAATACCTTACTGATTATTGCAAGACGCGTTCGCCGAATTGGATTAATCTTTATCCCTTCTGCATTATTCAAAGCATTGTTAAACTGTGTAGTGTAAATGTCCTCTGCTTCTAGTGGGAAGTACCCATTGATTTCTTATTTCTCTGTGATTCGAAAATCGTTTGGAGCTCTTCTTTCGAAATGAAGGAAGATCTATGCCTGCAGTTAACACTAATTGTTCATTGCTCGGGCAATCGTCGTAAGGTAGTTTTGATCTTTCCTCCGAAATATTTTGTTTATTTGCGAGAATATATTCGAGTTCCTTCTGAATTTTGTTGTTCCAATAAAAACTTACGGAAGCCCTGTAATTTTCATTTGTTAATACTCGGAGGTTTTTAATCGACGATTTCAGTGTCATTATCTCCGGGGTATGTCTGTCAGTAAAATGTCTGTACAAGGTTTTTAGAGTCGACAGCAGTCTACTCTTGTGTCGGTGGAGTGCATCAATAATTGCGTTTCGTTGTCACTGTATCGGTACTGAGGTATCGTATTGTCCGTCGTTCATTGTATGGTTTCGTCCATTTTTTCATTATCGTACTGTCCATCGTTCGTTTTTTAACGTTGGTGCTATATTCACCAAACGATGGCAGCCTAAAAAAGCAATCTATCTACTTTCTCAATATTTTCCTTCAGCAATGTTAAAGTGAATGAACGAGTTTGAAAAACAAAAATACTTTTTATGCCTCAGCAGAAGCGGGCAGTTCCATAAGCGTCTTCGAAATCATGCAAGAACTTAAGCCAAAGTATCTTTGTGTATTGGACTACTTTAGATATTTACACAGTGTAATAAAAATTTTAATATTCCTTGGTATCAGGAAAATAAAAGCCATTAAATGAAGCATAAATGAATATTCAGTATGCTAATGGTCTCTAAACCGATCGGAAAGGATATTAAAAAATTCATTATAAAGTCAGTCTTTTCTGGGTTTTGATTTTCTACTTCGAAATTCGCTGGGTGACACCTTCCCCCTCCGAAAGGTTGCATAGACTGCAAAATATAGGCAAATTCGTGCGATGAGGAATGTAGTGTAGGTTCACAAGCTCCCCCCTCGGTTGAACAATGAAAGACATAACTGTAATTAGATTTTTTTCGCACAAATTATGTCTAAGGAGACTATATATTGATCCGTGCGTCGAAGCTGTGGCATTATCCTTGGAAATAGAACACCTTTTCTGATAATCTCCTACATATTTTCGGTCAACAGACAAAGACCCGCTCCTCAGGATGATGGGAGTTCTTTTAGTTTCCCGTACCAGGTGCTTCTCCTATCGATGGTGTTAAACGCTACAATTTTTGCAACTCTTTCATCTGGCATTTCTAGAACTTTTAATAAGAAATCCAATAATCCACATGTAGCTTTAAGGTTTTAAGGAACGGGCTGATAATCCTATTTCGATGTGCATGTTGCTGGATAGACGGAAGCACCCCTTTATGTAATATCTTAAGAGTTTTTCAACGGTTTCATACTTACATACTCCCAGGCCTGTGCTACATATTATTATGATAGATTCGGCGACCGCTAAAAAACTTTGTATTTATCATCGTGAAATTAGTTTATTTGAAAAAAAAAAAAAACACTCTTCGAGGTAGCACATATTGCGCTTTTTGTTTTAACTGGTTTATCTTCTAAGTGGATTCCCATATTTAGTTTGGTTGTTATTGTTACTCCAAAATACTTATAAGATCTTACTATCTCTATAGGTTCTCAGTTGAAGTACCATTTCTCATTTCTGGATGTCAGAATGTCAGGTTATGAAAATCATAAAATTGGATTTACTGAAATTTGTCGTTAGATTCGGTTTATCATTAATTTTAAAGTTGTAGGTGAATGTGCAAAAAGAAAGACGCCTTCAGAAAATAACAGGTCCTTAATTAGGATTCCTGGGATTTCCATGCCACCAGGGAAAAAGTTCAGTAAATAATCGATGTAAAAAGAAAAAAGATACGGACTGAGTGCCCATCCTTGTCGCACTCCCATTATCGTTTCAAACAATTTGGACATTTTCCTTCGTTTCAACCAGCTGACTTCGTATAAATGTTCGAGTACTGTCTTAAATTTGTAAGACATTTCAATGTATGAAAACTAACTAAATAAGTAAGACAAAAGAAACAAAAGACAAAAGACTAAAGAAAAGACAAAATGTAAACTCGACCGTGATAATTTAATTTCTTCAAAGAAAGGAGAACGTAGTAACGTGTTTCGAGAAGGAAATAAATTGATGTTTAGTTTATTAATTAATGGATGTATTATTAAATTCCAGATTGACACAGGTACCAAACGGACTATCATCGTCAAATCAGGATACAGTTATTTGGGCTCTCTTCAGTGCATCCCAGCTTCTGACGTGCGTGTATCGGCATACGGTGGAAGGAAACTCGAACTAGTTGGAGAATTAGAAGTGGAATTGGAGAGGACTGGTAAGGTAATTAACGGAAAAGATATTAGTAGTTAATAGTGTCTTTGGCAGCAATCTTATTGGTATCGACTAGTTCGACAAAATGGCCTTTCCGATCGAGATTATGGCTATCGAAAACAATATAGTACTATCTAGCCGCATTAACGACCTCTACGCGAAATACCCAAAGGTTTTTGAAGCTTCATTAGGGGGTCTTGTCAATTATTGTTGGTTCCCAACACAATTTACAAAACAAGGCACCACATTACGCCGACACAAAAAAAAAATAAACTAAATTAACTGGTGATATTAAAATATTATTGCCAAACCATTTGCAAAATTGACTGTTGCGTTCATTGTGCATATTGGGCTAGTCACTGAGATATGGAAATAAGAAATACATATCCCAGATGACTAGCATATAGTACGCATAATGAAATAAACCCGATCGCGTCAAACTTTCGCGTATTTTATTAAATTAAAAAATGTTTGAATAAAAATAAAAACCGATCGACCGAAACGAGAAAAACAAACGAAATGTCAAATTTGCAACATGGTGGTAATGGCTAATAAAATAATAATAAACAGAAAGAGAAAGGAGATCATTCACTACATGATCATCCCATTCCCACCCCCAACATCAAATACGGGGCATTAATGTAAAAAGTAGAACACTAATGTAAATGTAATACGAGTATGGTCATTGAACTTGATCTTGAACTTGAAATTCTTATATACCCACAGATCAATTAATACATTTACATTTTCATTTGATTTTATGGGAACTGTATGAATAATTACATGTACGAAGGGCGTTCAATATATTCTCGGTATCGATATGAAGGAAAATGCGAATTCAATTTAAATTGTTTTTATTTTTCAATATAATCTCCCCTAACATAAATGCATTTGTTACATCTTGAGATAAGCTTTTTTAAACCCTCAAAAAAATAAATTTTCTCTTTCTCTGCAAAATACACATTTATTGCCGACTTGAGTTCTTCATCATCCGAAAATCTTTTTCCACGAAGACATTTTTTCAAATCCGGAAACAGGAAATAATCACTAGGGGCAAGTTCTGGACTATAGGATGGGTGTTGGATTTCTTCCAAACCACAATCTCGCGCAGCAGCCTTGGAAACTCGCGCCGTGTGAACAGGAACGTTGTCATGAAGAAGCAACACACCCGCTGCGAGTTTACCCCGTCTTTTCTTTTTAATTTCCTCCCGCAAATTATGCAAAGTGGAAGCGTAGGATGTGGCGTTGATGGTTTCACCTTTTTTTTTGTACTCAATGAGCAAGATTCCCTTTGACTCCCAAAAAACTGTGGCCATGAGCTTCCCGGCAGACGGAGTGACTTTGAACTCCTTCGGGGGGTCTGTTCCTTTTTTATGCGGCTGCATGGACTCTTGTTTGCTTTCAGGGTCATAGTGGTGGACCCATGTTTCTTCCCCAGTAACAATTCGATCCATAACACCGTCCGCGTTCTCACTACACATCTCCAAAAGCTCTCTACAGCATGCGATTCTCACTTTTTTCTGAGGCGCTGTGAGCATTCGTGGCACCCACCTTGCACTGACCTTTGAAAGGTTAAGATGGTCATGAAGAATGGTGTGAATGGTACCAGTTGAAAGCTTGGTGATCTCTGCTATCATTTTCACCTTTATTCGGACATCCTCAAGAACAAGTTTTTCGACTTCTTTGATGCTTTCTCCCGTACAAGCAGTAGCCTGGGCGCCGGAGCGGGGGTCGTCTTCAATGCTCTCTCTGCCTCTCTTGAACTCACTTGACCACTTTTGCACAGTTGATAATGAAGGTGCGGAACCCTGGTAAACAGCCACCATCTCTTCATGAATAGTTTTTTGACTTTTTCCTTGCTTAGTGAGAAATTTAATTACAGCGCGATGCTCAATTTTCACCATCATCGTCTCAGTTGCCATTATGATTCTGTTTAACTAGAGATAAAACGCGAATTAATAATCACATTTATATGAAATTTTACATGAATGCACTAAAATAATAGTATTACTTGATAAATAAGTCAATTTAAATATACAACCACAGCTTCACCCCTATACCGAGAATATGTTGAACGCCCCTCGTATGATGTATAATAAAATAAAATTTGTATGTAAAGCACAGTAGCGACTAAAAGCAAGGCTTCATGTGAACTAAGATGCAAATCTTACGGACACTTGTCAGTTAGCAGTAGACTAGATCGGTATTATTAAAATATTATAACGTAATACGAGCAAGTTTGCTTCATTTTTTATCTCGAGCAATTAAACCATTTTTTGGTGCAAGACATTCTTCTTGCAATAAAATTATTTCTAAGTTCGACTCAACTTAGAACAATTATCAAGCTTGTTTAGAATTATTGTCCAATGGCAAGCCAACATTTTTTAGACCACGAATAATCCCCATTGCATTACAAAAAGCTACAAAGCTTTTACAGGAACTGGCTTAGTTCAGCGGACACAATGGGCTATGCCTATCGTCATTGTGCCAAAAAAGTCAGGTACAGCGGTGACTTTAAGGTCACAATAAATCCGCAAATTGTTGTCAATAGTCACCGCATCCCACGAATTCGTGATATATTTCAAAAACTACAATGGGGGAAACGTTTTACAAAAATCGATTTGTCTGACGCGTATCTGCAGATCGAACTGGATTAGAATCCAAAAAAATGGCTCTTATAAGTACTCCATTTGGCCTGTTAGAATACCAACGTTTACCTTTTGGTATAAGCAGCGCCCCAGGAGAGTTTGAAAACGTGATGGAACAATTATTAGCCGATTTGCCCGTGGTAGTGTACTTATGCGATTTATTGGTAACAGGAAAAACCGATGAAGAACATATTGTAAATCTATCCGCTATATTTGAGAGACTCAAATAAAGCGACTTTCGCTGCAATAAGAATAAGTGCTATTTCGCTCAAACAGACATCACATATTTATGGCACTCCATTTCGGCACAAGGCATTCGCCCCCTGGAAGACCGATTGCTAGCAATTAAAAATTTCTCACGTTGCAGGACCGCTTAACTTTTTACGTCGTAAAGGTATTGCTTTTCGGTGGTCAGCAAAAGAACATAGTGCTTTTGACAATCTTAGGCAAGGACCAGTTGATGCATCAAGACTTGCTCATTTTAATGAAGATCTACCGCTTATCCTAGCGATGGATGCTTCCAACTACGGAATCGGCGCAGTTAATCCAAGTAATCCAAGTAAAAAATTGCCGGAAATGATTCTTCAGAGATTGCAGAGATCGGCAATTTTACTCATGGTTTATGGCTTTACCATTAGATATCGACCAAGCGCAAAGCATGCGAATGCGTATGCGCTCTCACGTCTACCAATTGGATCAGACAATGATTTTGATGAGCAAGAAGAATCCTGTTGCGAAGTAGAAGCAATATGCGACATATCCCCTTGATATGAATTTGCTTCGGTGTCACCCTGCTAAAGTAATACAATTTATACAGTTAGGATGTCAAACGCATTTAAAGACAAGTGAGCTATATTTGCAAATCTATTTCGTTAGGAAACACTCTCTAAATATGCATGGAGGCTTGATATTACTTCACACTAATCATCCACGTGTTTGAATCACGTTACAGTAAAAACGTTGAGGATTTTGCATGAATGCCACTGGGGTTCGACAAGAGTTAAATTGAGACATGTGTTGCTGATTGCAGAAGCTGTCAGTCGTAAGCAAGTAATCCTCAAAAAGAATTTATCAGTTGGCCTAAGGAGACAGAACCTTGGAGTAGAATACATATAGACTTCGCGGGTCCATTTCGTGCACGCATGTGGCTGATTTGTGTCGATTCTTTCTCGAAATTTCCGTATATTTTGTCCTTGACAACAGCAACTTCAGAAACTAAAGTTAAAGCGCTGAGAAATTTATTTTCTATCGAAGACCTTCCCAAAACAATAGTGAGCGACAATGGAACACAATTTATATCTAAACACTTTGCAGAATTATGTCGTGAAAATGCTATTCAGCACATACGTACAGTTCCTTTTTACCCGGATTCGAGTGGTGAATCGGAAAGGTTTTTTCGTACTTTCAAGATGGCTCTCAGAATGTGTTAGATGGAACTCTCCACTTTTCGCACTCCACCGAATCCTGTTACTCAAAAATTAACATTGGAGTTTTTAAATGAGCGTCAGCAACGCTGTGTGTTTTCAAGGCTGATACCAAATGATAAGCTTAGAACTTTCGAAACCAAACAGCAAATTTTATGCAGGACAACGAGTTTTATTGCGACAATTTATGAAAAAGTAAAAGTGGATCCAAGGAGTCACAACGCGCATCTGTGTAAGAAATACTTATGAGATTCATAGGACCATGTCGTAGACACAAAAACCAGATCCGACTTTTTAAAGGAATGCTAGACACACAAATCGGCAATTCTCTTGGTAATTTACATAATTTTCCTTCTAACATTTCTCTTTGTTCCTCCAGAAAAAAATCACCTTTGAGCGTTCGATTATCGTTTGAGGAAGGAACCGGAGAGACATCGGGGGTAGAAGTCAACTTGGAAGAACAACAGATGGTTCTTGATGAATCAAACGTCGACGTTCCGGTAATGGAAATGAAAGAAACGAGTTTGGACAAAAGTTCGGCTGAAGCTGATTTTCGTAAACTTCCTGGAACACCTGTAGAGCTTAGACGATCAGAATGATTAAAAAGCAAGGCCGCACCATCGCTGAATTCAAAATAAAGTGCGAAGAAATCATAAGATCTTTATATTGTAATATTACATGGGTAATACTGAAATAGTACTACTACATAGAAATTGGTAACTCCAATGTTCTTATTATTGTAAACCAATCATTAGATTTAAGTCGTTTAATAAAGCAGTTTGAATTACACCATGAACCAGGCAACATCTTTCTCTCTAAGATACAACAGACGGTTGTCTGTTTTGAAATCAACGAAGAAGGAGTACAATTTCCTTTTTTGTTCCATGAATGATCTGGCGATACTCTGCAGTACAAAAATATTATCAACGGTTGAACAGTCGTTGCGAAATTCAGCTTTATATTCCTGTAAAGATTTTTTAGTGTTAATCCATTGCGAAAGTCTGTTGTTCAAAATTGTTGCGAATACTTTGCAGGACGCCTTGAAATAGGATATTTCTCGATAGTTGGCTGGATCTGATAAACTGCTTTTTTATGGATTGGAAATATTGAAGCTTTCTGGAACGGTTGGGGTATAATGAAAGTTTTAAGTGTTTTGTTAAAGACCATAGTCAAGTTACTTGTGCGAGTGTTCGTAGCATACATCAAACTTTTCATCTTTACATCTTTTTACATCTTTTTTCCATTGGCGCTAGAACTTCTTCTTGGCTAATAGGTGCTTCCCAAATATCAGGAATGTAATGGCGAATGGAATAGTTCAACAACTCATTGATGTGAATTTTCCGTTTCCTACCATTAAGCTTACTAATGGCAAACCAGAATTCTTTTCGATCCTTACAGTATGTGAGTTTCATGGCTTCATTTTCATAAAATCGCTTCTTTTTTTCCTTGCAAAGTCTCTTAATGATTTTATTGGATTGGATGTAAATATTTCTGAAGTATTTTAGCCAGCCAAAGGATATTTGACCTGAGGACTCGCACTCGTCATCGAACCATTTCTCCCAACATGTATTTTGTTTCCTTGGGAATTGTCTGGATATCGCATAAGATGCTACGAGTATTATTAGGTTTTCAATGTCACCGATGTTGAGATGCTCTCCTATTACTCGTACTTCTATATTCAGCTGCCTTTGATTCTTTCCAACAAAGCCTAGGGGGATTGGATAATTCTTGACTCGTCTGGCTCTCTTGAAAATATTTGAAGTTCAACTTTAGTATTCAAATAATCTGTGTTTTGCACAGCCAGGGTTTCAAAATCAGCTATTAATGAGATTCATTTTTGCTCCTTTTGAGTTTAATGTTTCATCCTTAGAATTTCTTATATTCTCCTCAAGTTCGTTTTCTCTGCCATCCTCTGTGCCTATTCTGGCGTTCAGATCACCTATGTATATATTATCTTGCACATACTTGTAAAATTTCTTTTGTAATGATTGCAATCAATATAAAGTGGCCAAATAGTAAGTTTTTTTTGAAAGGACGCTAATGTTTAAAAGTGTAACTTTAATGTACCTAAAGAAACATCCATCACTTGCTCTTCCTCTATTCAAAACTACAATATGGATTTCGCAAAAATTTAAACTCAGATAGCTGGTAATTAATCTGACAGCAAAAAGGATCTTTTTGCTCAGGATTGTTGGGAAAATTACTATGCAAAGACTTACGTCCGAGCAACGTTTACAAATTCTAGAAATATTTGTCCAAAATCAGTATTCAGTAAAAAATGTTAGGCTATTCGCAACATAAAGAAAAAATGTCCCACTACACTTAAGGCCCCAATCCATAGAATCTGTCAATCCACTGCTCCGTCGTTTTTAACTGACAGCTAGATAGAATTAAGCACATTCTTATCGAAGGTGGCCCATACGGATGTATGACCTTCAACAGCTAAAGTAGACTTACTTTCTACTTTTTCAGTCCGTTGATCTGTAGGCAGTTTAGCAATTGAAGTTCACGTGTTCTTAAATTTGGAGTAAACTCATTCTTTGGTGGAAGCATTGAAAGTGTGTAGAGAAACTCTTATCACCGTTGGCAAGCCTCAGTTTAAAATTATTCCGATTGAAATTTTGGGAATATCAAAAAGAAATAAATTTGTGCGCAAATATTGGTGTAATATAGTGTGTAATATTGGTATCACCTATGCGCAAGGGCAAAGAGATCTTAGGGGCACCTGGCCAGATGCGGGCTGGTTGGCTGTGTCAGATGCTATTGCCACGGAAGGAAATGTAATAGAAAAACAACTTTTCAGTTTAAGTTAATGTTTCTCTTTATTACAGTGGAGCAGTGCCAGAGCCAATGGATATCACTCCAAGATCGTTTCTGCAAACAGGTTCATAAGAAGCTAAGATCATCTAAGCGAAGAATAGAATTTTATACCGGCGTTGCAGTTTTTAAAAGTGCATGTCGTGCCATTTGAATAGTATATTTCATCCGCTGGTGTGTTACAGGCTAATTTGACAATACCATTGTAGTTCATTTTATTTTAAATATATTTGTATTTGAATTCGTTAATTAACTCTTATATGCTAAGCAAAAAATTAGCTTAATTAACTTACAATTTATCTTATACTAACGTACTCGCCCCATGCGAGCACTCTAAGTTAAACCTAATACTTAAACTATGCCTTTCGAGTTTCCTACAGTCATTATTTGTTTTTATTTCTACAATATATTCACTTTAAACTAAAACTAAGAAACAATTTTTTATTAGGTAAGAAAACTTAGTATATAGACTTTTGTTTAAGTTAAAACTAAAACTTATAAATTAACTTTAAAAATTCCCATTGCAGTACACAAGAAGAGGTGGGCAGTCCTGAGGAGACTAGTGCTCCCACATTTCTTGAGGAAGCCAACATTGATAACTTGGTTGACTGACCTGACTTCTACAGAATACTCGTATTTGTTGCAGCCGAGACCTGCTACTAGTCAGGTGTCCGCTGACACAGCCTCAACATCAGCGAGTGCGCGACAAAGATCGTGGAAGAGGCATCTGATCGCATAAATATTTTTATAGAAGAAGAAGGATAATTTTTTATAGAAGAAGGATTCAAGAGGTCCGAATAACGACAAAGTTCTTTACAGGTTCCTCATCAGGCTGCCAGAATAAATCAATGATGATTTAAAATCAAATTGCCTGAAACAAGTTTTCGCGCCAATTGTAAAACCAAAATAAAAAAATATAAAAATAATTAAAGGAATTAGTGTTTCAATGTTTTATGTTAGCAGATAAAAGAAAAATGCAAATGTACATATATACAGAGATTAACTTTAACATAATTGTACAAAAGGTAATCTTTCAACTGGTCTCGCAACGAGAATGCTTAGACACGTTCTTTGGGAACATTTTCTTCGGCTTATTTAATGGAAGCCTTGTTTCTTTCCGCCACAGGCCGTTAACTATTTGCTCGTCATGGTATCGGTCCACGCAGTGTGGGAGAATATACAGCTACGAGCACATAATTAGAAACGATGATAAGCGTCTATAATACTTGTATTTTTCGTCGTGTAATTCTTAATTTAGTTGTTTGTATATTTTTAAGCGTAAACTAATCAACCATGCAAACAAATATTTGGGATATAAAATACAAAAACTTGCTTCAACGTTATAATTTTATTTTGAAAGTAAAGTAAACAAAAATTTTGATGAAGCACCTAATTAGAAACGGCTAGGTAGACCACTCAAAAAATGATAAAAAACACAATAACAATTCTTAAAAAAAAATTAAAAAAAGGTTTTTTGGTTAATATTTCGTCGGAAAACCTTTTTGCATTACAACTGCTTTACAGCGATTTTGCATGAATAATATTAATGATCTACACCGTTCGACAGGTATAGAGTACCAACATTTCTTGAACTCTTCGAACAATCCATCCATATTAGACATTTTAAGCAAACTTACTCGTATTTTGTTCTTGACGTCTCCCCATAGGTGTTCGATGGGATTAAGATCAGCAGTTGACGATGGCCAGTCCAAAACATCAATAGAATTATTTTCAAAATACTTTTTGGTATGCTTGGCAGTGTGTTTTGGATCATTGTCCTGCTGGAACTTCCAAATCACAGGTAAATTATCTTCTGCCCATGGAACCATCACATTCTGCAAGATGTCAACATATTTTTCCTTTGTAAGGTTTCATCGGACCAGAGGATAAATTTCCATTGCTCTGCTTATTATGGGTTGTGTTAATAGGTTTTCGTCCACCTCTTGGAAATTAGCATAGAGTGATAGCACTTATTTTTCTTGCCAATACTACTACACACCCGCACTCCGTCGTCGCTAGCGAAGCCTAGCTCCACGGGTTGCGAACCCGGCATGTAGGCTTTTACGTTCGTAGGCTCGAGTCCCCATGTAGGATCGCAGTTGTCCTTTTTTATCTGTTTTTTTTCTTGAGGGCCATAGTTCCATCGTCATACTATGGCATGAGGACTTACTGTTGGGATTAGCGGTTGTGGAAGATCAGGAGATGTGGTCTGATGAACCTGTTTGTACGAGAGAAGGATGTACCGTATGGAGTTGAGCGAAAACATTCGAGAGGCAACGGGTAGTGTTGAGTGGAATTGGAAAGGATTTTTGGTGGGTTAATTGGGAGAAAACAAAAAAAGATAGGCGAGTTGTGAAAAGTCAGTCAAGGAGGTCGGTCGTGGCACAAGTTAGGAGTTCAAAAAAAAAAATAGTAATAAGACAGGTCGAGGAAAGTAAGCCAAACAGTTCGGCAATCCGGGCGACCTTCTCTTAAACAAGAAAACAAAAAAAAAGAAAGTGTACGGATAGTGGGAAAACAAGGATTTCGAAATTAGACAGAATATGTTAAGTGCCCTTGTTCCTTAGTTTGCGCTTGGAAAAAAAAAGTGGTAATAAAAGGGGAGAATTACAAACCCTTGAACCTTGTGCGGTAGTGCAAAAGAAAAAAAAGGAAAATTAAAATATTGACACAAGTAAATTATTTTCTTGGGTGTGAAAAAAAGGAACAAACAGAATTGACAGAGACTGTGAAATAGTTTTCTTTGGTGGGTGGAGATCGCTCGAAACTCCGTGTTATTTGCCCTTTTCCTTTGTTTTTTTTTTCCGGAGTTGCGACTAGGATCATTTGGGTGCTTGGCACGAAACGACTGGAGTCACGAGGATCCGGACGAATCGAGCCTGGGTGGGAGCAGCAACACGTGCCAGATAAGCTTACTTTGCTTTAATTACACATATTATTATATTAAATTACGCGGGCATATATTATATAATAGTTGGTTCGGTTAATTTGTTGTCCCGTGCCGCGCAAAATAGATAGCCTGGGTTCGTTTCCGCGGTTTTAGTTTAGATTTTTTTTTTATTGTTTTCTTTTCTTCTCTTTGTTTTTTTTTTCTCCTTCTTTTTTTGTATTATACTCTTAAGCTAATTGGATTTGTTAATGTAGAATTAAGCTAGATTGTAAGACTGAAATTTTGTAATTCATATTATAGGTTAAGTACAAAGTGAATTAAAGGAATCGACAATTTTGTAACGTTTGGAAATCATTCGTTGTTTTTTTTTTTTTTCCTTTTTTTTATTTTGTTTGTCATAGTAAAAGAAGCGCGAATCCCACATTTAGTCGCGATTCTGGATGTGGGTAGTTAAACGGAACAGCAATCACGTGGCGCCCATTTTAACACCTTAACCTACGCCCACTCTCCTTAGTGGTCGGGCACTCTTCCGTGGTACGGCCCATTGAACGGAGATCTCGGCGGTAACATGTTGTCCACGATGAGTGAAGTCGAGTAAACTCCAGCCGCTTTTGCCTTTGCCTCTTGGTAACCATTGGCTTCTTGCGTGCAACACGGCCATAACGGCCTTCTTATAGTCCAAACTGAAACTGGATCCATTCCGTTCATAACCTCGCGCTGGATAACCCTTGCACTTTTTTTTGGGTCAGCTTTCGAGAGTCTGACGATTTTTCTGTCATCGCGCACTGTAGTTTTTCGTGGTCTTTTCTTCCTGGGCACATTTTTCCACATTCCATAAACTTTAAAATGCTTCACTGCATCAAAAACTTTCTTTCTGTAGCATTTCATCCTATCCGAAATTTGTTTGTAGGACAAATCCAAATTTCTTAACTCTAAAATAGCTTTCCGAACGTCTGGAGTGCAGCTGGCTGTTTTTCCCATTTCTAACAGAATCGAAAACAGGAAATTGAAAGTTTAATTGTCCATCATATTCTATTTATTAATTAATACCTACCAAAATTTGATTTTTATATAAGAAACAAATTTGTTATTTAATAAATTAAAGATATATTTCGTGGGGTTTCTAATTAGTTGCTCCTTGAAATTAAACGATTTTCACAGTTTTGCTTATTTACTCACTGTTAACACTAAGATCAGACAGCCAACCGCTATAGAAGTCAACAGCAAGGTAAATAAAAACCTAACATTGAAATAATTTAAAGAAAAAAAAAAACGTTAAATTTTTACCGGTGCATTTTCGTTCTTTGTAGCTTCGTTTCTAATTAGTTGCTCGTAGCTGTAGGTGGCATCATTCAGCTTCACGAAATCGTAAAATAAAACAGCTGCCTTTATAGTTCTTATCACTGACTCCAGAGCCATATATAATGGTCTAAGTAATATCCTTCATCAAGACACTAAAATTCACAATGCAGTATTAATGATTCGTTTGAAGCATGAGAGAGGATTGTTGAAATTCTCTCGGTCCAAAGGCAACATCTTCTCTAAATAAAATTATAGATATTGATACAAAAACTGGCAATAAATTCGCATATACTATACCTGGATACGGACGTATCAAAAACGTTTTCAAAGCAAATAAGGCGGAACACTGACATTACAATTCCGCAGCTGTTCTTCTGTTAGACCGAGCTAGTTTCGAAATAACTGTCACAACTGGCATTGCAGATGCCACGCAATAATAACGTTCCCTTACGCTTAATTAAAAAAGAGATCTTGAACTCGAGGGGCAAATGATGTTCGGCAAATTCCACATCGGGTAAAAATCGTTTGAAATTCGTTTCCATTCGCTTTGGTTTGGGACTGACAAGTAAATGTGGCCGAGAGTATTCCAAAGCAAATTTTATTCACGATACTTGTAAAACTTGTCAGCCCCATTTTAAAAGCCATTGAAAATATTTTCTTGCTACTTCCATGTGCCAAATATCGATAGAAGTGATCATTTTAAACAAGCTCCTAAGTACAATAGAACAATTTACAGCACTTACACAAGAGCCAAGAACAGAACTTTGCTTCCTTCTTCATCCGCACTGCCAGTTAAAATTGCTCCAGATCATTGTTATACATTCTTAAGGGCAAAAAAGCCATAAATGTCCCTTTCTTGGTATAATGGCCGAACCCAAGACCTGCGTCTCTCACCCATTATTATTTTTAAGTATTCGAAAGCCTCCCTTATGAGAAGAATAATAATGTTTATATTTAATTCATTACAAACTGTAAATTTAAAGAGAAAACACTGTCATCGGCTGTCTTCACTCAACGTTATGGGACGGTTCCTTCCGGCAATACGTCAACACCGTCAACGGGCAGACGGAGCAATGTATTGACGCATTCTTTGGGTCGGGGCCCTTATTCTTTTGGACTCCAAGACACTGATAAGAATAGGAAGAATGCATAGAGATGAATACGAGTACTTCGACGTCGTTTAGACCGATGTTGAGGAAGATCTAAATTCATCGATTCGTCCCCATGCGCGGTTGTCCATCGGTTTACACGTTTATAAGATTCAATTGCTGCACGAGCGAGCCAGATGATTAAATTTTGCGTCGTGAATTTATTGATTGGGAGCGCGAACTCGATGCATTTTTGCATTCTGGAAAATTCACCTGTTTGATACGTGTTATGGAATGTCTGCATCATCGGGCCGTACTTCTCAAAAATTAAGAAAATCGAAATATCAACGTCAATAGCGCGCTGCTCAAATGCATGATCAACTTTTTTTGGTTCTGAAAGTGGGTGAACATGATCTGCAGGATTCATTAGAATGGTTGCACAGTATTTAATGGCATTATTATCTGCATAAATGGACCTGTGGCCTGGCCTCCACGATTGTGTGATTTGATACCGCTGGACTATTTTTTTGATTTGAAGTGGTAGGTCTATGCGAATAAGTCAACAGCGATTCTAGCTAATCGAGCACACCATTCGTGAGATTCGGCCTCTAATGTTCGAAAAAGTGGTCGAAAATTGGAGCTGCCAGAATGCAGCTGGAGTTGCAAAGTGACATAATAAAGGTCTTACTACTAGCACTTCAGGGTATCTGATATAACACCTCGTTTTCGGTACATAATAACGAGCTAATGAGAGTTTTTACAAATGGCTATAGTCGTTAGACATAGGTGTTCTGTCACTGGTTTACATGTAATGCAGGCGGAATTCGATAAAGCTATTAACTGGTGTCATGATAATGGCCTGATTTTAAATGCGGCGAAGACGAAAATTATGCACATCTGGGGACCACACCACAAAGCCACTGACCTGAGAGTAACCCTCAAAAGGAACACATGTCAACAAGTCCTATCGAACCAAGAAATCGAATTAATCGAGACATACAAATACCTTGGGGTAACAATCGACAGCCATCTTCTATGGAATTTGCACATAGAGAAACTCCGTTCCAACCTCAGGCAAGCACTTTTTGCCGTGGTGTACCTTGGATACTACTCCACGTTTGAAGTACAAAACAGGTATACTATGCTCTTGTCGAGTCAAAACTGAGATACGGCATACTAGCATGGGGCAACGCATCAGCTACGCACATTAATAAGCTGCAAGACCTTCAAAACTCCATTGTGAAGAAAATGCAAACTCGACATCCCAACAACAACACAGGACATAGAAGCTTCAAGGTGTTAAATGTCCAAAAAATATTCCAAATGACACTTCCTCTTGAATATTACTATGACACCCGCTTCAAAGATCCGATAGATCATCAACAGAACACAAGAAGAAGAGCCCAAGGAATGTTAAAAATCCCGATGACATACAATGCGTACGGCAAGAGACAATTGCAGCATAGCGTTCCAACCGTATTCAACCAGATACCAAACTCCCTGAAGAACCCGAATTTGCGTAAAAAAAATTAAAAGAATTTTTCTGTTCATAAAAAAAAAAATTTATATGTATCTGTAACTTATTGTATTTATTAATTTTTCTTTTTTGATTTGCATTTATGTATGTATTAATTAACCTTTCTTTTATTTTGCATTCCAAAAACTTTATTTATAATTTAAACCATAACACAAAAAAGCTTAATTTAAAGTAAATATCTGCCAGATGGCTTCGCAGAAACAAATGTAAATACCATATGTTTGAGTTAAAAAAAAAAAAAAAAAAAAAAAAAAAACACATACAAACTTACGAGAGTAGGCAATTGCTGTTTAGATCTAACATTCTGCCGAAATTAAAACTGTAGTGGCTGTGTGGCATAAATGAATTGCACTATCGAAGCATATTGACTGAATTCTTATAGCCCGAATGAATGTAGCCGGTGGCCCACGTCTATTTTTAACGCAACTGTACCAAACAAACACAAGTAGCGAAACATTTGCTCATTCGTTATAGAAATTTGCTTTCTGAATCATTTTTAAAAATTGGAGATCAAAATGAACAGCCGATATTGTGCAATTTAACGAACATGCGACGTTTTTCCTTAGAGCAATGTATGCTCAAACTCCCCAGTCTAACAAAGAAGGGAAAGTCGAAAATCAGTAATGGAACTGATGGGTTTGGCGACCACTTGAACCTATCTGCCAGAACTGTTATCATAACTAGTTATTTCTTCTAGATATCGTGTTTGCAGGAATCTGAGATGGAGCTTATTACTCGCGGCTGCCATTAAAGTTGCCATTAAAGAGCACCATGGATGTAATAAGTGAACCGACAATCCTTCAATTAGCGCGGTGGACATTGCACATGAAACCGCGAAAGATGCCAAATATTCAAAAGTGTTACGTTGGATTCTACACGGTTGACCATGACAAATTGAACACGAGTTTCAACCTTTTTTTCAAAGAAAAAGGGGGACAACCGAGTCGTGATACCGCCAGTTTTTCAAAATAAAATTTTGGGCCTTCTGCATGCAAATCACCGTGGAATGACAATAATGAAAGCATTGTCACACAGTTACGTCTGGTGGTTCCTAATCATTCAACGGATTGAGAATACAGTAAAAGCTTGTGATCAGTGCCAGAAAAATCTTGAGAATCCACCAGTTGCGCCGCGTCAGTTCATTAACCCGGAATGTAATCCTTGGTCAACCCTTCATCTGGATTTCGCTGGCCCATACAAGGGCAATTCATTTCTGATTGTTGTTGACTCAATGTCTAAATGGTTTGAGATTAAAATAGCTTACAGTCAATTCGCCGCAGAGGTTGTTAGGAAACTGCGAGAAATATTTGCGGTTCATGGCAAATATTGTCATCTTAGACACTGGAACGGCATTGGAATGGCCTGGGCGAGAGGACGGTGTGATATGCCAAGGCGTCCTTGTCCACCCCAGGTGAGGGAGATATGCAACTCAAATTGCTGAGATTTTTTTTTTAAACAACATACAACACCTTATACTTAAACTGGAAAAACCTGAGCTTTTAATGGGTCGAAAGTTAAGAACAGCGTTAGATGTTTTGCATCCAGATAACATTTGCGAATATGTCGAAACTTTAGTAGGAGATACACCCAAACAAGTATCATTGGAGATGCCGTATTTATACAAAACTACTCTCATGGACCAAAATGGGTTAAAGTGAGGATTTCAGAAGCAACCGGTCCAGTGTCGTACAATACATCGTCCAAACTACCGAGAACCAGGTTGCAATGCGACACAAGGATCAAATTAAATACTGAGCCGGAAACGATACTGTACACGATTCGAGAAATGAGTCACTGGATATTCCAATAGCAGAGTTGAAGGCTGGCTGTTATTTCAGAAACTTCCAATAATAATTCCCAAGGTACCAGTCATGTCCGATTCATCACCTTATTACACAACAACAGATACCCAAACATCACCAGTCACCTTAACCTCAGAAGCAGCCATCACATCAGATTCGCATTCAACACTAACACCGAGACTAAGAAATACCCAACAAACAACATGGCAGAGTAGGGAAACCAAAATCTCGACTGTTGATAGCACTGTTTTAATTTCCCTGCAAGCTGTCTTTTGACACCTGTCAGCCAGCTGTCTTTTTGGAGCGCGCATCGCGGTCGACTTTCTGATTCCTTGTAAAACTTGGACTACAATAAATTTTGAATAAATTGAGTAATTATTGAATTAAAAGAAAAGTGAGCTTACCCTTCAATATACAACACAAACCTCTTCAAAAGATTGTTGAAATCCCAATTGACAGAGGCTATGCCACAATAGAATCAGTGGAATCCATTGTGAAATTGGAGCTCCTATTTTTTAAAGAAGATCCAGAATGTTTGCTTTCTGAGTTGAAAATTCTTCTTGGTTTATGTACAAAGTGGTGCTCAAGTTGAAAAGTGTACAATAATTCCCTTCTGCTTCTGTGACGTCAGCTTCTTGTGAACGTTCATTTAGTAGCATTTCAATAACTCGAACAGTCGCTACGCTACGAAGATTGTATCAGTATAATTCCCAGTTCATTGTGAAGCGGATCTGTATTTGATTCATCTAGCTTAAAAGATTGCCGATCATTTAATTGATAAATCATCCAATAATGAGGTTGTAGATTATTGTAATTTTGTTTTTCTTACGGTAAAGCCAAAAAAGAAACTCGGCATTTTATATCAAGTGATAATTATGCCAACCATCATATTTAAACCGCCAACACCTAGGAACAGCCACGAGATATAAATCATCGCATCCACCAAAATTACTCAACTTTTTCCGGATTTTTTATTACGAGTACATGGCTAAGTCTGGAGATTACACAAATCCCTCAATATACCAATCGACACGTTTCAAATTTCCACACTCTTGCTAGTGTGCCCCCATGGTAGACGATAAATCAAAACGTTTGCTTGCTTAATTCAATTCAACCTTGACATTTCCACTCAACGATGTGTGGCTCAAAAGTACCAACTCAATAAATATACCACGTAACTATCGGGATGGTAACAACCGGAGGCAATTTGATACGCAAATTTTAAACTTGATTTATGAGTTTCACGCTGATCTCTGCGGTGTGCCGCCGCCGCTGTGTGGCCAACTCCATCGCGCCACCTCATACAGGCTGCTACATCAACATTTCGAGTTGAAAGATGCCATTTCCTGCCATCAGACACACAGCCAAACACATAGGCATTTGCCAAGAGCAAAGCATTCTATAAGGCCCAATCTTCAAATTGGATTGTCAAATTGGATGTGATTAGGTCCAGGAGAAATATCGATCGTTAAATATTTAAATTTGACCCTTGGCTGTCCCGGCGAATTGTTTTCGATAATCCCAATTAACTTGTCAAATCGGTTTGCCTGAGTTTGTCCACAGGCTAGCGTGAGGGTTTTAATTGATCGATCCAATTGTACTGTGCGGACTAGAATCTCTATTCTTCGGGGCATTCTTTAGCTAACCAACGTGTGAATAATCGTTTGGAGCGGTTTCAATCTTAGTTTCGTCTTTTATGCTGGATCGTTTGAACAACACATTGATGAGTGTTGGAAAGTTTTGCGCTGCTGTGAATTAATAAGTTACCACGTTGGCAGATAATGACCCTTTACACTATGAAAAGTGAGTGAACTTCGTAAAGAGATAGAACTGCTGTGGAAAATTTTGTTTTGTTTGCTAAAGGATCCTTAAAGTTTCAAAAATAATTGAAATTTTCGTGAATTCTTACCTTTATGCCAGAAGACATCTGCGGTGGATCTTCCGCATGCATACCACCAGTCCATCGGCATCCAAGTCGAGTTATTTGGAAAATCTTCAAAACCCCATATTGGACTCCTAAGTGGGCGCCGACATAGTAAGCAAATCGCAGTCTGGAGGTGAATCTACGGCAAGTCCATAAAAATCTCCCAAGCACGTACATACTCGTACACCACACAACCAGCAAAAACCAACAAGCAACAGCCTAGCGAATAAAAAACGACAAAAATTGTCACTTAATTGCATCGCAAACGTGATCAAAGTATTTGCAGCATCTGTGATTATCTGATTTTGATTTGTACCTTGGAACACAAAGCTAATGCGCACTAACCACTCTGCGAGTGATGGTGGTGGTGGGTCTCGTCCGCTCCTCTTGAGTCTGGTGCACAACACCAACACCGACACCGACACCGACAACAACACCGATACCGGCAATACTACCAAAATGAGCAGCTCTAAGCGATTGCCAACTTTGAAAACAGATTTGCTTGCAACTCTACATAGTCTACATCTACACCGTCTACATTGGCTTATCGTGCGCGCCTCGTCCGCCTCCAGCTCCCAAGGTAACACGGAAGTCGTAAAGGATACCGATCACAATCGCACATCGCATTGCCTCTGTTTGGGAGAAGAAGTGAACATGAGGCGATGCTAAATGTCACAAGAGATATACAACAAAAACGTACCACTTCGGCCATGATTCGGCCATGCCAAAGCCTTCTTAGTACCATGCTTAGATTTTGTGAATTTCTACTAAGGCTGATGATGTTCGGCTACGATGTACACCTACTCGCGTGGAAACGCGTGCTTTGCAGATACGAATACGCTAGCCAACTACCAAACTACCAAACTATCCAACCACCGACCACTCATTACCATTTTTCGCAACGGTGTACATTTTTGGAAGGAATTCACGAGGATTTGCATACATGCCACTACAGTGCACCAGCATTAGCACTTTCCCAGATGAGCACTTGGAAAATGAATTGAGAAAAACGACACACGGAAATTGGGGAACATTCAAGCGTGAACAAAAAATGTGACATGCTCGATTCTTACGAGTACTCGTAGTGTGGTTTCTTTTTGTTTTGGTATCCATTTTTTGTGCTCCAACAAATTTGTACAGGAAGTCATGAAATTGTGTTGCATACGAATAGTTGTACCAGGACATGCCTAACAGTATTGGCATGTCCCTCTCAGCCTACAACAACTTCATACACTCACATTGGAGTGACGCACAATCTCTTGATCACTACTGTGACTTAAAATCTGATAGAAAGTTCATCTGATCTACAGTACTCAACGAACATATGTACGACCATACATATACTCGTATACAGGCTCATATCGGAATTCCTTGAGCTGGGGTTGGAGCTCCTTTCTAAAAAAAAAACTTGTTCTACGCATTTACAGAAGTCACTAGTTGTTTCTTGTTTGCAATCGAACGAGCAAATGATTTATTCATTTGCAATGCAGCACGCGATCGTTTGCACAAATCACTTCACACGGAACTGCTATTAGAAGGCAAACATACGAATAAGATCCCTGATCTTTCTTCCATATCTGTCAGTTGGATGCGAGTGGTGAAATTTACATTGCGAATTTGCTCATGTTAGCTGTCTCCAAGCCATCAATAGTAACATCTTAATGGAGGTGATTTCCATTGGACAAGCCAACTTTGGTCCTTGTAAGATGTTAGATGTGCAATAACGTGCGTATGCTTCTAGATATATACTCGTACTCGTACTCGTATGTATATGTACACATCCGCCCCTATGCGGACACCGATTAGAAATCATTCGTTTGGCGAATTGCAAAGAAAGTGGAATTAATTGCTGACGGAATGAAAGTGGTGTGATGACAAACGGAGAGTCTATGGAACATGTAACTTTTTAAGACTGATTCAAGTTTTAGTGCAAACATGACTGATCTATTTCCTTAGTAATACGCCTTACCAGCATCAGAACCATAAAAACAAGTTCCATTTGCTCTTTTCCATATCTAATCACAAATTATACAATTTCTGACAAGTCTATTATAAACCAGTGTCTTGATTGTACAACAGATAGTAGTCGCATACAAAACCACTTCCATGGTTCATGAGGACATTTAAGTTTAGTTTTCACACAATACTCTGTTCTATAGTACGTGCCTGCCATTACAATACTATTGAAAGCTGGTATGCTGCGAAGGTAGAGAGGTAGATAAAAGTGGCTGTTGAAAGCCCCATCCATTTAGGCCTATTGGCCCATTGTGATGCCATGTGAATCTATGATCCTCTTACCCATGGAACTATGTAGTTTCAGCTTATGATGAAGTTTAGGAGACTGTTTACGTCTATATTCCTTAGATCGTTTAAGTCATTGTAGAAGAAAGCACCTAAGTGAAGTTTTCTTCTCTGCGAGAGATCTGGACATGTACAGAGAGGTGGAGGATTGTTTGCTCTTCCTCCTCGTTCATGCAGCTTCTACAGAAATCGTTTGTAAAAGCGCTAAGCCTTCTTGCATGCGTACCTATAAGACAGTGTCCAGTGATGATGTCTATGATGGTCTAGGACGATTCAGATCCAGATTTTTTCCACTGTTGGTCCAACAGTCTACCTTAGGTCTGTTCTTTTATTGGCATTCAGCTTTAATATTAATTTGCACGTAGCGATTGGTATACCTATGCTACCCTTTTCCGGTAGAATAGGCAGAGTGGTTCCAATTTTGGCGAGTTCATTGACCCTACAGTTCCTTGGAATATCTCTATATCCTGGCATCCAGCAAAGGTGAAGGTTGAACTGCTCTGCCATCTTCATAAGAGATGATTGGCATTCAAGGGCGGTTTTGGAATTTAAGACTGAATACAGAGACTTGAGAGTGGCCTGACTGAATCCGAAAAGATGCGGATATGCTTCGCAGATATCACGTTTTTCTTCAGCCAGGATAGAGCTTCTTTAATCGCCAAAATTTGCGACTGGAACATGCTACAGTGATTTGGAAGACGGAAAGAGATGCTTAGATTTAGCTTATCTTAGAAAACAACGCCACGCTCTAGATTTTAGATCCATCTGTGTAGAAATGGAGACTTGTCCTCCATAAAAGCATCTTCCTCGCAGAAGGATATAGAGGGGAAGCTTGAATGGAAGTCTTTGTCAAACCATAGTTCAGGTATGGTGTAATCGATGTTCTCTGTGAGGATTCCTAATGCAGTCGCAGCTACTTGCCTACTAAAGATATCGAGGGGTGTCAAGTGAAACAGAATATTTAATATTCAATTCAATTCAAAGATTCATTTGTTGCAATTTTTCAATACATTTACAATAGTTTTTATGAATTTTAAAGCATTGGCTTAGCCGTCAGCCCGACTGGTAACTTCAAAGTATTTAATACAATTGAACTAGTAAATAGTATAAATAGTAAAATGAATGATATTGTATATATTTTTTTTATGTAAGTTATAAGATACGAAAATTCCGACGATAGAAGCATTCTCTATCGGTAACTAACTCTGAAAAAAATTACGAGTTTCGCCCAATCAGATCCATTAAAAATGACATTCGTTTCCGGTATTGTAAGGGTTGATTTACCAAAGTATGCTCTTCTTTGCTGCTTAAAAATGAAAACAATCTTCCTTAGCTCTCAAGTTACACAAATTGAAAAATTGGTGAAAGTTTCCGCTATACCATCTTGATGAAAATGTTCCCGGAATAACCACGGTGTGGCGCTCCCGTTGTTCCTATTTGAGTTCTGTTTTCTTTGTTACTCGTAAGTTGGCAAATCTGTTGTTGACAGATTATCTAAATCTTAGCATCATAGCTTGACATTTGCAAAAGTTACGTAGCCAAGAGTACATCCATCTCTGTGTGTGTTGGCGGTTTTTTACAATTTTAGAAATGGATTTAAATTTGCAACAACGAACTTGTATTAAATTTTGGGTAAAAAACGGATAAAAAGTGTTTCGGTAATGATCCTCTAAAGAAAACCGTCGTTTACCAGTGGCACGAGCGGTTCAAAAGTGGTCGTGAGTCAATCGAAGATGATGAACACAGTGGCAGACCATCGACATCGAAAACCGACGAAAACATTTATGGAGTAAAAGAAATGTTGGTCAGTAACCGAAAATTAACCATCAGAGAGATAGCGGAGGACATGAACATTGCCTATGGATCCGTCCAAGACATTTTGGTTAGTGATTTGAGGTTCCGTCGTGTAGCAGCAAAGTTGGTGCCAAAAGACCTCAATTTCATGCAAAAAAGAGGCTGAATCCGATCCCACATTCATCAAAAGGATCATTACAGGAGACGAGACGTGGGTTTATGAGTACGATATGCAATCCAGACATTAGGCAAGTGAATAGCGTTCACCAAGTGAGCCGAGACCAAAAAAACCACGTCGTTTTCAGTCAAAAAAGAAGGCAATGCTCACGGTTTTCATGGATTACAACGGTGTAGTGCATCATGAATTTTTGCCAGAAGGAAAGACAGTAAAAAAAGAGTACTAAGGACTGAAACGAATAAAATCTGTAAATTTTAATACGGGCTATACTTCCAATGCGTAAAAATTGCAATCCCATTTTGTACCTAAATTAGCCTGTATACTCTCGTGTTTCAGTTTGTTATTGATTTTAGTTCGGTGCGGTTTAAAATATTTATAAAATATGAGTCAAGAGGAACGCCGTAAGAATATCATCGACAAATGGCTCGAAAATACTTCGCGTCCAAACCATCATCGCAAAATATTTAAATATAGCACGCAGTACAGTGGATTCTGTTATTAAACGATATTTGGAGACGTTGACAGTTAAGCGAAAACAGAAAAATGGTGCTAAAAGTGGAGCACATGATAAAAATTTGGACAGGAAAATAGTGGGTACCATCACAAAAAACCGGACTATGTCATCCAGAAATGTTGCTCAGAAATGTAATACCAACCAAAAAATGGAAACACGAAAAAAGCAAAAATTACCAAAAGTTACTGAAAAGCAAAAAAAAGTCATTTAAAGACGAGCCCGAAAGCTGTACGAGTTTATCGGCAACAAGAAAGCGTGCTTGGTTTTGGATGAAGAAGCTTATGTTAAAGCCGACTTTACTATTCTTCCAGGTGCGCAGTTTTACAACTCGTTTGAAGCTGAGATTCTTCCGCAATCAACAACAACGACTGGAATGGAAAAATTCGGGTCAAAATATCTCGTTTGACAGGCCATTTGCCAATGTGGACACAGAAGCTCATCGTTTATTACAACGGGAACAATAAACGGAGAAGTGTACATTAACAAACGCCTAAAAAACGGTTGATTCATTTCTTAAGCAAACATGAGGGTTCAACATTATTTTGGCCAGATTTAGCTTCAGCTCACTATGCTCATGCGACGTTGAGCTTTTATTGTTGCTAAAAATGTTGACTCTGTCCCAAAAGACATGAATCCACCCAATGTTCCACAGTGCCGTCCCATTGAAAGGTATTGGGCTTTAGTCAAAGCTAAATTGAGGAAAAGTGAGCAGTGTGCAAAGGACGTACAAAATTTTAGTGCTAAATGGAAAAGAGCGTCCAAAAAGATCACGGATGTAACTGTCACCAGCCTTATGAAGGGCATTCGAAAGAAGTTGAGGAAAGAATGTGAACCCAAATAATTTTTTTTATTTTTGGTAATTGTGAATGAATTTAATAAAAACTGAGTTTTAAAGCAAATAAAAAAAATTTACATGAATTATGAAAATATTTTTTGTTTTACTTTGAAATTTCCAAATTTTATTCGTTTCAGTCCTTATTTGGGCGTTATGAGACGTTTGCGTGAAGCAATTCGCCGAAAGAGACCAGAATTGTGGCCAGAAATCGCGTGGATTTTGCACCTGTGCCTTTTTTCTGTTCAATCGAATTAAAAAACCACTAGGGGGAACGCGTTTCAGTAGCCGAGAGGAAGTAATGGAAAAATTGCAGGAAGCACTGATGGACATACCGAAAACCGAATATAAAAAATGCTTCGAGGATTGGATCAATTCCGGGAACCTTTTGATCGATGTGGTATGGGTTCTCGTTTAAATGGAGGAGCTCGCATCTTGATTTAAAGATTAGTGAGATATCTTTATAGCCGAGGGAATCTTGGAAGTAGTTCTTGTCAGCCAAGTTATAATCAAGCTGGCTATAAAGTATTCCGCTTTCCGATTGGTAGGCCTTTTTCATCATCTGATTTCGAGAAGAGTCTTCAAGTTTTTGGATGATTTCGTAGAATCTCACTTTCATCATACTAATGTGGTTGCGGTTCATCTGAACATCTTCTCCACAGGTAGCAGCAATGTTTTCCCATGTCCTCAGCCACAAGTCCTTATTCCGAATTTCATAAAACTTAGTTTTTTTTACATAAACGATTTTCCTGAAAACCGAACACTTTAATTAAATATTCAGCTTGTAACTTAACCGTTGAAGTGAAAAGTTTTGGTAAGCCTGTTTCCAAGTAAATTGAATAGTTTGGTGCGGTTAAGCGAATATTGAATATTTTCTTTATGAAATTTCTTTGAAACTTTTCAATTTCTTCGTATTCTTGCATTCCCCATATTTGTTTTGTGCAGATCTCGTGCTCGTTGAGAGATTTATGTGATCATTAGAGAAAATCTTCTTCCAGGTAAGATTAACATTGTGAAGTTTTAGCTTTTTCTGCAAGGTGTTTGCTAAAATCTAGGGTCGGATTGAGCAAAATTCCCAAATATTTGTATTCGTTCGATACTTCTAATCGACATCCAATAATTATCCAGTTACTCCTAACTTCACTCCCAGTGGAACGCAAGGAGAACCATGACTTTCGATATTTCAATGTTGACGATTAAACCCCAATTATTGCAGTAGTCCTTAAGACGATTTATCATCAGTTGTAGGGTTTCTGCTGATTCGGATAATAAGAGAAGGTCATTGGCATAAAGTAACATATTAATTATCGTAGCTGCAATTCGGATACCGCCCGGAATGTACGTAGCTATATCATTTATAAAGAGAGAAAATAGAAGAGCACTGAGAAGACATCCCTGTTTTACTCCAGAAAATGATTTAACTGGTTTTGAGTGTGTTTTTCCATCCCAAACTGCTGCTTCAGTTTCTGTGTACAAACACCGAATTATTTGAATGAATTTTGTTGGCACTCCAAGTTGGAAAAGTTTATAAAATAAAGCATTTCGATTCACCAAATCAAATGCAGCTTTAAACGGCTTGGAACAGTCGAATAGTTTTTTCTGAAACCTGCTTGAAGCTCCGTAAGAACGTTGTTCATATCCGCCCACTTTTCAAGCCTGTTAATTAGAACACCACAAAATGTCTTTGCAATGAGATTCATGGAGGATATGCCTCGGTAGCTTTCAACTGCATTTAAATCTCCTTTCCTATTGATTTTTGAAAATTATAGATTTCTTAAATGAGGAGGGTATTTCAGCATTTTCAAAAATTTTGTTAAAGAACTCGTAGGGTATCTCATCTTCATCTGGGGCTTTTAAACGAGCGGTTGTGCGTATAAGAAAGTTGTGGTTGGATTGTTTTGAAAGAAGAATTTTGAAATATTCGGAGAGACGTTTATGCCAATGCCAATGCAATGTTTATGCAGAGACGTTTAGGCCAATAGAGTTGTGTGAACAGTTTATCTCCTTTGCCATCTTCCACACCAGAACTGCTTTGTGTTTTTGATTTGACTAAGTGATTGAGCCTTGCATTGATTAAAAATTGATTTTCTTTGTGAGACAAATTTTCTTATATTTGTCATTTGCTTGCATGTGCCATTTACGAATTTCATCACAAGCACACCTACGAAAAGCTCTTAGAAGAGCTAATGATTTTTTTCTGGCATTTAGGCATTCTCTATCAAACCATTTTTGAGTGAATGAACTCGTTGTATTTGAATTTGAGTTCAAATTTGAGTCTTATGCAACTTGTCAATTGGTTTGAGAGTGCGGCAATTGATTGGTTAGTTAGAGAAAAGCTGAGCTGAAGTACAAAATTGGGAGAAGAACCATTTTGAACAAACTTAAGGGAAAGCTTACCCGAAAGCCTGGAAGACAGCCTGTTTTTAGTGCAGATGAAGAGGCGCGATTCGTAGACTGCTTACTATCTTTGGGAGAGTATAGCTTCTCTATAAACTCGGCAGAACTGCGACATATTATCAGAAACTATCTGAGCCGCTGTTGAAGGACAGTCAACATTTTTCCGAACAATTTCCCAGACCTGGACTGGCCTAATTCTGTTATAGCTAATTCTGGGAAACGAATTAAAGGACGTTCCTCCCGAAAACATATGGAATTTTGACGAAACCAATCTTACAGACGACCCAGGAAAAAAGAAAGTGTTTGTCAAGAAAGTCTGTAAATATCCAGTAGTTATACAAAATGCGTCAAAAACCTCGGTTTCTGTTATGTTCTGTGGGAACGCCGCTGGAATACTGATGCCACCTTACGTAGTTTATAGAGCTGGTAAAATGTGGACAACTTGGACTGAAAATGGTCCTAGGGGCTGCCGTTACAATGTAAGTACATCTGGATAGTTTGATGCGCATATTTTTACGGACTGGCTACAATATCAGATGCTGCCAAGACTTAAAAAGCTAGAAGGAAAAATAGTGCTGCTGTGTGACAACTTATCTTCGCATATACCTGTAGATGCCCTCCAACTGAGTCGCGAAAACCGGGTGCACCTTGTTTGTTTACCTCCCAACAGTACCCATTTAACACAGCCGCTAGATGTTGCCTTTTTCCGGCCCTTAAAAATAGCATGGCGGAAGGTGATGTTAGAGTGGAAGGAGACTCCCGAAGGCATCCGAAATACAAACATACAAAAAGAAAACTTTCCACCACTAAAAGAAAACCTAACATCTGGTTTTTGGAAATGTGGAATATTTCCGCTGAATGTTGAGGAGGTTTTAAGCCGCATTCCGCGAAGTACTTTCAACGTGGAAATAGTTAAGTAGTCAACCTTTCTTAACACTCTTCAGGAAAGAAGTACCGAGGATACAAAAATTGTGAAGAGTCGATGGAAGAAAATGAACATTCCAGCAGGAAGAAGTGTTTGTGCGGGTGAGACCATGGCTTTAGTTGATACTGCAGAGACTGAAAGTTCCACTCGTCATCAGGAGGATGTTGGCGAAAATGAGCTCAATGCTACTCAACATATGCCTAGCACATCTCGCCATAGAATGGTTGAAGCCATGGTTTTCGAAGACAATTCTTGCGACGATAATAATTTTGAAGATCTTGTTAACGAAGACGAAGCAGCAACCCAATTTGTTGATTTCCTAGAAGGAAAAATATCTCAAGGCGATGTTAAGTTGAATCTAGGGGATGTTATTCGAGAGGTTGGCAAATTTGTGGCATTTTTGTATGATGGAGAGATTTATCCCGGAGAAATAGTCGAACTTGATGAAGAGACTGTAAAAATCAACGCGATGGAAAAGTCTTTATAACTATGGAAATGCCCCCCTCAAAGGGATGAATTAAGATACTCATGGATGGATGTTTTAGGCTCCATTCAACCTCCGAAGAAGGTTTCAAACAGAGGAACTTTCTCCGTAATTGAGCTGCAATCTATGTTTGACTGGTGATTCTGAATGTTGACTGATGAATGAATTTTTACGATGATTGATGCTGTTTTTTTGTATTCCTTTTATGTTTATTACTTTTTTTCATGAAATCTATTTTGTTTTGTAAGCCATTATATATTATATGTTAGTTAAAAACCCAAATATGAATTTGAATTTCGTTAAAAGTTAAAGATGGATATTTTGTAATGTTAAAGTTAAATAATATTTAATGTTTTACTATAAATATTTCAAGTTTTTTGAGAAATAAAAATTGCCATTTGGTTTTTTCGTTAAATAAGAAAAAATTATCCTCGGATCAATAGCTACGAAATATATTGACAACTTTGCCCAGCTTTTAAGCCAGAAAAAAAATATTATAATTTCTAATTTAAAACAATTTTAGGTCACATACGTATTCTTTAATATCTTATATATAAGTGAAATAGGAATAGATATTATTCAAATAATTTTTAACCATTTTTAAAAGTTCTTTGCAAAAAACGGAGTAAGGTAACCCCAGTTTACGGTATCTAAATAGTTGTGGAAGGTTTCTAAATTCAAAGATTTCCATTTTAATCGGATCATTAAATTGAGAGGTCTCTGTGTCGGTTCAAAGTGTGATTCCCATTCAACAACTAAATGCATATGATCAGAAAAATGTTTTCTCAAAACTTTAAATTTATTTATAAGGTTGAACGAATCGTTATTTATCGTGCAGTAATCGATCAGCGAATTACCTTGGCCAACAACAAAGGTAAACTGACCTTCGGAATCACCTTTCATGGATCCACTCAAAACAATGCTCTCGTACATTTGTAGCATTTCTAATAGCTTCATACCATTTTGGGTACAGATATTACCCTTGGATATTCTATTATAAAAATTTAATAATGCTACATTAGATATTTCAATTAGGGTTGTTATTTGGTTAGAGCTTGTTTTGGCATTGAGGTCGCCGATCAATATTCCGCTTTTGCTTGATAGGTCAAACATAAGCTTGTTCAGTCTTACAATGTCTTCGGTCCATTTGTTAGAGTTTATATAAAAAAGAATAATAAACATATTAGGTTTCTCTAAAAGCTTTACGACGACTATATCTTGGATCTCTACAAAGTCATTGAGTTTCAGCTTCGATGTTTGTATTCCATACAGGCATCTACCGCTTGCTCGACCTCTTACGGATGGTTTGGTTGCAGAAATCCAAAAAAGTTTATATCCATTGAAGTATTTGGTAAATTTACTTGAGTTTTTGGCAAATAAAGAATATTTCAAACGTTTTAATAAAATTGAAAAAAATCTATGAACATGATCTCATTATTTAGCCCTGACACATTATATGACAATATTTTACAAACATTAATACTCAATGAGCTGACGGCGACTATATCTCAATTTCTCAATTAACTATATACTATTACTGCAAGTACTATCGTCCACAGGTGGTAGGTACCCTTGGTTAGCCTTCAATTGTTGTCAATCTAGTACGTTGGTTGTGCTTCTGACGTTCAATTGTCAAATGGTAAAGTTGGAAAACGCCCTCTGGAAGGAAATAGAGCAAAAGAAATATAGACATCATCATCTGTCATTTACAAAAAATACGTAAATTTTCGGAGATGTAATTGCAACTTGTTTTTATAATATTATTATTTATACTGTGATTATGTACAGTGATTCAGTGATTGTGTTCCTTATGATGGATGCGAATGTAATTTATGAGTCCCTAAAGGAAATAATAATATCAGTGTACGACATCGTGCAATACCATATTTTGATGGGCTGAAGCGATCTATTCGGGAAGGTGAGGAAATATTCAAAGCCGGATGGATCTATGCGATTGGTATCTATATCACCACCCCCATCAGTGGATGAAGTGTCTTTGCTTGCAGTCCCAGTTCAAGACCCCATGAAGTGAAGTTAAAAAATCTTACAAAACAACAAGAGGCTTGGACCTGCAAAGCCGGTGAAGACAAGAAACGCAAACATATAGTATACCGCATGTCTTATTCGAATAGTAAGGTTTGCACATTTATTTGTGTGGGAAATGCACCTTTCGCTATCATTGTTTTCTATCTAACACCTTCTCGTTGCGCTGGTATCAGTATTTCGTTTTCTTTAAAATGACGACTGCAGATAAGGAAATATTTTGGAAAGGGTTTTCTTATTCGAAGCGCCATTGACGACTTGTTCAACAAATTTTGTTTTGTCCGAACTTTCTTTCGTATGTAGTGCATGGTGGTTCTACGAGTATTTCCTTTGTAGGAGTTGTACTGAGGCACTCCACAGTTCGGAAGATCCCTTTTTTCTGGTTTTGGGTTCCATTATCTGAAGAGAAAAACACTATTCACCAAAGAACAAATCAATCAGGCAATAAGCACTCACCTAGCAGTAATAAGTACGAGTACTGATTATTTTTTTTACTTTGTTTTGATTGTTTTTTATTTCAATTTAACACTTTTTAATTTATTGAAACCAAAAATAGTTTTTTCAACAATAAAACACACACAAATGCTTATAAAGGGTCCGCCATCTAACGGTTTTTTTTCAACTAGTGCTTATTTCGTTCATTTAGCTCATGTCTGATTTGTTTTATCCTTCCACCGAACGAATATGGTTGTGTATACGCTTGAACTACGCTTCGCTAAGTGGGCCTGCGATCGACTTAGAGAAGATGCCGATTTTGCCAAAAAAATCATCTTTTCAGATGAAGCTCATTTTGATCTTGCCGAAGCTTCACTCGATGTTTTGCGCCCTGTTTTTGAAGATCGCATTATCAGCCGCAGAGCTGATGTCGTTTGGCCACCTCGGAGCTGCGATTTGACACCGTTGGACTATTATTTGTGGGGTGCCGTAAAAGATAAGTGTTGCGCCGACAAACCAGAGACAATTGATGCTTTAAAGGACAATATTCGTGAAGCCATTGGTGAAATACAGCTGCACACAATCGATAATGTGCTTAAAAATTGGACCGATCGTGTAGGCTACTGCATGGCCAGCCGAGGCAGCTATTTGAATGAAATTATTTTCCATTATTAACCGGAAGGATAAGACTAATTATCTGTCAAATCAGACATGAGCTAAGTGTTACCATTCACGAAATAAGTACTAGTTGAAAAAAAAAACGTTAGATGGCGGACCCTTTAGCTATCAAAATGTGATGTCTATAAACCGTTTATTCTACTGGCCACCAGGTTTATGCCTCCAGTTGTCAATTGGCAAGATGATTTTTTTTGACAGCATCAAAGTTAATGTCACTTAGCATCTGTCGTAGTTCGAGCTAAACATCAGTGTTATTGTAAATAAGTTCATTATTATGATTTAAATAAAATAGTTTGTTTTCAATTAAAATGGCGTAATTTTTTATTCGAACTATGATATTTGTTTGATAGTTTGTTATTATTTTTCTGTAGTGAAGCAGTAATCGTTGCTTTAGCTGCATTTTCTTTGAAAGATCGCGTTGCAGAAACACACCTGCATTTTTTTAGCTTGAATGCATTTTGAGCAACCGGTGTTTGCTTTCATTTTAGTTGAAGTGCCATTTTCACTTATTTTAACGGACTCTGAGAACTGTTGAGTACATTCATTGCCAAGGAAAAGCCGAATGACAGTCTGAATTTTCTATTGGATCTTATTTCACGACTTTGTGATTCTAGTTCTTCAACCAATGAGTTGCATCTCTCTTCAAATTGCTTAACTTTTGTTGACAATTCGTCATTTTACTTCCGCAAGGAGTTTACTTCGCTGTTTACCTTATACAGGTCTTGCTTGGTAGTTAGGTTTGCAATTGCCGATGCAAGCTCAGGTTGAAGTGAAGAATCAAAAATTGATTTCATTTTTTGTAAATCCGAATCAGACATGGGCATGGTGAGGTTTTGTCGATTTTTCTTTTGTCAGTCATATGACCTATGATTGCAAGTTAAAGACTTGAGTTTTTGCAGGATTACACTAGTTTTACCTTGTCAAGGGTCGATTTGTTGAATATACGAGTATGTTATCTTCAATCAACTTAAGTACTTTTTATTAAAAAAAAAAATAAGAAAAACACTGGGATTTATACTGTACTTTTAAATAAAATTATGATAGCGAAATTTAAGTTAAACTTTTAACTTTCAGAGCAGTGTTGCCAATCCAATGCTACAGTTGGCTGCATTGTCTAAAGCCCTCCACCAGACAACAACTTCGTAGATGAGTATCAGTCTTATGACCGATATATATAGCCAGTAGGCTATGCGAGTTTGAAGGCGCCATTTGTTCCCAATGGCTTTTTTTGGCAGGAGAATAAAGCTACTGTAGCTCTCTTGACTCTTTCTTGAATGTTAGGGTTCCAGTTTAGTTTCCTGTCAAAAATGAGACCCAGATATTTTGCTGTATCGGAAAATACTAAACTGGAATTTTGTATTTCCTGGAAAAGAGGACAAGATCAGTTCTATGGAGGGTTTGCTCCCAATGCACAGCGATCAGCCCAACGGGTTAATTTGTTAAGATTTAGCTGAAGGAGTCCTTTAATGGTATTTTGCTATTATATTATGCTATCACCCGCTTCCAGGTATATCAGCAGTTAATTAACGGCTAAGTTCCTGAGAAGGGGAGAGAGGATACCGCCTTGAGGCGTACCGCTGCTGACACACTTTTTAGCAGAAGCCCTACACAGTTTGGAGTTGATTATCCTGCTATTCAACATAACACCCAAGTGAGTCGTCTACCTGTAGAGTTGAAAGCGCAGTGGTGATTGCGGATGTGTTGACGTTGTTAAAGTCACCCTCTATGTTCAGGAAAGCGACCATTATGTACTCTCTATATTGTAGGGTTCGTTCGATGTGGCTAGTCAGTCAATACAGAGCCGTTTCCACCGACTTTCCTTTACAGTAGGCATGTTGAGCCGTTAACAAAATCCACCACTGACTGTATATTTATGGAATATTACTTCACTGGTCGTTTGATTCGTCACTTGAAGTTGTCCAAGAGCCATTGGCTTTTTTAAAACAGCTAGGCATCATAGGATTTGTAGAGAGGAGTTTTCTTAGCCGCGATGCCTCAGAGGTTTCTGTAATTTTGTCACAGAATGTTCTCCAAGATTGTAGCTTTACCTTCCACAGTTTTTTTTTGTATATTTTGAGGGATTTTTTCTATGAGTCCCAGTCAGTCACTTTTCTTGGGCTTTTTGCTAAGTTGAAAAGTTTTCCGCAAATGTTACTAAGCGGTCTCAGTGCTGATGTCCATCAGTGCGGCTTTTTCCTGCCTTTAGGTTGAATAAGAGAATAAGAGGACAGGAAGCGGCCATAGCCTGATTGAGAGCCAGGGCGAATTCTTTGGGTTTCATGTCAAGCTCCTTGGTATTCGGCGGGGGACTTAAGAGTTCAGGGGATTGCGTTTCTGACAGTATTCCTCTGTATTTTGGCCAATCAGCTTTCCGACAATTCCGGAATGTTGGTTGGCTGGGAGGAGCATCACTCAGGCTGAATTGAATTTATCTATGGTCTGAAAATGAGTGTTTCGACGATACCATCCAGCATTTGGGTGATGTTGTCGGAAACAAGCACTTCATGTCGGTTTCATGTTATTAAAGTGGTTAATACTTATAATATAAACAAAAAGTGACACATCTTTATCGTTCATGTCAGTACTGCCCCACAGCATGTGATGATGAGTCGCACTCGATGATGAGGCCAGTTTTTAGCCTTCCAGCTTCCAGTACTACCCATTCTATGTTATCACCAGGGAGAGGGCCTACCTGATAGTGATCAAGATACGCCGATGCCAGCTAGTAGGAGCCTCTGGCAACCTCTAGTTTGGCACCGGTTAAGGGGCACACCTAGTGTGACAGCCTAAAAAAAGGCGATTTTTGGGAATTAAAAAAAAAAAAAACTACTGTATCAATTGTTTTAAAATTTTAAGGGTATATTTATACATATTTTAAGAATACACAGTAAAATTTTTGAAAAAAAATATTAAATATTTTTCCAGATACACGCGATCTCCGACAGCGCTAAAAAAAAGGTCCTCCACTGCTGCAGTGATTCCGGCCTCCTTCGTGGATGAAATATAAAAAAAAACAATTCTCGTTAAACTAGAAGATATTGTCCGTATAATGACCTACGATCGAAAAAAAAAATCAAAAATTGACAAAATGGCGGCGTTTTTAAAAGAAAAAGTTGAATTTTACCAAAAATTTTGGTCGATTTTTGATCAGATCAAAAAACTGGTAGGTCATTGTATGGAGAACTATATACAGAACATGCAGAAAAAATTTGATAGTGATCGGATCATTTGTCTCCGAGTTATCACTGCAGCAAATTCGAAAAATGCTGTTTCGAGAAAAACGTGTTTAAAGATAAAATGATTGTTTTCACTGTTATAAATGGATTAAAATCATACTTACAGCTAATCTGCTATTCCAGGCCCATATATATATACATATATATGTCTGTATACCTGAAAGCCTACAATAGAAACTGGAATCGTATTATAACGGTTGGAACCATTAGGAAGAGACGGTAGACTCCGAACAATTCCTCAGGTACGTCCCGTATGCTAATACAACTATTAACTGCCGAGCAGTTCCTCTTCAAATGGCTGTAACTCAAAAACTATTTGAGATATCGATTTAAAATTTTAGTATGTTATTTTTAAAGGTATAACTTATCGAAATATGAGAAAAAAAACAAGGATTTTTTTTTTAATTTCACACTAGGTGTTCCCCTTAAGTAGCGGTCGCTGAGATTAGGAAGTAAAAATGCATTAAGGCTACGTTTCACTAATATACAAGTTCTATACCGCGAAACATACTTGGTATTGAGATTTGCAATTTTTTGGTGTTACTCGTATACCACCTTCTCACTGATTGCAGCGCCTGTTGTCGATTCTTCTTATATTCTTTGACAATTAAAAGTAAGTAATCACAGTGAAAAAGTAGTATTAGTAGTATTCTTTTCGTACAATGAATTCGAGGAGAACTATTTTATCCAAATGCAAATCTATAAAAGTCATAGAAGTGCTGAAAAATTATATCGTTGAGCTACGAGGAGCAAGATGCAATACTGGTGTATTGCAAAAAATGTAAAATTAAATTCTGCGGATCTCCGAACCGGTAAAAAAATTTAACAAAACATTACAGGTATGTGTTTTCTGTAGTTTATAAAGGCACGGCCATCTGTTGCTTTATTTTTAAAAATGCTATAAAAAAAACACTGTTCAATATTTTTCAACGGTTGCTCCTTTTTTTGAAAACAGTAAACCTTCCGATTAATTATGCAATATTACTTCATTCAAATGACTGCCTCGGCTAGCTTGGTAGTAGGCCATCCGAATTTTTCAATACACTTCCTATGGTTTCGCCCCGAATAGTTTGACCAATACTTTTCTTGAGTACCTGAATCGTTTCCGGATTGTTCTTAATAGCACCCAACAAAAAAAAGGTCCAACGGCGTCAAATCGTTGCGGGCAAACAACATCAGCAAAACGACTGATTACACGATTATTGAACTTAGTGTGCGATAAATCGATTGCCGGGCGGCTTGTTTTGCACGTAGCCCCATCTTGTTGGAACCATTTTAACAATGAGTTGATTTTAATATTGACACCCTTGACTCCAATCCGACTTCTGAACGTTATTTTGCACCGTTAGCTGAGCATAGATTTCATTCATTCATAAATGAAATTACAAGGTATCTCTGATGACATGTCTCTTGCGATTGTAGCTTTTCTACTTTATACTCGTATCTTGCACACAGTAGAATTGGAAATCCGCATTCGCACCTTGGCTGCAACAAGGTGGTGATCCGGGTCAAAGTTGGTTGCCCGCAACTTCCGGATGGCCAAAATACTGGAGACATACCTCCAGTATATCGCAATGTGATCAATTTGATTTAGCGTTTCATGATCCGAAGACTGCAATGTCTCCTTGTGTATATTGAGATGAGGAAATCTATAGCGATATTTCGTTACCGACGACCACAACTGCGAGGTAAGTCCAGCAGTTGATTGCACAGTCCAGCTATGAACTTGATTCCTGCACTGCTGACCCAATCCAAGTTGTAGGACACTCAGCAATTTCCCGATCAGTCGCCGCACAGGTCTACAACGAAAATCGTTTTATCTGCGACATTTTTGTCCAATGGTTCAGTCAGCTAACTAGGCTTTTAAGACTCGCTGTTATATCTTCTCCTTCATTTGCCCCCTTCGCATGCGGGACCAAATTTACTAGACTAGACTGTTGTACATCGACTACCGTCTAGTACTCGGGCAATATAATTGTATTGCAGATCATGCATTTTTTCTTTCAAATTAGGAGGTTTGAACCCATTTGTTTAGCCAAGACGAAGTACCAGCTGTTTCTTAAGGAAAGTTTTTGTCGTATCCCTACTCGATTGTCATTTAGGGGCTGATCTTCACTCCGATGTAAATGAATATATTGACGCCTTGTCCTGATATTTCATATGTCTTTTTGTCAAATGGCGGTTTTAGGCTAAAAAATTGGCTACGACAAGACAAATCGTCGATTTGCTGCTGTGAAGTGTGCTCAATCAAACATAGACGCGTGCTACTTATCGCCGTATTATAAGATGCTGCAAAGTTATTATGTCGAAACCCCTTGTACATTGTCTTACTTTTTTCTTTTGATTTGACCAAAAGGTTTGTATCTTATCAGTAAGGGTATATACGTCGTTATCGAGGAAACGCAACCAGTTAAAGTTCCAAAAGAAGCCTACAGGGGTTTGTAGTACACTGGTAGTACTAGTTTGTAGTGACAATTTGCACTTAAATCAATTTGTAATCCAATGTCCTTTTCCAAAAACTAAACAGTGCTCTAAGTTTCGTCAGTAGGCGTTGAGCCTTGTCTGTGTCTAATATCACGAATGAAAAAAGTTCAAGACTATTGGAAGTGTCTATACTGAAGAGCCACTAGATAAAATTTATCAAAAGGAAACCTAAAATGAATTAACTAGAAACCTCTTAAATATTGAAACATACGCACTATTATATAGTTTCTGTTGAAACTTTAAAATTAAGTTCTTAGTTTCTACATATTATGTGTGCATAAGAAATAGCGAAATAAATTAATTTAAAAAAAAAAAAACCTTAAGAATCTAGAGACGGATATTTTGCTTCTTTTCGACGCTCACTAGAAAATATTTCTCAGCTCTTGGCTTTTAGATTAATTTATCATCCTCAAGGCTCCAATCAATCATCCTACGCAAGTGCAACCTTCAGCCACCGAACCTAAAAAAGGAAAAAAAAAATCAAAATTCCCTGAACCAATTTGCAACTTCCCAAACAAAAATAAAACCTTTCCCAAATTTTGGCACTGAAATACAAGACCTGAACCACATCTCAATTTGGTATTCTGACAGGGCATCATTATGTATGAAGTTCATCCCTCTAATTAAGTGTTTTACAAAAGAGATAATTCGCTGATACTCAAGTGTCTCAAAATAAAGAAGTTGGTATGGGATGTTCTTTTTTATTTTTTCCGCCGAAGTGGGTATCTCCTTTCCACCGACAGCGAACTTTTGGTGACGTGACATAAAACCTATAATTTGCGTATTTTCGGCGATGGGCCCTGATTATACAAGTTGTTTGTAACATAAAGCACAAATCAAGTTCTACTAAACGATGAATCGGTTTTGACGGGACAAGGTAATTCTGATAATTATCTGCAACAATATGCAATAACATCTAAACTATAACATTCTTTTTTCGTTATGTTAAACCAGACATGGTAGGGCAATATATGAGAACAAATTCAGAAGGTCTGTATAGGTAAACTTAAATAATCAGCCTCTACAGATCACCTGTCTTGTCAGCATAATTTAGCGTTTTAACCACACTTTTCACACTGGTCTTGGTATCGATGAAGTCCTTCAGTCGCTGTAGTTTTTGGTCTGTCGGAGTAACGAGTGTTTTTTCAACTTCTCCAAATATGATGATACAATGTTGTATACTCATCTTTGGGCCTTTGTGTCAAGCCTGATATTGAAAACTCAAGATTTCGAGATTTAGGCGAAAGTTATTGCATACACGTTGTCTATATCGAAACCATTCACTTCATTTGTATATTGGTACGTACATTAAGATAGGACGATAGGAAAAAAAATTAAATAAAATAAAAGCGGTGTGAGATATAAAATTCATTCTGTCTTTATTTTGAATCTACGTTCACGCCATTATGTGTGGAATAGCACATCATTCAAATGGCTGCCTCGTCTTTGCTGGCAGTGTTTCAAGCTGTTGGTCCAAGTTTTGATGACCCGGTCTAATATGTGCGGCGTTATTTCGGCAATAACGTGTCGATTGTTGGCATCGAGCTCGTCCAAAGTGGTTGATTTGTTAGCGTAGGTTACGTATCCGGTAGCTGCGCACAAAGCTTAGAGTCAAACAGGTAAAGGAACATGCGCGCGTCACATGAACACATGAAATTTGTAAGCGAATATGTAATTTTAAGATTGAAGAAAAATTGAGAGTTTATTTGATAAGTATCCACCAAAAGGGCAATGAATAAAATAGCTTTCTTTTTTAAAAAGTCTCCCAGGGTCTTTAAACTTATAAGTCGTAAGAAAATAATCCTTCACCCAATTGATGAACGCTCGGTGTGAGATGACCAAGTTGTCAACTTTCTCCTTCACAACTTCGAGCGTTGCGCCGCCTTGATGGAATCACAGCTCGGATATATCGATGTTGTTGAGCTCTGACCACAGAAAGTCGGTTAACATCGCCCTATACCTGAGAACATTGATGGTAACGGTGTCTCCTTCCTCATTTCGAAAGAAACAAGGTCCGATGATGCCGCCATGCCATAAACCGCACCAAAGAGTCAATCTTTGTGGATGCACTGATGCTTGGCCGAACACTTGTGGATAGTATTCGCTCCAATAATAGCAATTTTGCTTGTTGACGTAGTCGCTGAGCCAAAAATGTGGCACGTCCGAGAAGATGTTTTTTTTTGACCAAAATCCAGATCTCCGGCCAACATTTCCAGCGCCCAATTAGCGAACTCGATTCGTTGTTTATAGTCGTCCGGCTTAAATTTGTGCATCAACACAATCTTATATGGATGTAGGACCAAATCCAACCGCAAAACAAGCCATGTCTTCTTGGATACTGGCCGCTACAGCGGCTATGTTTTCCTCATTTTGCACCAATCTCTGTCTGGTTGGTGGTTACTCACACTCAAGCTTTTCCACGGTGCGACGAATTACCTGCACACTGAAGCCATGATGACGACCGTCTTCACGACGAAATTCACGTTGCGTATTCACAACTGAGCTGGAATTTCAATATTTTTTAATGATTTCCTCTCGTTCGGCAAGTGTAAAACGATGCACGATGAACTGGCAAACCTTACTGAATATTTTGACAGCTGGATGTTATTAGTAACTTTGACAGCTGCTGAAACTTAACATTACTATGACTTGAAACTTCGAAGATTGGTTTTGCTAATGTTGAAGTCCAACCCATTAAACATGTTATTCGCAGCATTCTGGAAAGGTTTCTTACAGCCGTAATCGGTTCGGTGAAAGTTGATGTAGGAGAAGATGCGTGGATTGGCATTGGTGGATATCATTTGGTGTACGGTAGAGAAGTCAATACAAGCTTAGTTGATGAACAAAGACAATCCCGAAATCCAAAATCCCGGTAACGAAAAATTATACGTATTTCAAATTTTGGGTGGGTGACTCGCTTCGCTCAATAAAAGGATTTTAAACTTATCTCCGCAGGTTTTAGAGGCTCACGTGACTTCGTCGCTCCGCTAAGGATATGTCAACAACTGTCAGGCAGGCGCTTTGTGTTTTCGGCAATTTTTTTTTTCGGGATTTTGGGTTTTCGGGATTCAGTCCGACTCCCGAGTACACCAGCAACTCTCGATGTGAACTTTAAACGATCACTATATGGAGGCAAGTTATTGATATCTGCCCAAGCTAGAATCCAGGCAATGCTCCGAAAACCCAAAAATAAGTTGAAAACGATCTTGTACCGAAGTTGACAAAAATCGCAGATCTCTCTTTCTGAGCATAAAATAAAGAGACGAACAAGATTGTGAGTAGATGAGTCAATGAGTCAATGCTCTGAACTAGATGTCGGGCCATACATTTTTTTATTTATACTTACAAGAGATATATAGTTGGGTCTGAAAAATTGGAAGCATAACCCCTGTATGTGAAGGTCGGTGATCTGCGTTTGATCATGAAAGATAATTTTGAATGGTAAGATCCGAACAAAAGAAAAACATGCTCATGGAACAGATGAGCTCACTGCTAATCTATTTAACGGACTGAGAATTGGTATGGAGCACCCCCTCCCATCTATCAAACATGGTCCGGTGTAAGCATACTAGGTGAATTAAATCTCAGATTTGAATACCCATTGCTCGGGAGGGAAGTCTCCCGGAACTGGTCTTTCAATCGATGTGATAGTCTTCTTAATGTCATAGACATCATACAAGTTTCAATCTTAGTTATGTATCGCTATATTGCTAAAGGCTAATGTACGAAAGATTTAATTGGGACGAGCAATAAGAAGTGTGCCATTGAAGAAGTTGAGATTTTAAAGGGGGAAAGACGTTTGGAGATTTTATAAAAAGAACTTGGCAGGTCAACTACATACGAATATGTTCACCTGGTAGTAGATTTTCAGTCAGTGCTGAGCATATGAAAACTGTGAAACAGCGATTACGATCAAAATTCCGTTGTCAGGCAGGATGAAACATACCACTTGGCAATGATCCCGTCAACCGATCTCTACGAAGTGAAGATACCCAAATCCAGACATTTTGTACTGACGGTCTACTAGCCGTGCTGTTCAAGATGAACGGAGATCACTTTGTGAAGAACGTGATCATAATTATCTCTAAAATATGGTCGGATGAAAGCATACCAGACGAATGTAATCGTAGCAATGTATCCCCCTAGTATGAGTCAATTATAAAGACATCAGCAGTGTCCTTAATATCGTTTAATCTCTGCAGTACTACGATCATACAATCGCGTACACTTTTTGTCAACAAACTCTCTGAATTTTATCAGGAATCATTTCTGGAAACCCCAACATCGGCCAAATTTTCACATTACGGCAGATCTTGGAGAAGGTTTTCAAATTCTTATTCGATACCCACCATGTCGGGAGCTATTATACGAACCATGATTATGGAAAAAGCTCCCTGCTCTGTGGAGTCTATGATGATATTATCGAAAACAGTGATATGAAAAAAGACTTCCGACAAGGCGATTAGTTGTCATACAATTTGTTCAAGATCGTAGCAGGTAATTTTGTGAGAAACTCGCAAACCAACAGGCGCAACTTAGTTTAGAATTGATAACAAATCCGGGCATATGGCCACCGCGTCTGCGTCCTATCGGTCTAGCTTTTCACCACTTTTTCCAGCATAGCCGAATACACAGCATACATAGCAATAACACGCCGAATGTTGATTTCTAAGTCATCAACTGTCACCATACTCGAGTGACTGTACCACAAAAAGTAGTCAAAATGAGTCAAAACACATGACCTCGGCGGTCAATTGACAGGTGCATTTCTTGTGATGATTTGCTAACCAAAAATTTGTTCCAATAAAGTGACGCTTTGACCCGCTGTATAAAATGTTGCGCCATCCTGTTGAAACCATTTGTCTATTAGACGATTGTTATTGACACAGGGAATCAAAAAATAGCGTACCTGTAGCGTAGCCCAAAGAAACAGCGGTTGGCAAGCGGCTGGTGTCGTTGTCTGTATTCATAGCGGAGCCGAGGTAGCCAAAGTCCTTAACTACCTCAAAGTTATACCTGTAGAGGGTGACGTTCTGCCCGAGACGTCGGTGTTGGTTGTCCTTTTTGCTTGACAACATATATTTGGTTTTGCCCTCGTTGACCGCTAAACCCATTTTCGTCTCAATACTCGCGAAAGCGCCACTGATATCACGCTGCTTTCTCCCGATTATATCAATATCGTAGGCGTATGCGAGTAATTGGACGGACTTTTGAAAGATAGTGCTGCTTGTATTTGCTCGTGAGTTTTGCACTATTCTTTCAAGTAAGATGTTGAAAAAATCGCATGACAGCGCATCGCCTTGTCTAAATCCTTTCTGGACATCAAAGATCTCGGTGAGATTTTACCCACCTTGATGGAGCAGTGTACATTCTCCATCGTCATCATGCTCGGCAGTCAGGCCGTCTACTCCAGCCGCTTTGTTGAACTTAAGCTTAGATACTCGTATAGCTATCTCCACTTCGTCCAGGTCGTGTGGACGGAATTGTTGGTCATCATCGTCCATATTGAAATGTTGATTCTGCGTGACAGCAGTATTTGGTTCGTTCATAGCCGTTATACAGTCAGCAGAAATGTTCTTTCCAAATCCTCAGCATCGACTGCGATTCTACCACTATGTTCCCTTGTTAATCTCTATAGACTTCGGTTCGGTGTTATTTTTACTTTTTGGTAAAACTTCCGAATCTCATTCCTGGCGTAGGATCTCTCAATTTCCTCTACCGCGGCTTCTCATGCTCTTTCTTCTTCCTCCTGAGAAGCCGGTGTTCGTCTCTCCTCTTCCGCTCATAGAGCTCATGAGCAGCTCTGATCCTTCTATGCAGCGCTGCTTTATATGCATCTTGCTTAGGTGCATGTGCTTGCCGGTATTCATCATCGAACCAGGGGTTTCGTTGTGGTGGACGGGTGAAACCCAGCACACCAGAAGCTGCATCTCTGATGGCGTTTTGGCAGTGTTTCCAATGCTGGCGATGCTTAATGCTGGCGGTATTGGACCTCTTAAGAGATTATGGGACACTCGATCGGAAAAGGACTTGGCGATCTCACGCAATTGTAGCCGTCTGACGTCGAATTTCCTCACACCATTAGTTTGTCTTGGCGTAGTTTGGGATATCCGCAACCGTATCTTATCTACAACAAAGTAATGGTCCGAGTCGATGTTGGCTCCTCGGAACGTATGGACATCCATAATACTGGAGGAGTGTCTTGCGTCGATCGAAATGTGATCCAAATGGTTGACTGTTGATTGATCAGGAGTTTTGAAAGTCCCCTTGTGTATATCGAGATGTTTCGATGTTTCGCCCCGCCGCAAAGTCGATTAGCCTGAATCAGTTATCGGAAGTGGTGTCGTGCAGGCTATACTTTCCGATCGTTCCACCAAATATACCCTCTCTTCCTAGCTTTGCATTAAAATCACCGAGGACAATTTTAATGTCATAGCTATGGCATTGCTCGTAGGTCTTGTTAAGGAGCTCATAGAAAGCATCCTTGGTGTCGCCATCTTTCTCCTCTGTGGTGGCATGCACGCATATAAGCCTAATGTTGGCAAATTTAGCCTTCCGGAAGCTCAGGAATTCTTGTCTTTGTCTGCCTCCGACAACAAATTAGCATCCAAATAAGCGCTGCTTTTGCCGTCGATAGCAATCGCCGTAGATGTCGCAGTTTTTCATCCTCTTTTTGTCCGGCCCATCACATAGCTAGTTGTTCGGCTGCAGGTGGTCTATTAAAGGACTTAACATTCCACGTGCAAATCCGAAGCTCATTGTCCTTTAATCGTTTGCGTGGGTTGTCAACAGTGGATCCGTCTATATCCGAGGCTTGTTGATGCTTCGTAACTTAACTTTTTTTTAAATGGCAGGGCAGCTACGCCGGCGGCACAACCCCCAACCTGGTGGACCAGTTCAATTTTTTGCTCCTACGACGAGGGGTTGGTTACACCGAAGCAAGTAACCCGTTTCTGGATGTGAGTGCTGCCGTTGGTCTATAGAGGGCTCGTCCGCCACCATCTCTTTTCCAAGACCCAGACTAAGTCTTGGAAATCTCTACCGGCCTGAGCATGAAATATGTCGGAGTAGCCCGGATAAGGTCTTGTTTTGTTTTGCCGACACTAATCCTGCTTTATAGCGCAGGAAACTCGCCATTTGTCCCCTTCAGTTCCCAATCTCCGGTGAGATTCCCAGATGGCGCCACGGGGAGGCGTGAAATAGGGCTTATTAGCAGAGCGGCAAGATGTTCGGCTGCAGAAGCTCATTCTCGGTATTTAAAGGACCAGCACCTGTCGGAAGATGCTACTTCTACGAGGCTTAATACTAATAGTTGCCATTCCTCCTGAGGATTATGCTCACTTAAAAATTTTTTAACAGCTAATTAGCCAGAAATGAATCCCATCACTGAAGATTACTTGATGGTAAAAATTTGGTCCAACTTTCAGTTGATTTTCAGCCTATTCACCGAACGTATGGTCCATTGGCTTCAATTGCTGCACCAGTTGGATCTTGTACAGATATAGCCTAAATTTTCTATTTTCCAAAAAATTTTCTACGAACGAATTGCTAGGAACGGCGTCGAATCGGCAAATTTGTGTCCTCACTCGCACTCACGGGTACAGAGGCGATCGCTTCTCCGCAACGCATAGTATGAGCCCGTATTGAATGAATATTATCCATAAGAGTATACCAGACGATTCACAGTATTGCGTATAAGCTGTTATCTGACGGTTATGAACACCGTAAATTGGGCGTAGTGCTCTATTAGCTTTTAGTACAGAATGCGAAAAAATTTCCACGATTTCTAAACGTTGTTTGGGTGTAACTCTTTGCATTTTAATTTAACAAAGTATTCTGAACATAAATGTCAACGAAACGTACCTAGTCTAACACCTGGTTTGACAGATAACCCTATTGGAAGCTCTATACCTCTAAAAAAGACAATTTTAGTACAGGGCTTTGTCTACCTTGATAGCTCAGTTAGTAAGTATAAACAAGTCCACTATCTTTGAGATAATTTTAAGAATAACTCTTGCCAGGCGGTGGTAATTGAGTAGAATACTTCTCTTCTAGACGATGACAACTATGATCATCGCAGTCCCCTTCTATGGTAAAAATATATACTTTATTGAGAAATGATGGGACGCTTGTTCATTTCGAGAGCAGAGTGCTCTGTGTGATTTATGGCCCTGGAGTGGTGGTTCGAACCAATGCCTATACAGCCACATGGACTTGCCATAGTTCAAATTGTCAGAAATCATGCTTATACAAGGCTGAGACATTTAAAGATGAATTACCGAAGTTGGAACTTCCTGGGTGCCGCGCGCAAATGGAGAGGGCTGGTTGGTATTTTGGTTAAGGGCCAAGTCCATTCCGGATCGTAGTGCTTTCTAAGTTAGTGAGTAGAATAAAGACGCTCGCTGATCTATAAAATTTGGAAAGAACAGCAGCGTTACATTTCATTCAAAATAAAGGGGCTTTCACAAGTTGACTCGTGGTACCATTATTTCTTCAATATTAATATTTAAAGTATTATGCAAAAGAAAATGAAGATCAGAGGTCAAATGTTCGCATACTCTGGCGACATGTGACACCGTTTGGATTCAGAGAAGAATCTATCTTGCATTCGCTGTTTTTTTGCACGCAAAAAGCGAGTAAAATTTCAACTTCTTAGGAGGAACTAAGGAAACACTTCGTTATACCTTTATGATCCCAATACTATAGTATGATATGGAAGCAATAACTTTATCAAAACCCATATAAAAAAAAGTTAGAGCTATTTTCAAAGAACCGAAATTTAGAGGACAAATATACAACAAGAGACTGAGTGGGCAATACAGGGATATGGACCAAATGGAACGGTTTAGGTGATACATATGCTGAGCATTAAATGAAAACCAATGGTGACAAATGAAAAGTCGTCAACCAACTTGGGGTAAGTAACTAAATGTGAAATCTTTTGATCACCATCAAGGATACTGTCCCCAATTGTGCGCCTGAATGAATAGCTGACATCAATTGGCGTATATTTTATTCGTAAATTAATTTACTTTTCAGATTTAGATTTATAGGTATTGGCTAACTTACAAAGCTCATTAAAGGTGATAAAGTCGCCCCGCACGTATTCCGAACGTGACACACAGTACGCTCCATTATACAGCGGTTTTTTTCTACACAATTTCCGATAATTACATCAATAAAGTGAATTCCTCCAACCGAATTAAATTGTATTGTTGGCCTAATGAGCCTGCCAACAAATGCACAGTCGTGTCTGCACACATCCAACACTACTCATACTTTGTGGCCTTTTTGTCGAAACTCGAGCAATTAAGTGGCCCGCATTGCTGCGTATCGATGGATCATTATGAAAGTAATAAATAATCACTGCGATACATTTGAAGTTTTTCGATATCCGATTATGCGATACAAGTCGAGCGAGGCCAAATAGGAAATCAAAATTTCAATGTGGATACCAATGGCAGAGGGTGAAAGTTTATTTCCACAATTTCATCTGAATATTAAATTTTCTTTGCCACATCCTCGTTCCTCGTGGGTGGGTTTATCGAATTACCAGGATGAATTTACGCTTTTACTGATTTTGGGTTCTGCTAGGTTGGTGGCATTATGACCAAATATGTGTATATGAGATGGTTTGTAGTAGGGATTAATTGCCGATAGAAATGTTTGACAATGACTTTGCTTTTGTTGTCTTTATTGCTGAGAGTATAGAGATCCAAATGTGATAGATAAATAATCGATGACTTTACTATTTGTGTGGTTCGCATGAAAAGACTGTGATTTTAGTGTGATGTTGAGGATTAAAGCATACGAATGTGATAGAAATCAAAGTCCTTGTTTGCACATCGAACTAATAATTGAGCAATGGGAATTGGTGGAAGTATTTTACTTAATGTTACTACCACCAAGGACATTCAACTCCTTTTAGAAATACACTTTTACCTAAAAGGGCTTAGAGTTCCCTTTTCGCACAAACTATTAAACAATTGGCTTAAAAAATGAAGTCCGAAAAAATCGCTTATCATCACCACGATTTGGCAGTACAATGTGGCAATGGCATTTTTCAGATTTCTCAGATTTTTTTGTAAAAAATCAGTCAGCTTTAAAAGTCATCATAAAAAAATGGAAGTGACGGCAAATGTGTAGGGATTAGGTGCTCAACTAATGGCTCCGGCAGTAAGTGCTGGTCGATCTCGACATATCCAAAACGTCATGAACCAAGCTGAGACATATGGTAAACAAACTATTTTGACACATTAGTGATTTTGTTTTGGCGCCATAGATCATCAAGATCCACATTAATACCTGAGTGAACAGACAGCACTGCAAGTGCGCTAAGTCTTGGATGGCCCATGACGCTTCGGGATACTGTTTTGATCCTTTTCATTTTTTTAAATTTTTCAATGCTAACTGTTGTAACAGGTAGTGTGGCCAAAATTGTAAGCTAGTAGCTTATACTTCTGAAGTAGGTCTTGTCACATATATCTAGCAGTTTCAGAATATCGACAGAGGGATGAAATTTTTTCGCACCAGAGTATGTACTCCGCTTTAACAGCTGACAAGGATATTGCGTTATTGAAGTAAATAGTTAGCTTTTCCATTTCATTTTAACGGCAGCAAAACCTGGAAGCAGAGCTTGAAACGATGGTAGAACATCCTCGTTGACCATAAATCTGTCAGTAAGATTTTGTATTAGAGAATATAAACAGGGACTAAGTATAGAAACTCTAAAATAATCTTCAGGACATGATGTTTCTGGATTGGAGAGTGTTGTTTGTTTCAAAGAAATCCTCGGAGCTGTTATGTTAACTTCAAATAAATCCTCTGCAAGTTGTGATGCGAATTGAAAAGCGTCTCTGAAAAAATCTCCGGCATTTTCTCTTATGTTTTTAGGAGATTTTAAGACTTGTTTTGTGTGATTTATTGCAGACACGAAATTCAAAAATTCATTTTGTAGGAACATTGATAAGAGTCGCGTTAAACTAAAAAGTTTTTCGCATACAAGGAGGCTTACCAGGTAATCACTTCTTTGAATTGCTGCCAAGAGAGTTGATACTTTTGAAGACGTCGCCATGTTTTGGTGGATATTTCCTCAAGACTAATCGCAATACATGTGAAGAGCTCTACACACTATCATGCTTTTCAGTGATCCTAGGTTCATAACGGCGCAAAAGTCGTTTTTTCTGCTTTCTGGAGCGTGTTTTTGTATGGCGTTTTGGAAAATCTTATTTGCTATTGCCGATGGAAACAAACAATGCTTCGAAGATCAGACCGTTACTTAAGAACGCAGACGAACTATAGAGACTTGTATCCCAAAGCATCATTTGTAATGTACCCAACACAACTTTAATAAAATTTTTTCTGCAACTAATTGTGGTTTTGTTCCCATAAAAGGGGGATTTTGGAAATTATTCGAAATCAGAGAGCAGACGCATTGATGTGCAAGCGTAAACTTCATTGTGAGCAGTTGTGTTTTGCACGTGAATGAACATCACCGCCGTAGTAGAATTAGTTTCTCCATATTCTCAGCACCGACTGGGACTTTACTACTAGTTGTCTCTATATCCACTCTGGCTTTGTAAACCTGGCATTCATGTTTATTGTCTGACAAAAGTTTGGAACTTCATTCCTCTAGTAACATCTCTCTATTTTCTCGATCGGGTTCTTCTCTCTCAGAGGCGTTGCACTTCCCTTCAGTTCAGCACGTAGAGCTCAAAAGCAGCACTCGTTTTACGATGCACCTACCCTTGCACTAAGATTATCTAGGACAATTATTTTGTCATAGCTGCAGCACTGAACATATGTTCGGTCTACGAAATCGTAGAAATCGTCTGTGACGCTGTCATACTTATCATATGTGATGGCATGATCGCAACTCCTATCGCACTTCTTGGATTGCGGTAATATTTGCTATCTTTATCGAATTTATCGGCAGAAAGTTAAGGGCAATTTTGAAATTTATCGTCTATTTTGAGAAGTTAAGCAGCCCCTAAATACGAGGGCCAGGTTCTTTTTAAAATCCACAAAGGGTCTAGATAAACGGTCCAGTACCAGTGGCCTCGCTGAGATTATATGAGCTGCCGTTGGCTTATTCTGGATTTTTGTGTCACCATCTCTACTCCAGCGTCCCAACATATCCATGAAGCTGCATTTAAATCTGAGCTCTGATTACGTCGAAGCAATTATAAAGGCAGATGTTCTCTAAGTTACTCAAATTGACTAGAGATTTGGACGTTGATCCATATGTGAGACTTCGCTGCAGCCACACTGAAGAAGGAGAAGTGCTCGTTTGCGAACTTACTTACTTACTTATCCGGCCAGCGATACTTGGAGAGTCTGAGCCTTAGCTAATGCCGCTTTCCATCCTTCGCGGTGCCGGGCACGTTGCTTACAGACTCCTGCCGTTAGTGATTACTTGATCATTAAACCGGAGGTTCGGTCTTCCTTTTGTTCGTGAAACAGGTGGCTGGGATTCGAAGATTCTCTTAGCAGGAGCATTAACGCCCATTAGCTCGATGTGGCCGAGCCAGTGCAGCCGACGGATTTTTGCCTTCCGGACCACATCCACATGTTTATACAGCTCGTAGAGTTCGCTGTTACATCTTCTCTTCCATTCGCCCTCCTCGCAGACAGGACCATCGTCGAATCATTTATGGAGACAAGCTCCTTCACTATCTCAAAATTATAGCTGTAGATTATTAGGTTCTGTCCTAGACGGTGTTCGACGGATCGGGTTTTGGTTGACAGCATGTACAACTCCTTTGCCTTGTTCTTTTGTAGCAGTAAAAGCCTCAATAATGGCACGTTGGGAATGAGCGATGATGTCGACATCGTCTGCATAGCCCAACAGCTGGATGGATTTGTTAAATATAGTACTTTCTGTGTTTACGCCAGCCTTTCGCACTATAGCTTCCACCACAAGATTAAAGAAATCACACGACAGCACGTCTCTTTGCCGGAATCCGGTGCATGTTTGGAATAATTCGGAGGTTTTGTCTCCAAACTGTACGGTAAATTGCGAGTTCTCTAACGAGAGAGACACAACCGGATTAGTTTTCTAGGGATTACGAATTAGGCCATCGCGTTATATAATTCAGTGCGATGAATGCTGTCGTAATTTGCCGCAGTGTGAAAATTTGGTCTATCGTCGATTTGCCGAAAGCCACGCTGGTAGGTGCCGATGAGGATAGGATAGGATAGGATCTTGTAGGCTACGTTAAGCAGGGATATCCCTCGGTAGTTCTTACACACATAGGATCACCCTTTTTGAAGTTGGGGTACATAGAGCTGATGGTCTAGTCATCGGGGATGCTTTCGTCCTCCCATACTTTGCAGACGACCCGGTGCGTCCTCCTTACCAAAACATCGCCACCAGCTTTTAATGGCTGTGCCGACCTCGTATAAACTGGGTGGGAGATCTACTTCATCGACTGGAGTTGAGTTTTCTTCATACCCTATCACTTTCTTTTGGTAATGCCTATCTAGCAGCTGTTGGAAATGCTGCTTAAATATAATAAATCAACAATTCTGTACGGGTCGGTGACAAAATTACCCTCAGTGTTTCGTAAGCCCTAAGTTCCTGGTCTGTGGTCTGCAGCCGGCTTTTTAGCTTTTTTATAAATGTTTCGCATCTTGTTACTACTCGTGCACTCTTCGATATCCTTGAGCTGGGGACTTCAAAGGTCCTTTATTTTTTCGCAGTAAATTTTTCTCTTCTGTATTTCTGGCTCTGTACTCATCCCACGTTACCCGGGTTGTTCTGTGCAACGTCTTCTTATATGCTTCATGGATTTCTTGTCGGGGGTGGCTGGTAGCTTAGAGTTGCTTCGGCTATTTTCTGAATAGTAGTGCAGTATTGTAACCACATATGGGAGGCAACGGCATATTGCAGATTCTTTCGTCCAGTAACTCTCTTTAGTCTCTGGCTATCTCCGGTGTGCTCAGGGATCCAGTGTTGTACCTCCTTTTTGTTGTTTGGCGCAGCTTTCTTTCATTTCGACTATCTAGAGTTCTGAATTGGGCTGCAACTAAATAGTGGTCAAAGTCAACATTTGCCCTTGTAAAGGTTTGCACATTTTGGGTGTTTGACGAGTGTCTTGCGTGAATCATCACGTGGTCAATTTGATTGGAGGTTGCTGTGTGGATTCTCTTATGAGGGAATCTTGTGCTGCTTATCACTGCATTACTAGCTGCCGCAAAATCATTGAGTTGGAAGCCTTTATCTGTAGTCGTTTCGTGGATGCTGTGTTTTCCGACCACTCCGCGACAGATGCCCTCATTGAAGTACCCGACCCCACCGTAATGCTTAGTACAATCATATTTTCCAACACAGTTGCATAAGCAAACTCCTTTTTCCTTCTGCTGAAAGAAAAAGAAGGAGTTTTTAGGTTTTTGGACTTTTTGTCAGCTATGTTGCTGACAATCTCGCATTATAATAAACTTTTCGCATTTTAATTCTCCATACTCAGACCACAAGGATTTTAATGTGAACTCACATTTTCCTGTATCAGGGCGAGTCATAGTGTTGAAATTAAATACCACCAATTTGTTTACAATCCAGAAAATGCCACACCAACATAAGTTACAGTTTGTGCCAATTCAATACAAACTAAGCGATAACATTTCAAAAAGACAAAATTATTAACAACACAAACATTGTCTAAATATGAGGGTACCACCCCATCGAACCAAAAAAAAAGAAAACGAAGAAATTATCGCTTCTTAATCGTTAATCGAGAGCCAGAATTGATGACGTGGCACACACAATTCCATCACAAACTAACTAAATAGACAGACGAATGAACGAACGAAGGAGCGATAGTGAAAGTAGCCATGTCAAATGGCAAATGATGAATCAATAATTTTCCCATCGGAGGCCATGAGCAGTCCCTTGCGGCTGACCACGTATTTAAGGCGAGCAATTTTAATGTCTCTATTACACGAGATCCCTTAAGGGCATCCCGAAGCATGCGGGAGGATCGATACCGACCAACACCGCTCGCGTTGTATCACAATCGAAATTGGATTCGGTCACGATTTTACTTTTCTACTTTTGTTGTTCGTTTGTTCATTATCTCTTGCTGTTGTTACTTTTTTTTTTCTCGTAGATACATATACACAGTTGGGATGTAGCTTGGATTTCCAACTCACCCAGTATCGGTTGTCAGGGTGTGCGTTTCGGTTAAAAGGTGGCTCAAATTAATGCGTCAATATGGTCGTTAGCCATTTGAATTGCTCACAAAGAAGCATAGCGACGGTAATCTGTGACCGCCAAGCAATTAGACGCGGTGTTTGATTTAAAGTGAGCCAATAGAAATTATCTATTGGGTGTTCTATTTCCTGCTACACGCAAGGCTTTGTTACTTTTCAAACGAATTTACAGCAAATGGAAAATGATTTCTAGAATGAATTTGAATGTTTTAGGTGTGTTGGTTGTAACCTAAATCTTAGGCACTAATACACGTGTTTTACAATAGACCTATCAACCTTTATCCAACTACCACCCAAGAATCCCAAATTCTTCAACATCCATCGCGATCCCAGTTGAATTTTTTCGCCCAATAACGGTCTCCTAGAAGACTTCCTCAATCGAATGGAATCCCTCATCCTGACAACAATGGCCTCTAACATTGCAAATCATATCAGATCAGCATGAAGATTGCACTCGTACATACGAGTATTGCTAGACCAAGTACTATTCAGCCCTACCCACCTATCGCTAAGATTCCACAGAGATTATCCCAAAGCAGTGGTAACCATGTTTCACCTGCCAGCCTGCATTCATCACACAAAACAAGGTAAATTGAAGTTTTCTACTTATTCCCCCGGGCATACTCGTACGAGAACAAGAAAATTTTCCAATGGACTACGGACAATTTGCGACAAAAGCACGCATGCAAATCGACATAGCTGGGCACCTTACTCTCGTGCTGGCACAGAGACCGTCTCGCTTTATGGCCAGGCATTATGAGGAAAATTCGTTCCGATTTTCTTGGCGCGCTCACAAAAGTGAAGGGTTTTAATGTTGCGTAAAATTTTAAGGAGTTACCATATAAAAGGTTAGAAGTTAATGTCTTCATTGAGCAGGCGTATGAGTGTATGGATGGTGGAATTTTTTTAATGAGGCGTTTATACGCGGAAGGCCGTCATTTTTCTTCGGATATCCTTGTATATAATTTCAAAGGGTAAGGAAGAAAAAAGAGAATGTTTAAGTATTGCTAGAAATTTTGAGATTCATTAGTCAATGACACAAAATGGATGGGGAAGTTTAAAGACTTCAATGTTATGCGAACTGTTGGATAGTTTTCATAGACTTAAGCTTGGTAGATTTTGCAACAAGTTCACCTCCATCCAAAGGCAATATTTCGAACATCAAAACGTGGGTGACTAGCTGGCCTCTGGAGAAAAGAAGAAAGTTTATAAGTGGAGGAACCGAAAATGATCATCATGCTAGTATTGGGTTGTACCACATGAAATGTCCGATTTTATAGTAAAAATTTAAATCAAAATTATTTTTCCTTAAATTTTATTCAATCAAAATAGGGTTCGTTGGCATCTATAACATTCTTCCAACGTGATACAAGGTCAAATATTTCTATTTCGTAAAAGTGCTGACTTTTTGAGGCAATGAAACGTTCAAAGGCTTTTATGACCTCTGCTCGGTTCCGGAATACCTTCTGCCGGAAAATTGAATCCAGATGGTAATACGTTGGTGAAATATCAGAAGAGTACTGTGGATGCGGAAGAATTTCAAATCCCATCTGCAACCGTTTGTGCACCGTTAACTTGTGTCTATTGACCAACGCCAGTGGCTTTTCAGCCAATTTGGCGTGCAATATGTCGATTTCCTTACAATATTTGATAGCGTTTATCGTTTCTCCTGGTAGAAGAAATGAAAAGTGGATTGGTCCTTTCGAAGTCCACCAAATTGTCACTATAACTTTTTTTGGGTGAAGATCGGGCTTGGGAGTGTGTTTTGGTTTTTCTTCTGCATCCAACTACTGCCCAGATCTTTTATGATAATCATACAGTATCCACTTTTCATCACAGGTGACTATCCGGTGCAAAAACGGTTCAGTTTGGTTTCTTAATGTAAGCAATGCGCAGATTTCCAGGCGCCGTAGTTTTTTGAACTGGTTCAGTTCATGGGTTATCCACTTATCTTTACATTTCCCATGAGAGAAAGGTGTCGACTTACTGTCATTGGGGACACTCCCATGCTTTCTGCAATTTCCCGCACCTATTTCCTTGGGTCCGCATCCACCGTTGCTCTAAATCTCCCGAAATCCCCCGAACGGAATTTTCCAAACCAACGTCGTATAGTGCCTTCATTTACCGCTACATCCTCGAATGCATCATTAATGTTTTTCATTGCCAATAACGCATTATGTCCCATTTTAAATTCGTAAAGGAAGAGGGTTCGAATTTGAACTGCCGACAGCATGGTAAATAATTCTTGGAAACAAATTACGGTACTTGTAACGAAACCTAGAATTCGCACACGTCAAGCACACGTACCACTTTATTTTATAAAAAAAGAAAATTGAACTTTTTGGTACGGATGTTCACTCGAGAACTTCTTATTTCGGACTGAGCGAAAACATTTCATGTGGTACAACCCAATAGCAGAAGCATGGACAACTCCAAAAATAGATCAAATTAATGTTTGTTTTGAGCGAAGAACGAAACCATTTTAATGTTAGCCTTTTAGACTTACCGCTGGAAAAATCTTGGCGGACTCTATCATCTGGGCGTATGAAGCTGGAACAAGAGCAAGTCCTATTAACAAGGATCCTGTCTACCAAATAGACGGCTGTGCTGTCAGGCTTTCTACCCGACCATGCTATATACTAAAAGCAGCTTTGCGTTTGCATGTACATGGCGACTCCAACAACATTTTACCTCCATGGTACAACAGAAGACTTCGCTCTTTACGAAACAGAAGAAACAAATTATGGGCAGATTTTCTTCACACCAATTCTTATTATGACTACTCTAACTATCTTGGAACTTACCTGCAATTCACGCAGCTCTATAACTGCCTCTATCAGCGCTTTCTCGACACAGCACAGACCAACCTTATCAACGGTCCTAAGACATTTTATCAATTTCTTAACTACAAAAGAAAATCAGACGGTTATCCCCCCTCTCTCTCGTTTAATAATAAATATATCATCGGCCGATCCACATATTATTGCCAATTATTTTGCAAACTTTTTTAAACAGTCATTTGCAGAAAACCTCTTCGTACCCGACTCCATCTATTTCAAGTACCTTCCCAATTTCTCAATTGGCCCCTCTCTCTCTCTACCTTTTGATCCCGCCCTTATCGAAGAAAAGTTACAAAATCTCAATGATGAATTTGTATTTGGCCCAGACGGGCTCCCATCAATATTTCTCAAAATATGTACCTCCAATCTTTCGCAGCCACTTTCCTCCCTCTTTCATCTGTCCCTCACACAAGGGGAATTCCCCCAAGTTTGGAAGACCTCTTTCATAACCCCGGTTCACAAAAAGGGATCAAAGAATGAAGTAACCAACTACCGTCCCATTGCTAAGCTTTCTCACATACCTAAAATGTACGAAAGTTTTTTATATGAAGTTCCAAGCTTTCAGTGCAAGTCAGTTATATCACCCAGTCAGCACGGATTTCTAAAAGGTAGATCAACAACTTCAAACTTAGTTGAATTCGTATCCTTTGCGCTTTCAGGCCTAGAAAATGGCAACGAAATAGACGTTATTGCTACAGATTTCGCTAAGGCCTTCGATAAAATACTACATCAACTGATCCTTTTCAAATTGCCTTCCCTCGGTTTTGACCCCATATTGTTAAAATGGATATCTTCTTATCTGGAGAACCGTCAGGTCAGCCTTCTCAACCCCGTTTTTAGCTACTTCTGGTGTCCCACAAGGCAGCCCCTTTTTTATTGTAACTATATATAAACGATCTAGATAAGATTATCAAACATTGCTCCGTATCCATTTACGCCGATGACACTAAGTTCTCCAAAACTATTTCTTCACCCCAAGACCCTATTCTCCTTCAAGAAAACCCCGATAGGTTTTCTACTTGGTGTCTAAAAAATTGCTTTGAACTTAATGTCTCCAAATGCCAATCTACGACTTTGTCTCGTAAGTCCAATCAATCCCCCTCTCGACCTTATTTTCTGCATGACCAACCTGTACCCCAGGTTCGATCCCTTAGCGACCTTGGAATTTTATACGAAAGAGATTTAAACTTCCGCTCGCATATTGATGAGATAATTCTTAAAGCCAACCCACCACTTGGTTTTATCAAACGTTGATGACAAAGTTGCTTTACATTACCCTTGTCCGCCCCTCCTTGAATATGCCAGCCAAGTATGGTCCCCCTTTCAGCGAATTCATATATCCCGAATCGAGAACATTCAACGTCGTTTTCTTCGGTTTGCTCTTCGTGGACTACCCTAGAGTGACCCATTTATCTTACCTCCCTATCGCGACCGCCTCAAACTTCTTAACCTGCATACCCTCGAAAAACACAGAGACGTGGCTGACATTCTCTTCATTTATCGACTACTCTCCGGTTCTGTGGACTGTGCTTCCCTTTACAATTCTATTTCCTTCAACACTAACCCTTGTAATGTAAGGTCAACTCAAACCCCCCCTTTTTGATTTTAACCTGAGAACTTCTCGTCTTAAATTTGATCTCCTCCACCATTCCCTTACTTCCTAACGCCTAACTCTTGTTAGTTTTTAAGCCCTAGTTTTTAAGCCCTACTTTAAGCTTGTATTAAGCGAAATAAAAGGGGGCGTAAGCCCCCACTAAATTAATGAAAAGCAATCATGAAATGGAAGATGATGACTGCCAAAGAAAGGAGAACCAATGCCTATTTATATTTATGAGCTGCTCTACCTAACTTACGAGTAATATCCAAAGCATAACGCTACGATTGGATGGTCCTTGGTGTTAGAAGTAAGAATAGAGTTCGAAAATAGATTGGAGAAATTACGAATTTTATTATAGCTAGCGTGCGTCTCCTATTAAGAGCCTCAAAAATCCCAAAAAAAGTTATGTACTCGTAATTGCAGCGTATTAAAAGATAAACCTAATGGGCGATAGGTTAGGTTAGGTTAGGTAAGAGTGGCTGTTGGAAGTACCAACGCACTTGGCCTATTGGGCCTTTGTAATACCGCGTGGATCTATGATCCCCTTACTAATGGAACCAGTTTGAGCTTATGATAAAGCGTAGGAGACTGGTAACGTCAATATTTTCTAGATCGTTTAGGTCGTTGTAGAAGAAAGCTCCCAGATGAAGCTTTCTTCTCTGAGGGAGAGGTGGAAATGTACAGAGTAGGTGGAGATTTTAGAATATAGTCAGACCGAGTCCAGTGACTTGATGGCGGCCTGACTATCCGAAAAGATGCGGATATACTTTGCAGAATAGCTGCAGTGGCAGCTACTTGCCTGCTGAAGATATCTAGGGGTGTCAAATGAAACAGAATGTCTAATGCCGCAGAGGAGGTAGACCACAAGGCTCCGCCTATGCATACACATGCTGTTCTTTGGACTCTGATTAGTTTAATGCGGTTGACTGCATATTCTAAGGCCGTCCCCCAGACGGTCACCCTGTAAGTAAGTATCGGTCTTATGACCGAGATGGATACCCAGTGGGTTATGCTAGGTTGAAGGCCCCATTTGTTCCCAATGGCTTTCTTGCAAGAGAATAAAGCTATTGTAGCTTTATTAACACTTTCTTGAATGTTAGATCTCTAGTTTAGTTTCCTGTCAAAAATGAGACCCAGATATTTGGCTGTATCGCATAATACTAAACTGGTACCGTTTATTGAAGGAGGGTCTTTAGTTGGAATTTTGTATTTTCTGGAAAAGAGGACAAGATCAGTTTTATGGTGGTTTACTCCCAATCCACAGCGATCTGCCCAGCAGGTTAATCTATTGAGATTTACTTGAAGGAGTTCTTTAATGGTATTGAGATGCTTTCCTGAGACGGCTATGGCAACGTCATCCGCATAGGCAATCACTCTGCTACCACCCGCTTCCAGGTATATCAGTAGTTCATTAACTACTAAATTGCAGAGAAGGATAGAGAGGACACCGCCTTGCGGCGCACCTCTACTGAAATATCTTTTAGCAGAAGTCTCACCCAGTTGAGAGTTGATTATCCTGCTTTTTAGCATTAGACTGATCAACATCCCTAGTGAGTTGTCTACCTGCAGAGTTGATAGCGCAGTGGTGATTACGGATGTGTTGACGTTGTTAAAGTCACCCTCTATGTCCAGGAAAGCGACCATTATGTACTCTCTATATTGTAGGATCGTTCGATGTGGCTAGTCAGAGAGTGCAAAGCCGTTTCCACCGATTTTCCATTACAGTAGGCATGTTGAGCCGTAGACAGAAGTCTTGGATCAACTTTAGCTCGAATATGGATATCGATCAGTCGTTCTAAAGTTTTCAGAAGGAATGATGATAGACTTATAGGTTTGAGGTCCTTTGAGACAACATGAGAACATTTTTCGGCTTTGGGAATGAATATTACATTGACTTCTCTCCTTGACAATGGAATGTGGATAAGTTCTATACAGCTCCTCATAATATTTTCTAGCACAGGCAGAATAATATCTGAGAACCTCTGTAGCTCGGCAGGTATTATACCATCTGGACCAGCAGACTTGTATTGTTTGAAGCTATGCAGCGCCCAGAGCAGTTTGTCTCTTGTAATCAGACCATGAATTTTGGTCGCGGTAGCAGTAGGCCTGTTCGTGCTACTACTGGCCGCGAATTAGGAGCTTCCTGGAAAGTGGGTGTCCAGTAGGAAATTGAGTGATTCATCACTTGAAGTTGTCCAGGAGCCGTCGGTTTTTTTCAAACAGTTAGACATCAAAGGATTTGTAGAGAGGATTTTTTTTTGCCGCAATGCTTCAGAGGTTTCTGTGATTTTGTCACAGAATGATCTCCAGGATTGTCGCTTTACCTTCCTCAGTTTTTTTTTTGATAATTTGAGGGATTCTTTGTATGAGTCCCAGTCAGTCACTTTTCTTGTGCTTTTTGCTAAGTTGAAAAGTTTTCTACAAGAGTTTCTAAGAAGTCCCAGTGCTGATGTCCACCAATGTGGCTTTTCTTGTCTCTAGGTTGAATAAAAGGGCAGGAAGCGGCCACAGCCTGATTGAAAGCAAGAGTAAATTCCTTGACTTTCATGTCAAGCTCATTGGTGTCTCGCGGGGGACTTGATAGTTTTGAGTATAGCGTTTCTGACAGTATTCCTCTGTATTTTGGCCAATCAGTTTCCCGACAAATTCGGAAAGCTGGTTGGCTGGGGGCAGCATCGCTCAGGCTGAATCGGATGTATCTGCGGTCTGAAAAGGAGTTTTCAGACGACAAGACAAGAGTGATATCTAGCACTTCCTGTCGGTTTCTAGTTATAAAAGTGGACTCATTGCCAATGCTGCAAATAAAGAGGTTAGTACTTAAAATATAGTCAAAAAGTGACTCAACTCTATCATTGATGTCGGTACTTCGCCATACCGTATGATGTGCGTTAGCGTCGCATACGATGATGAAGCTAGTTTTTTTTCCTTCCAGCTTCCAGTACCACCCTTTCTAGGTTATCACCAGGGAGAGGGTCCACATGGTAGTGGCCAAGGTAAGCCGATGGGCGATGGATTCCACAACATATAGAAATGTGCCTAAAGGATGCTTGGGCGAAACTCACCATTTATTCTCCTGTCTAATTTCCAAAATTCTGAAGAGCTACTACATTGGGCTAATCTTCGAGCCTCTAGTTCTAGTTTATTTTTCATTTGTTTCCCTGCTAAGCTCCCTATTAGCATTCAAAAGGCCCCAGTATTTCCAAGGAAAGAGCTCAGATTTAGATTTAGATTGTTGTGGGAAGTGGTATAAAGAATCCTAGTTCAGTGCAGTCACAAATGGGCCTATTGTGATATCCTTCATTTATAACTCATGCATGATGCCGCAATTTGTTAGGAAAGCAGCTATGTCCGCCGCTACAAGGTAGAAATTACCTAGGTAGCGTTATATTATTTATGTATTCAGTGTTTCCATGTCCTCGTTGCACAGTCTGCAAAAAGCTCAAAACCTTCAAAAGTTATAACTTTAAGCGGAAAGAAAAAGGATTATATTAGCCGCACATGCCCGATAAGAAAAGGCTTTCTAACAAATTAGTTATAAAACAAATTGAACTGTCATTCATGGAAAATATCTTAATCTCCTCCGTGTTGCGCTCTACTAAACGAATGTACGCTCAATTTCATTCTGCCTTATACCCTGCATGTTATCTATCCGTAAGTCAAAAATTACTCTAACGAGCCCCCATTGTTTCGTGTGAACTTGAAACAATTTTTCCCGAAAAAATTACAAAATTATGCAAACGCACTCAAATTCTTTTCAAATTTCGTTTTCTTTTTCAATTATCCCCAAGATACTGTACCCCGCACCCACACACAATTATGAAAATCCACATTGCTTTCTTTTTTCTCCAAATTAATTCATCTTGTTACATACATATTTTCGTATTCAAATTTGATGAAAAAAAAAAGGAAACCTATCAAACCGCGAAATCTTTGACAATTTAATAAGCAGTCCCAGAATGAAATGAAGACATTTTCATGTTGCCCGTACCGCCCGCTGAACAACATATTACACCTCATTAAAATGTTTTTTTTTCTCGGTTTTCTCTTCTTTTTTTTTTTGTCCTGGGAGAGGGTAAAGTAACAAATGTTGTGGCCCAAATTGAAGTTGGAGTTGGAGTCAGAGTCACCGGAGAGACGATTTACGACCATGTTGTGCGGAATGGAAATCACTCTGGCAGCACCGTCGAGATATCCTTAATTAGGCCAATTAAACACCTAAAACATATTTCTTGTGACCTCTTTGAACATGTTATCCATGCGGGCTCCTGAAAGGTAAGCGTAGAAGTCGCATTTCGGGTTTTTGACGGGACAACTTAATTTTCCTTCTGAGCGTGCGTACGGGTATACACTATGCGTGATGGTGACGGTTGAAAAGAGTCCCATCGTCGAGGATTGATAACAATGACATTGACCGAGTTGTGCAGGTGGAGAATGGATTACACGCATATGGACAATGGACACAATAAGAGAATTAAGAACCGAAAATGACTTGTCGCATCTGCGGTAGTCTGTGGTTTCCTTTGTTATTCAATTTAGTCATATGCCGGCGGAAGTGGAACTAATAGATACATTTAGATGCCTAAAAAACTTATCAGTTTATAATGTGTTTGATTAATTGAGAAAGTAACTGCAAAGGGAGCGGGTACAAGTTACCTAATGCTTTTGGGTATCAGCCCTGCTATTATCTTTCTATTATTTTTCATCAAGTGTCGGCTGCAAGTGTGTTTGATGTTGTTCTAATTCGTTGGCCATGTATAGCCGGGGGAGAACAGATACCACAGGAAAGTGCATACTCGTGTATTAATTCTATCAATTGACAGAATATTTTAGGCAGCAGTATAACGTTGCCATTGAAAAGTAGATTAGGACTACTTAACGTTTCCCCTTTGAAAATAGCACATTAAATGTAACATTCTTTGCTTGACACTGTTCACTTTTTTATACTTTAACTCCTTATGGAACGTGGAAAGTACCCCAAATGAGTCTTGATAAAATATTCTATCCATTGAAATTTCTATTGTAATCAGTACAATCCTTCTCGCAATTAACCCAGAGAGATAAATAGAGAGAGATAACGACGGCCGTACCAAAAACACTAATTTTTGAAAAATTCGAAATTCTATTTATAAGTATGTAACGATGCCAGTTGCAAGAGAATACCAAGAAACGACACCAGGACCAAGCGTGAAAGTAACAGCATGGGCTGTCGGAATGCTTACCGCAATCAAAGCGCCAGAGCTCGAGTAAATAAAGCCAAAACATTATTGCAGAGATACATCGCTTAGGCAACTTCCTTTTCATAGCGATGGTTGATGCAGTTAGAAACATATCAGAGCCGATAACTACGCAAGAAGGATGTGAGTTCAAAACACCAAAAAACAGAAAAGGTAATCTACTTTTTAACTTCACAACAATTTACTTATTTATTTTTATTGTTGTACCACAGAAATAATTAGCTTCCCGAACTTCGGTTCCTTTTCGGACATTGTGGAATCTGTTATTGAAACCTAAATCGCAGAAGCAGTCAGTCAATCCGACTTGTTGGATAAAAGGGACCAGTGTCACGGCCCAAATATTACTTACTTGGCACACACGAAATTGGCCACCTAAGATGAAGTCGGGAGCCTGTGTGGCGATCGGGAAACTGCTGAGTTTCGATGCGAAATGCTTGCCTTACCTCCCATTGGTGGTCCACAGTAACTGCATGAGTAAACTCTTAATCATGCAGGCTAAAATTGAAAGGTCTTGCCCGGCCAGAAGCATTATACTAGCCTGCGCCTTCATACGATTCACAATTCTATACGGAAGAGATGAAAAATATGTGACGGACCAACTATTGGCCTCGAAATAAAAATATGCTTACTGATGACGAACCCAGCAAACGTTTAAAGGACGACGATCTGTACGCGGAAATTTAGAATCCTTAACAGCCCAAGTGCAGGCAAACAAACTTACAGAATCTACGCAAAACGCATATGCCTAAATCTGTGAATGTATGCCGCCAGCATCAAATATCAAAGGCCTGTGCCGCTAATCAAGTAGCTTACAAAGCGATGGTACAGCGAATGAGGAGAGCTGCTCGCGAGCAGAGAGACGGGAAGTGTATCGGCTTCTCCAGAGGAAGAAAAAAGAGCACGAGAAGCGCTTGAAGATATTGAAAGGTTGTACTACAGGAATAAGGTACGGAAGTTTTACCTATAGCTAAAGAGAACGTGTCAAGGTAAGAAGATCCGTACGGAAGACTGCAGAGATGAAGAAGAAATCCTCGTAGTAGAGTCAAAGTCGGTGCTGAAAATACGGAGAAACTTTTTCTACAGGCTGTGTAATAGCGACGAAGCGAACCTTCCTGCCATCAGCCACAATAGACCATTCAACTTTCCATCGACTGACTGACACTTTCCATCGACTGAAGAAATGGCTGAAAACCAACAAGGCAGCTGGACCTAAGGCCAGGTATTCAAAGCTACTGGAAGTGAGTTCGTGGAGAACATACACAAATTCATTTCTCAGATTTGGTTACAAGAGTGTATTTCAAATGAATGGAATAACAGTATCGTTTGTGAGATCCACATCCACGTGTGAACGTCTGAAACCTTTCGCTAATAAACTAATAGGCCCCTATCAGTGCAGTTTAAGACCAGGAAAGTCCACAATCGACCAAATTTTCACACTCCGGCAGATCGTGGCAAAAATTCAAGAAGTCCAAATCGGTACCCACCATATTTTCATCGATTTTAAGACCGCATATGACAGCATTTACAGAGACAAGTTATATAAAGATATGTCTAGTTTTGGCAGCACTCTCAAGCTCGTCCGTCTGTGAAGTATGACTCTCACTGCTAACCGGAACTTCTGATGTCGAAGAACGTTTTACACAAGGTGACGCGCTATCATGTGACTTCTTTAACATCATACTTGTAAGAATTATGCGGAACTCTGTGCAACTACTAGCGTACAATGATGATATAGACATAATTGGGAGAACTCAGCGGGATATCACCGGTGCGTTCTCTAGTTTTGGAATGGAAGCTACTAAAATATGTTTAGCGAAAAGTGGGGAAAAATAAAGTATATGCTATCAACAAGCGACACATAACATCGATGAATTGGACAGAACGTTACAGTCGACAGGATTCTGCCAACAATACTGCTGCAAAAATAAAATGAAGAATCTCTCTTGCAAATCGCTGTTTTTTTGAGCTTGAGTAGTAAGGCCCTATCCCTATAGAGCTTCCCTATAGAAGAGACTGATTATCCCAGTCCAACTTTATGACGCTGAAGCATGGATGAAGATATCTTCAATCGTTTCGATAGAAAAATCCTTCACAAAATATTCGGTCCCGTTTGCGTTGACAGGCTTTGGAGGAGAAGATTCAACGACGAACTATACTAGTTGTACAGTGACATCGACCTAGTCAGAAAACTAACCATCAGTCGCCTGAGATGGCCCGCAGAATCTTCTAATCTAACCTAAAAGGAGAACACAGTAGAGGAAGACATAACCTTAGGTGGCACGCATAAGTAGAGTATGTGATCATGGCTGAAATGGTAGTGTATTGGCTTCCAAATCGGAGGGTTCGGAGTTCATTAACAACCGCACCCGAAAAACATTCTTAAAACTTAAATTCACGTAAAATGAGTGGTTGCCTGGAATACAACAACAAGTCTAGTTACACTAATAATTTAGTCTCCCGACTAAAAGTTGGATGTCACCTATGGAGCGCAATAACCACTGAGTCCAAAAATCTTTCTTCCTCTCTCTGTCCCACTTTCTTAAAAACTTAATACGTGCTTAAGCATTTTAAGTATAGTAATGTCCACTTGAAAGTTAACCGACTTACAGTGCGCAACTGGAGGCAGTAAGCTCAAGACCAGCCGAATTGGAGAAGCCTGTTAGTTGAGGCCCACGTTCATCCAGAACTGTAGCGCCACTCAAATGATATGAAGTTGTCCTCTATGCTCCTGGTTGGAGTCGAAGGCTTTTTGGATCTGTGCACTGGTGTCCATAGGTTGCCCTACATATCTAAATAGGGTTATCCGGGTGCTTCTGTAGATTTGTGCATCGCTATGCAGCCCATACGGTTGAAACAACTATTCTCCATTGATGCAAAAGCGGTATCGAAAATTACTTCAAGAGCGTTTCCCTCTACGGTCCCGAGAGCATTTTCTTCCACTTTCAATTGTGTCCAAACATCTGACCCATAAAGCGGGAGTGGAATAATCAGTGTCTTGTATAAGGTTAATTTGGTTGTTGAAGAGGTTTCATTCCAGCCCAAAGAAGCAGCGATTAGCAAGAGTGATTATTTGCATAATTTTCACGCCAATGTCGTTGTCGCAGTTGATATCGGAGTTAAGGTAGGTCAAGTTGCAGCTGCTCATTGTGTTGCTTTGTCCCAGGCATCGTCGTTGCCGTTAACCCTTGCGTCCCGCTTGAAGAGAGATTATTTTGAGATTATGTTGCGGAGGCTGTACTTTTCGACCGTATTGCCAAAGATGCCATCTTTGCCTTGCTTGGCAATAAAAAAGCCAAAGACGATTTTCATGTCATATTGCATTTAGGGCATTGCTCGTATGTTTTGTTAAAGGTGCAATCTTTGGTAAGATCACCTCTTGCGGAATGAGCATTTATGAGGTTCAGTTGGAGAATTTAGTCTTTATGCGAATAGACGCCAGGCTTTCTGTAACATGGCTGAAGCTCAAGACTTGTTTCTCAAGTCTTCTTCTACGGCGATTCTTTATTTGAATAAACTCTGCAGATGATTTTCTTGTGGTGCCGGAGTTCTACAAGTTCTACGAGTTTTTTTTCGGTCTTTTCATACAGTCAATTCCATCACACTTCTTGGAAGGCGGTTATGTCTGGTTTGTAGCGGTCGAAGAAATTATCTTATTGTTCGGCTTTATTCGAGGAAGGTGGTTCGTAACATTTATTTTGTCTATGATGGCATAGTCCGAGCATGCACTTACAATTTTAGCCCATTATCGGGAAGTGGGGCCAGCATTACGCTGTAAGCTTGGTTGTGGCGCAGCTGGCACAATCCAAATTATAAGACAGTCACCAGTTTTATTTTAGAGCCTGCTAAGGCGGATGCGAAGAAAATCGAGTATCGCCCACAAAAAGCATGTCCATAAAATGATATGATACTTACTGCGTTAGTTTGGAAGCTGAATCACGAAAATTCTTCTTCTTCTTCATGATTAATACCTTTTCCATTCATCGGGTATGCTGAACCTAAGACCTTTGTAGATATCAAGATGTTGATGGCGCTACTAACAAGCACTGGATGTTGTTTGAAATAAATAGAGAGCAGTTTAAAGCATACACCAAGAGCTTTATACAACCGTGAACACCTATGAGCTTTATGGTGATTCTAAATACGATTGTGTTATTTGTTATTTCAAGTTCTTCTACGGCCAAAGGTTGTTATGCACGTTATGGCCTTATGCAATCTATGTTGCATGCCGCTGAGATTGCTCCATTTTGGGACATATTTTTCTCGATCGGTATCATGGGGTTTAAACAAGGCCCCATCTCATTTTTAATCATCCGATAATATCTTTTCTTCGAGGCTTATAAAAAAAACTATCTCTATCTGAGCACCTTCACGAAGTAGAGTCAAATCTACTGCTTAAATTTAAATCAATGCTTCAAGAATTTGAATGCAATTTTAATGAGAAATGAGTGCTGCCATTTCCTCTCTTGAGATCAAAGTTCAGCAATTCGAGAATGACTTATGTGATCTTCGCAAGGAAAATAAATCAATAAGAGAATTAGCCGATCTTAAGAGAACAGAACGACTCAAAGACGTCATTGTTAATGGAATACCACGAAAATCAGGGGAAAGCCCCACCGACGTGGTAAAAACCATTGCCATCAAATTACGATACCATCTTTCACCACATTTCGATGCTTTCGATTGAAGTCCAAAACCGCCGATGATGAGATCACAGCCCGTTACTCGTCTGTTTCTCTTCACACACAGAGCAAGGTGTATTGCTAGCTGCTTTCCGTGCTAATACGGGACTAACACTGGCACAGCTTGACGGCTTCTCTTATAATTCGGATGGTAACAACAAAACCAATAATCATGTCTTCATCAACGAGAGTTTGACGCCAGGAAATAGTTCTATACGTAGTTACGTAAAGAAGGTATTCTCTTTTCGGCAAGAACCCGTGATGGTTTGGTCTACATAAGAAAGAGCAAGGACGACAGTGAGCTAATCGATGAACTGAATTAAAAGTTTGCCATGTTAATGTGCAAAGTCTAAAATCAAGTATTGATGAGTTTAGGGAACTGTTTTCTTCGCAACGAGTAGATGTTATACGAGTATGTGTTTCTGAAATATGGTTGATCCCTTTCAGTGCAGATAGGAGTGGTGATGATGATAATTGCGTTGCCCTTTCTGGCTATAATACTCGTATACATCGTACACATACGGTGACTTCAATAAAAATATGTTGAGAAACGATGAAAAATCACATTCCATTAAGAGTTTCGCTAGTAATTGTGGTCTTAACATTATTCATAACTCCGTTCCCCCATATTTGCGAGTAGGTTGCCGACCTTCGCTTTTAGATTTTTTTTTTTAATATCGGACATGAAGTTAGTGCTATTTCACGATCAGATATCTGTGCCAGGTCTTAACTCTTCTCATGATCTAATATTTTTAAGGTGCTATTTAGGGATTTCAATAATATCAACTTAGTATGTCTGCACAATGAATCCTCATTATACCCTTGGGATTTGTGTTGAAATCTCCCAGATGTTGATAACAAAGCTGCTTTATTTGAGTCAATGGTGTTGGAACTCTTCAGCAAATATGTACCAATTAAGCAAGTGGTAGTTAAGGATCCGGGGCGCCCTTGGTTTACCTTAAGTATATATTTATAAAAAAGCTTCGAGGCAAAGGCTACCGCATTTATTACGTTGAGAAACTTAACAACCGCGGAGACTCGCAAACAAAAGCAGTTTTATTACTAATCTAGGCTTAAAACAAGCTCTAAGACTCGAGATCTTTGGAAAAATTTGCGCCAGTTGTGCGTTATTCACACTAAAAACGGTTTCCCCGGACACTAATCCGGATCTATTTAACAACTTTTTGCGACTACATCTGTTTCAGAGAGTTCTATTCCCTCCGTTGAATCTAATTTAAACCGGAGTTCCTCAGACTTCTCAGGCCCAACATTTTCTTTCCAAATTATAAATAGCATCGATGCCATTTTTGCCATTAAATCTATAAAGTCTAATGCTATAGGTCCGGATGGAATATCTGTAAGATTTTTTAAAATACGAGTAATCGTAATTCTTTTACATGTGGTGGATACGCTAACTCGTATCTATAACTGCTGCCTTGTTAAGCCCTTCTTTCCCTCCGCCGGGAAACTTGCAAAAGTAACCTCTATTCCAAAGAATTCCAATCTATCTATGTAAATACACTGACTTTCACCTAATAAGCATTTTTCTGAGTTTGTCAAAGTTTCTGGAATTTATCAATAAGAATCAACTTCAAACTCATCTTGCCTCACTCAATTTGATAAGTCTGCATCAATCTGCGTATCGTGCAAGTCATAGTTGTACTACTGCACTTTTGAAAATAGTTGATGATATTCGTCTAAGCTTTGACAAATCTTATACAACCCTACTATGTCTTTCAGATTTCTCAAAGGCAAATAGAGCTGCTGAGCTTATTCAAAACTATCTTAGCGGTAGGTATCAGCAGATTTCATTGAACGAAAAAATGTCAAGTAGGCTAAGACTATATCATGGCGTTCCTCAGTGGTCAATCCTCGGTCCATTGCTTTTTGTCCTATTCATTAGTGACCTACGCCTTATTTGTAAACATACCAACGTACATCTATACGTTGACGATGCTCAATTATATGTTTCCAACCCGCGAGCTAAAATTGATAGTTGTGTCAGTCAATTGAACGAAGATTTAGATGCAGTTCGACTTTGGACTTCGTGTAATGGGCTTCAACTTAATGCCAAAAAAAACGTATGTTTGCCGATTGGAAAGAACTTAGGGCATGTTGAAGAATACCCATATGTTTACCTGTCTGGAGATAAAATTAGTTATTCTAATAATGTCAAAAACCTCGATGTTATCCTTAACAACTCTCATATAAACCCATTAGTTAAAAAAATTTATCTTGGCTTGCGGTTGATGTGGAAATCCGGCTAAAATTAGTTAGATCTCTACTTGTACCACACATAACTTACTCTAGTTTGGGTTACAGCTTACTGGATTCGGCATCGTTCAGAAAATTGGAACTCGCTTTTAACTCCATGATAGGATTTGTGTTTCACTTGCGTAAGTTCGACCACATTTCCGGATTAGGTTGTTCATTATTACAATACTTGAACTATCGGAACTGCCTATTCATTGCACGATTTATAAATTATAAGAAGCCACATTACTTATATTGCAAGATACAGTTTCCTACATCATCTAGGACTCTTACTATTAATCCTTCTAATTTCTTTTACTTGGAAAGTAGCCGTCTATTCTTTGTTCACTCTGTTAGGCTGTGGAATTCGCTTCCATGGCAAATCCGGTGTTTGGTCGGAACAAGAAATTTCAGTGTCTTTCTATTCGGGTATTTTAGGGATATTTGATGCATACATGGGACTAACATTAATAAATAAATATTTGGTATATATATACACAACAATATGGCACCGCTTACTTTGTAATTTTTCTTTAACTGAATACGCTTTTTTTTCTTTCTACATTTCATTGATATCGTTTAAAAATTATTATTATTTTTTTTTTTTTTTCTAATTGAAACGAAATTATTTTTATTGTTCCAATAAGGACTTGACAACTTTTTTTTTAAATAAAACGCAAACCATTTGAGATATTTCAAAAACTTTATTATCGACTTGAAGTACAATCAAAACATTTATGAATGGAACTCGACTTCGTTCATATGGCCGCCGCCGGCACGTTTGCAGCGGTCGATTCGTTGGACCCAATTTTCAACGACTCGGCCACACATTTCGGCCGAAATGTTGGCTCTGAACTCTTTCAACGTCGTCGGAGTGTTGGCATGAACCCATGACTTAACGTAGCACCACAGAAAATAGTCAACGAGGCGGCCAATCGACTGGCCCATTTCTTGAGATAACACACTCAATATACTTACTCCTCAATAAATCGATTGTAGCGTGTGCTGTGTGGCTTGTGGCACAATCCTGTTGAAACCACATATCTTCACAAATTGGTGATCATGCCGCGATAACGCTGACCATTTACAGTAACGTGATGATGGTTATCGTCGACGAAAAAATATGGCCCAATAACGCCGCCGGCATGCAAACCGCACCAAACAGTTATTTTTTGTGGATGAAGTGGTGATTCATGAAGCACATGTAGATTTTCAGCCGACCAATAACGCATATTTTGCTTATTGACGAACCCATTAAGCCAAAAATGAGCTCCGTCACTGAATATGATTTTGCGATGGAATTCATCATCTTGGCACATCTTTTCCAGAACACAATCGGAGAACGTACGTCGCTTCAAATAGTCCATCGGCTTCAATTCTTGAGTCAGCTTGAACTTGTATGGATGTAAACCAAGATCCTTACGCAAAATACGCCATAATGTGGTCTGAGCGATGCCCAATATTTGAGAACGCTGTGGAATTGACAGATTTGGATCGTTTGCTACGGACGCCTGAACGGCAGAGATATTTTCGACACTACGACCAACCCGTTGTCTCAATGACACGGCAAGATCACACAACGAATATGTAAACTCAAATTTTTGCACTAAACTTTTTATTGCTTGTTTTATTAGGGCGAGAATTACGACCGAAAATTGGAGTTAACGCTCTTAAAGTTGCAGTCACTGACTCCAAATTTCTGTAGGAAATTTTTATAATTGGCAGGTGCTCCTCGTTCGTGTACTTTTCCATGATGAATATGTTGAGTTTACTGAATAAATTGGCAGTGACAGTTTGATGATTAGTGAAAGAGTGCGTTCAAAAATTAAATTCAAAATTGTCAAGTCCCTATTGGAAAACCCTTGATTTGTCGGTAATAAATGTTCTTCGCTCCTTCAAGTCGTTTTAGGTGTCCCTGATGGTTCTATACTGGGTACTTTACTCTTTTCATACTTCATTATTGATACACCTAAGTTTCTTACGGAATGCTAACATCATATATGTACATATATGCTGATGATGTCCAAAATCGTTGTTCTCAAATTCACTTAAAACCCAAGGTTTGTACAATATTAATCGAACACTGCAAAGAAATTCGCGTCTGGTCTTTAAACAATGGACTTAGTTTCAATTCAGCAAAAAGAAAAACTATAATCATTAACAGAAGCAGAAAAAACCAAGTGTTTCCTCCGATAATTCTTAATGATACACTGTTGAGTACGTTGATAGTTTTAAATTTTACTATTTTTACAATTTTTCTTTCTACCCGTATTTCTATCTGCTATTTCTTAGATTTTTCTTGTTTCTTTTTAAATTTTACTTTCATCTATTTTATTTTATTCAATATTTTATATAATGTATAAAACTTTGAAATGTATGGTAATATAAGCTTAGCCTGTACAATTTAATATAAGATTATGTTTCATTTATAAAGCGTGACCAGATAAGAACGATAGGAAATAAATTTAAATAAAACAACAACGATATGAGATATAAAATTGTTTCTGTCTTCATTTTGAAGCTACGAGGGGCGTTGAATATATTCTCGTTATCGGGGTGAAGCTGTGGTTGTATATATAAATTGACTCATTTATCAAGTAATACTATTATTTTAGTGCATTCATGTAAAATTTCATATAAATGTGATTATTAATTCGCGTTTTATCTCTAGTTAAACAGAATCATAATGGCAACCGAGACGATGATGGTGAAAATCGAGCATCGCGCTGTAATTAAATTTCTCAATTTCCGCACCTTCATTATCAACTGTTCAAAAGTGGTCAAGTGAGTTCAAGAGAGGCAGAGACGCCCCTCGTACCTTCATGCCATTATGTGTGGAATAGCACATCATTCAAATGGCCGCCTCGGCTTCGCTGGCGGTTTTTCAAGCGGTCGGTCCAATTTTTGATGACTTTGCCCAATATGTGCGGTATTATTCCGTCAATAGCGTGTCGAATGTTGGCCTCGTCCAAAGTGTTTGGCTTGTTAGCGTAGACTAAAAACTTGACGTAGCCTCAGAGAAAATAATTGAGTGGTATCAAATCGCATGATCCCGGCGGCAAATGATTAACCAGTCGTCAAATTTCGCTTTCACAACTTCGAGCGTTGAGTTCTTTGTATGGCACGTAACGCCGTATTGTTGGAATCACAACTCGGATATATTGTGGATGCATTGATGCTTAGCCGAACACTTGTAGATTGTGTTCGCTCCAATAATGGCAATTTTGCCATCGTCCGAGAAGGCGATTTTTTGGCCAAAATCCGGTTCTCCAACATTTCCAGCACCCGAAGTCACGGCATTGTCTATGGTCGTTCGGCTTCAATTCTTGCGTCAGCACAATCTTATATGGATATTAGCCCAAATCTAACCGCAAAATAAGTCAACGATGCCCAATTCTTGAGAACGCCGTGGAATTGACTGATTTGGATCGTTTGCTACGGACGCCTGAACGGTAGCGATATTTTCGACACTTCGACCAACCCGTTGTCTCACTGACACGGCAAGATCACACAACGAATATGTAGACTCAAATTTTTGCACTAAACTTGTTATTGCCTGTCTACTAGGGCGAGAATTACGACCGAAAATTGGATTTAACGCTCTTAAACTTGCAGTCACCGACTCCGAATTTCGGTAGAAAATTTTTATAACTTGCAGACGTTGCTCGTTCGGTTAATTCACCATGAAGAAAATGAATAATACTGAATCAATTGACAGTGACAGTTTGATGATTAGTGAAAGAGTGCGTTCACAAATTATATTCAAAGTTGTCAAGTCCCTATTGGAAAACCATTTACTTTCAAAAGAGCATGGCTCTTCTTTGTACAAACCGCTATTATTGTTAATTAAATAGATAAATAAAAAAATAAAAAATGTAACTGTTGATAATGCTTGGATTCTGACTTCTTAAAAAAATGCGTCCTTAGTTGCGGTTACTGTGTATCATAACCCAAATTTCCTTTCAAATAATTTGCGAAGGGCTTCCATAAAATGGTGACTAGTGTCCATTAGAAGGCGTCTAAAATGTGCAGCGACTTAATTATGGGCAAATGTACAACGTACATAGCAGCATTCAAATATATGCATTCAAATGATCGGTCCATTTTGCCAAGCCAATCTTGTATCTCAGGTCTTTTAGAGCATGTAGCCATTCCATTGTCCAAGTATAACACTTTATTGTGAAGTCTTGCACTCAAGTTCAGAATCTGACCATATGGACTATCCAGCATTCAATATCGAAGTTATGTTGTCCTGCAAGTTATGGCTATGCAATGAGAAAAAATCCTAGACCTCACGAAATAAGTAGTAAGTAATTAAATTCCTTACTCCAATTGATAGACGGTTTTTTTTTCAAATTCGATCAAATGTTGACCTCCTAATAGTGCAATCACAGCATCATGTATCTGAGTCTTATCAAAGCAGATCTATGCATTTATGTTCGTATGAACGTACGAGCAAGCAACACTTTCGAAACCTTTTAAGGGGTAATGCCAAAAATATCCTCACGTATCATCACATGAAGTAGATTATCATGTTAACAAAACCTTGAGCTCCTGAAAGTAGTAAATGGAGTAAAAGAGAACTTTTTAAATGAAGCAATCATCGGATCGTTATGATTGACTTTGCTAATTGTTCCAATGAAGGCCTCACTTGCCAACAATTTCTCAATCTTGGAGTGCATTCAAGCCATCATCAACATCCTTCAAGTAGCCCTTAGATGAAAAGAAAAATTATCTTATTACGGCATGCTGCTAAAGTTTAATTACCTTTCAACAATTCAACTAAAATTGTAAGGATGCCCCAGGATAGTCCACTTAACATCTGATCGACAGCAAACACAATATTAATAATCACATTGTGTTGCAGCTCATTACCGCTCGTACTATGCGTGTATCCGTATCTTTTAACCTAAGAAAAAACTTTCTCGAATCCAGTACTGCCAGTTACTGAGATACCCGTACTTTTTGTGATCTGCCAAATTAACCACTCATTGACAGCTTCAATGGATAGAAGATTACACTGCTTGGCGCACAGTGCAGCGCCCAAGGCATTACGTGCTCAACTGTCATGTTGTGTGTTATGTTGATTATCCTAACAAGAGAATAATGATTTAATTTTGTACCCAAACACCTGAGAATACTCGGCACAGAGATGTGGGGCAGCATCTGAGGGCGCAGGCAGACAAACATCCCAATAAATGTGAATAAGAGATCATAATTGGAGGTGGGGCGCCGAGTTGGCCGACCGAGCCATGCCGCCATGCGTAGTCAACACGCAAAAGCCTTTAAAATAGGACCAGACACATGTAAACATAAGTGTTAAGGGGATAGACGACATGAATTATAGGTAATTTGCTATACATTTTGCCAGAGCTAGTTTCTCATGCAAATGAGAGACAGGATCAAGGTGAAACTCTGATCTGATCTGTATTCGCATGAGAGGTGCATATTATATCGTATATACATGGAATGTAGATCTATAGGTTTCTCCGATGCGATAATCAGTTCAATTGGGGAAAATCGTTCGCTTTGGTTCATTTCGTTTCGTTTCGTTTCTGTAAAGGCGGCACAGCCTTGTAATTTGACTTAAGTATCTGCAGGGCTTTGCAATGTTCCCTACCTACACTTATGTACATTTAATTTCGTTGATAATCTTGAGGAATCCGATTGTTAGAGATAAATTTACCATCGATGATTAATATACGATCGGAGTCGATTAAGACGTTGACCGTGATCATTAATCATTTGGTTTGCTTAATTACCCATCAACAATTGATGACTGATGAGTTTCATGATAAATTCAAAGCGTTTAGTCAAAATTGAATCGGAGAAATCCTTTAATGCAAATGTTCACATGACATTCCGGCGCCAATGGATGGGAACATTTATATCTGATCACATTTGGCGGCGAATACACGTATCTGCTTTTTCACTTGATGAAATTCCAATTAGCATGCCTGCCGTAGTCATCATTTAAATTATAAGGAACGCTGTTCATATAAAAAAATTAAGATAGCATTGCCATCTACAAATTAATGTGAAAAATATGTTTTGTTCACGTATCGATTGGTAAGTAATAGTTTTTTTCAGACAAGCATACACAAACGAGATACGAGTATGTTTATTATATTCAATATCAAATTTTTGAGAAAAAATTCCCATTGGGATATACAAAAATACATACAGGTGTACAAAAATACAAAAATATTTGGCCCCATGATGATTGTTGTATGCTAATTTGTCGAGCAGATTTATTAGATACAGAACAAACGACCACAGTGATTATGCTGAAATTTTAAAACTGTGGGGAACAGTTAAGGTTTGAAATCAGTCTTGCGATGTCTTCACTCCAGAGCTATTTTGCCTAAGCGAGCACTGTGAATTTGAGGTTAGAAAGGAAGGGACCCTCTAGTTTTTCCAGTATTGAAATAAGCCCTAGGTATAAATTAAAATCCACAAGATGAGGGGCCACCAAATGGCGCTACAGAATGGCGCTACATTCCAGGGATGATCAGCCGGCCTCTCCAAAATTAAGTTTTGTTTAGCACATTTTTTTGTTAATGACAATTTAGCTGGACTTTAAAGTATGTGCTAAGCTTCTTAATACAATAGGTAACTGTAATTCATGTATTATTGTTTTGTTTCTATCTCTGATTATGACGAACTAAGCTTGAAAGTTAATTGTTGTCAACAGGTGCATGGAGATAAAACCGAATATCGTATTTTTTTTTGTGTGAGTTTGGTTGATGATTTAAAAGGCTACGGTGATTTTATTCTCATAATTTATTTCTTTTCATTATTAAGCTCTCTTTGAAGGGAAATATCATAATTTTTATTTAATATCTTATATTGCTACTATAATATTAAAAAAAAAATTGTGAAAAGATCAAAATGTGCAAAAAATAAAATATTGTTGTTTTTTAAGCAGAGATAAAGTTAATTATTGCGCGTATTTCCGGTCCGAAATTAAATCTTATTAAGGTAAATCAAAGACATCTAGAGCGTTTTTGCGACCGTCATACATCTTTTTAGGCTTTTCCAGAATGACTCCGCCTTGTGAAGAAGCTGACAAGATACATCGCAAACCACTTCTTTGGCTTAATAATGGTATGGTCTTCGAGACATACCGGAAGAGGTTAAAAGAAAATCTAAAAATAAATAAAGGTGACCAGATAGATAGGTAGGTAGTTAAGAGTGGCTGTTGGAAATACCAACACGCTTAGGCCTATTCGCCCATTGTGATGCCACGTGGATCTATGATTCTCTTACTAATGGAATCAGTTTGAGCTTATGATGAAGCGTAGGAGAACTTTTTACGTCTGTATTGTTTAGATCGTTTAGGTCATTGTACAAGAAAACTCCTACGTGCAGTTTTCTTCACTTGGAGAGGCCTGCACGTGTACAGAGTATGTACACCTATTATGGCGCTGAGATATTTCCCATTTAGAAGGATCAAGCACTTAGAGCGATTCAGATCCAGCTTTGGCCAGGTCTGTTTGGTCGCTAGACATGTTTGTCCAACAGTCTACCTCAGGTCTGTTCTTTCATTGGCATCCAGCTTTCATATTAATTTGCACGGAGCGACTGATATACCTATGTTACCCTTTTCCTGTAGAATAGGTAGAGTGGTTCCAATTTTGGCGAGTTCATCGATTCCCTGGAATATTTCTGTGGCCCGGCACCCAACAAAGGTGAATGATGAACTGCTCTGTCATCTCCATGAGAGATGATCGGTATTCAAGGGCGGTTTTAGAATATAATGAGACCGAGTCCAGGGACTTGATATCGGCCTGACTATCCGAAAAGAGGCGGATATCCTTTGCAGATATCACGTTTTTCTTCATCCAGGACAGAGCTTCTTTTATTGCCAAAATTTCCACTTGAAACACGCTACCGTGATTTGGAAGACGGAAAGAGAGGCTCAGATGTAGCTTATCTGAGAAAACATGTCGATCCATCTGTTTGGAGGATTGGCGTGTCATCCATGAAAGCATCTTGCCCCCAGAATGATCTAGAGGGGCAGATTACATGAAAATTTTTGTTAAATCAAAGTTCAGGTATGGTGTAATTGATGTTCTCTATGAGGATTCCTAAGGTGTTAAGAATGTTGGCGTGGCCAAATGAATTACTTGTCCACTATTTAATCGTCTTAAGGCGAATAGCTGAAGTCGGAGCTATTTGCCTGATGAAAATATCGAGGGTGTCAAATGAAACAGAATGTCTAATGCCGCAGAGGGGGTAGACCGCAAGGCTCCGCTTATGGATACACATGCTGTTCTGTGGACTCTGTTTAGTTTGATGCATTTTCTAGGTAAGTAAGTAGCGGTTCTATGACCGAGATATATAGCCAGTGGGTTATGCGAGGTTGAAGGCCCCATTTGTTCCCAATGGATTTTTTGCAAGAGAATAAAGCTATTGTAGCTTTATTGACCCTTTCTTGAATGTTAGGTTTCCAGTTTAGTTTCCTGCCAAAAATGAGAACCAGATATTTGGCTGTATCGGAAAATACTAAACTGGTACCGTTTATTGAAGGAGGGTCTATAAGGGTGACCAGATAAGGACGATAGGAAAAAAAATTTAAATACGCCAACAACGGTGTAAGGTATAAAATTGATTCTGGCTTTATTTTGAAGCTACGTTCATGCCATTATGTGTGGAATAGCATATCATTCAAATGGCCGCCTCGGCATCGCTGGCAGTGTTTCAAGATATCGGTCGAATTTTTGATCACTCGGTCCAAAATGTGCCTCGTTATTCCGGCAATAGCGCGTGTCGAATGTTGGCCTCGAGCTCGTCCAAAGTGGTTGGCTTGTTAGCGTAGACTAATTACTTGACTTAGCCCAAGAGAAAATAATCGAGTGGTGTCAAATCGCATGATCGTGGCGTCCAATTGATTAACGCTCGCCGTGAGATAACGCAGGAACCAAATTTCTCCTTCGTAACTTCGAGTGTTGTGTCGCTTGTATAGCATATCGCGCCGTCTTGTTGAAACTGCAATTAGTATATATCGATGTTGTCGAGCTCTGACTACAGAAAGTCGGTTAACATCGCTCTATATCTGAGACCATTGACGGCGTCTCTTTCCGTATTTCGAAAGAAATAAGATCCAAAGATGGCGCCATGCTATAAACCGCACCAAAAAGTCAATCTTTGTGGATGAATTGATACTTGGCCGAATACTTGTGGATTGTGTTCGCTCCAATAATGGCAATTTTGCTTGTTGACATAGCCGTGTTTTCAAAAATGGGCCTCGTCCGAGTAGAAGATTTTTTGCCCAAAATCCGAATCCCCTGCCAACATTTCTATGGCCCAATTAGCCATGTCACGGCGTTGTCTATTGTCGTTCGGCTTCAATTCTTGAGTCAGCACAGTCATATACGGATGTAGGCTTAAATCCAATCCCAAAATAAGTCGAGTTGACTCTCTGCCGATGACCAATTCAGCTGATCGACGCCTAATCGACATTACTGGGTCTTCTTCGATACTGGCCGCTGTGGCGGCTTTGTTTTCTTCATTTTGCACCAATATCTGTCTGGTTGGTGGTTTAAGATCCAAAAGAGTGTCATCATGCTCAAAGTATTCCACAGTGCGATGAATTGAATACACACTCAAGCCATTTTGGCTCAAGTTTGAGACGAATTCGTATATATCAATAGGAAAGATTGCGACCTCTAATAGAATTTTAAAAATTCTCCAGAGCACGTAAATAAGGTTCCAGCCAAGCAATATGTAAATCGTGGGGCTTCAATAATGCCTAGAATGCAACGGTCATAGTTCAGACGACATTGTATGTAAAACAACGAAATTCCCATTAGTTAGCTCTAATTAATAAAATTATGTTAATAGTAATTATTTTTTTATTTAATCTTAAACTTTTAACTTTTCCGCTGCGCACCCTCTTTTAAATAAGATGTATCTGATTACATTAGGAGCATCTTTATTTCTGCGATCCTTTTCTTCAAAGATTATGAACATTTAGTTTGGTCTATAGTTTGTTAAATTGGCTGTTCTGTGTTGATGGAGGTGGCTATTGACCTGGTCCTGGCACAACGCGATACGGAATATTCCCGGGCTGTTGTTGGCCCCAGCTTGAAGTGGTATAGCACTTCCTCCTTGTATCTGTTTTTGTTATTGTTGTTGTTGCTGCTGCTGCTGTGGTTGTTCAGCCGGCGACTGAAATTGCTGCGAATTAGGTTGCAGCATGTTTGCATGTAATGTCGGGGGCTGCTGATTGGCATTCAGGTATTTTGCGGTTTCTGATGGACCATGACCTTGAGGCGGCATACTCGGACCACCTGCCATTCGGTAGACTTTGTGACTGTGAAGTCAAGACATGCGGTGGCGGCAATATTTGAGCCATATTCATCGACGGATCAGTCAATTACGCCAAGTACATCAAGTTACTATGTAACGCTGCATGATACGAAATGCATTCCTCTGATTTGCCCATATTCTGAAAATCTTGTATCGTCTGGATTACGATTTTCGCGCAAAATTGTCCGTATTTGCGCCGGACTGGGCAGTGGAGGTACACCCCTGTTGGGCAGTCCACCACCACCAGGTGAACGACGCTGGATCGGCTTCAGCGTTTGCTGCGATGGACCGCCCTGCTGTGCAGATGACTGTTGTGGCGGCACAGGCGGGGTGCTTCTTTCTTCCTCTTTAGTTTCTTGTTTTTTTCCCACAATTTTAACACTGCAGTTAGCAGTCTCAAAATTATATTTTCCAAAGAGTATATCTGCTCTTTGTAGGCAGACATATTCGATAATTGTTTATTAATTCGGCAAGCACAGCTAGAATCACATCTGTTCGGTATTTATTGCGATTTTCTATGTGAATTTCCCTTAAAAGATTTACGTAAAAAACTCCCGGAAAAAAGAACCCTGACAAAAGGGAGAACTACGTTTTTTTTTTTATTTCCAATACAAGCCCTCAATGATTAGCGTCGGCGGCTAAGTTGAAAGGATTGAAAAAAATCCTTTATTGTTGTCATAAATATTTATGTAAAGAAAGAATTGGCATATATTAAGGAAAGGATGAAACAAAACCTTAGTCATTTAAAGATGCGACCAACTTTGAATTTTTGTATTTTATTTTAAATATGGATCAAACCTATTGTAAATATAATCGTAGGAGTCAATACTGTAAGATTTTTTAAAAGAATGTTAACTAACCTTTTTTATTTAATGGATCACAAGTCCGAAAGAACGTCGTCAATACAAAAGTATGGCCTAAAACTACACTGTGCAGTCTCTACTTATTATTATATTTTTTATTTCCCAACACATTATGACGTTGAAGCAAACTCTCACGGTAATATCGTATTTACGAGTACATAAATCAAATTCGTGTGATATAGTGTCGGCAATATTAAATGGAATATTCTTCGACAAAAAATATTTGAAATACTGTCAGCCCCACAAAAATTTGTCTCTTTGTATCTACGAGGAAATTAGTTGTTTTACGAACCACAAAACCAGAGATATATTCAAAATAGAAACGGTTCCTCTGAATGTTCGACTAATCAAAATTAATGCAGCAGTTAGATCGCAAGTAAGCACAGTAATCGTTGAATATATTAGCCAATACAATGTAGTTCAGCTTAGTTATGCAAATAACTTGAAAATTCATTGCGCTGTAAATATAGTGTCACTCACTCACTTTAAGCTGCAAGCTGGCATTATGTTTCCGGTTCATTACAGATGCATATGTGTTCAATAGTACATTGCCAAATGCGTCCTTCATGTCGCAGGTTTTTTCTAAAAGAAAATAAGAAAAAGCAATTACTTGTAAGTGACATTAATTCTAGGAGTAACAAAACCTCCTTAGAAATTAACTAACCACAACAAGCCATAAGCCTGATTGTCATACTGTTTAAGACATGCAATCCCGTGTGGTTAGGTGCTCAATCATTTCAATTAGATGTCCATTCTAAGAGTTCTGACACGAATTGTAAAATTGTTTTCCAGGTTCTGTGTGTTCGAGCGCAAACCCTCCTGGTTAATTGAATTTTTCCACGCAAAAATAAATTGCAGGCACCACCAATCCATTGCAGGGATCCATTGTGTAATTACCTGAGTTAATGGAAATGGTTGTGGTTTTGATGGTCAGTTGACTGCGAAAATGTCATCATCATCATCAGTGTGACTGTCGAAGCGAGAGTCATACAAAATGAAGTGACAATTCGAATGAACTTTTAGGACCTGTTCTTTTTGAAAATGTTAGTCTTCTCTAGTTAGTTCTGCTCTGACGATTGTCATATGAGAAATAATGACTTGGCTTCTACCTACATAATGTGTGCATCTCTTCAATTGGCTCTCGAAGTGAAAAACTCAATTAGCATTGTTACAAATTGTTGCGCAGAGAAACCGACCAAGCAACATGACAATTGCAGGATTCAATTTTGCCGGCTTGTTTGAGGTTGTTTCTTTGACGCAATTAGAGTGAACAAATTGTGCATTGGTAATTGCCGGAACTACAGCGGTAATCACTGCTATTAAGATGTAGATATCATTTTCTCACAAGTCCTGGTGTTGGCTGTGCTAATTGTATAAAGTCTCAAATCCAATTTAAAATGTATTATTACCTAGACACCTGTGCATCAGCATCGAATTTTCCTTTCATTTTAGTGAAAACTGAAAAATGGTCGATTGAAATGGCAGGTACCTATATAATAATATCCACGGATTCAAAAAGATTAATATTTATAATAAACTTTGAAAGTGATAACCTTTCGATTGAGTGGTTGATGAATTCATAAAATAATTATTCAGATGTTCCAATGAATTATTTGAAAGAAGGCGTAAATGGCATGTGTCAATTAAGGCAACCGCTCTCCTAAATAGGAGACATGTTCGGACTTTATTTACATTTGAAATATATAACACGTATAACTACATCAAAAACATCATTCTAGATAGCGTCTTTTTTTTTTGCATATTTTGCTAATGACGCCAAGAGCTTGGTAATGTGCTCCCATATGAGCGATCCAATTAATTTTCTTTCGGCCTCTTCTTCGAACCTCGGTTGGAATTTGAGCTTCTATTGCTTTTTGGACAGGACTTTCCGACGACCTTCGTTGAATATGAAAACTAGCTGGCTTGTTCAAACTGAAGTTTATCCACTATCAGTTTGTTAATGTGGAAACTTCCGCGAGTGCGCGCTCTTTTCATTATATCATGTTGTGTGGTGTAATACCTGCTGACATTTGTAACAATTTCATTTCAGCCGGTGTCATTTTACTTCGACAAACGACTGTCGTGTATTATAGACAAACCTTTAAGTTTAAGAGGCATTTTTCATTCGCAAGATACTGCCGCATTTTCGCGCCATGAATTTAATCCTGAGCAGGAAAAAAAATTAAAGTCTCTTATGGTTTTGTTTAATGATTCTTCACCAACTTTTATTCAATTAAATTAAAAAATTTTATTAAAAAAAAAAACAAAAAAAAAAACAAGCTATAAATGGCTTCGAATGCGTTAAGGGTTACGCATGTAAGTTATATAAGGTGGCGCAAAATTAATCATCCAACTTTGTTTTTGAATTACTTTTTTACTAAATAAAAGAAAAATGATTTTGAGTAGTGGAAATCTTTATTTGGACCTTTACAATTGTTTCTGTTAAAAGGAAAAGATGATATCCACCAAGTGGCTGCCACCACTGTTGATACATATTTGTGCCCGTTTTATCGCATTTTCCATGACTTTCCGCAAGATTTTCGGTGATAACTGTTCGCATTCCTGTCGAATATTATCTTTAAGGGCTGCAATTGTCTGAGGCTTGTTGGCATAAACCCGCGACTTTAAGTACCCCCAAAGAAAGAAGTCTGGAATGGTTAAATCGGGTGATCTTGCTGGCCAGGAAACGCTTCTTTCACAATATCCACTGTGGCTCGTGCTGTGTGTGCGATTGCACCGTCTTGTTGAAACCACATGTTCACCAAGCACCACATGTTCACTGTCAATTTATTCAGTAAACTCAACATTTTCATCATGGTAAAGTACACGAACGAGGAGCATCTGCCAATTATAAAAATTTCCTACCGAAATTCGGAGTCAGTGACTGCAACTTTAAGAGCGTTAACTCCAATTTTCGGTCGTAATTCTCACCCTAGTAGACAGGCAATAACAAGTTTAGTGCAAAAATTTGAGTCTACATATTCGTTTTGTGATGTTGCCGTGTCCGTGAGATGACGGGTTGGTCAAAGTGTCGAAAATATCTCTGTCGTTCAGGCGTCCGTAGCAAACGACACAAATCAGTCAATTCCACGGCGTTCTCAAGAATTGGGCATCGCTCAGACCACATTATGGCGTATTTTGCGTAAGGACTTTGGTTTACATCCATATAAGATCAAGCTGACTCAAGAATTGAAGCCGATGGACCATTGAAGCGACGTACGTTCTCCGATTGGGTTCTGGAGAAGACTCGCCAAGATGATGAATTTCATTGCAAAATCATCTTCAGTTACGAAGCTCATTTTTGGCTCAATGGGCTCGTTAATAAGCAAAATATGCGTTTTTGGTCGGCTGAAAATCTACATGTGCTCCAGGAATCACCACTTCATCCACAAAAAATAACTGTTTGGTGCGGTTTGCATGCCGGCGGCGTTATTGGGCCATATTTTTTCGTCGACGATAACGATCGTCACGTTACTGTGAATGGTCAGCGTTATCACGCCATGATCACCGATTATTTTTGGCCCGAATTGGAAGATATGGATTTGAATGACATGTGGTTTCAATAGGATGATGCCACAAGCCACACAGCACACGCTACAATCGATTTATTGAAGAGTACGAGGGGCGTTCAATATATTCTCGGTATCGATATGAAGGAAAATGCGAATTCAATTTAAATTGTTTTTATTTTTCAATATAATCTCCCCTAACATCAATGCATTTGTTACATCTTGAGATAAGCTTTTTTAAACCCTCAAAAAAATAAATTTCCTCTTTCTCTGCAAAATACCCATTTATTGCCGACTTGAGTTCTTCATCATCCGAAAATCTTTTTCCACGAAGACATTTTTTCAAATCCGGAAACAGGAAATAATCACTAGGGGAAAGGTCTGGACTATAGGGTGGGTGTTGGATTTCTTCGAAACCACAATCTCGCGCAGCAGCCTTGGAAACTCGCGCCGTGTGAACAGGAGCGTTGTCATGAAGAAGCAACACACCCGCTGTGAGTTTACCCCGTCTTTTCTTTTTAATTTCCTCCCGCAAATTATGCAAAGTGGAAGCGTAGGATGTGGCGTTGATGGTTTCACCTTTTTTTTTGTACTCCATGAGCAAGATTCCCTTTGAGTCCCAAAAAACTGTGGCCATGAGCTTCCCGGCTTTGAACTTCTTCGGGGGGTCTGTTCCTTTTTTATGCCACTGCATTGACTCTTGTTTGCTTTCAGGGTCATGGTGGTGGACACATGTTTCGTCCCCAGTAACAATTCGATCCATAACACCGTCCGCGTTCTCACTACACATCTCCAAAAGCTCTCTACAGCATGCGATTCTCACTTTTTTCTGAGGCGCTGTGAGCATTCGTGGCACCCACTTTGTATGTAAGATGTACCTTTGAAAGGTTAAGATGGTCATGAAGAATGGCGTGAATGGTACCAATTGAAAACTTGGTGATCTCTGCCATCATTTTCACCATTATTCGGGCATCCTCAAGAAGTTTTTCGACTTCTTTGATGCTTTCTCCCGTACAAGCAGTAGCCGGGGCGCCGGAGCGGGGGTCGTCTTCAATGCTCTCTCTGCCTCTCTTGAACTCATTTGACCACTTTTGCACAGTTGATAATGAAGGTGCGGAACCCTGTTAAACAGCCACCATCTCTTCATGAATAGTTTTTTGACTTTTTCCTTGCTTAGTGAGAAATTTAATTACAGCGCGATGCTCAATTTTCACCATCATCGTCTCAGTTTCCATTATGATTCTGTTTAACTAGAGGTAAAACGCGAATTAATAATCACATTTATATGAAATTTTACTTGAATGCACTAAAATAATAGTATTACTTGATAAATAAGTCAATTTATATATACAACCACAGCTTCACCCCGATACCGAGAATATGTTGAACGCCCCTCGTAAGTATGGTGAGCGTGTTATCTCAAGAAATGGGTCAGTCTATTGGCCGCCTCGTTCATGCGATTTAACGCCGCTTGACTATTTTCTGTGGGGCTATGTTAAGTCATTGGTTTATGCCAATACGCCGACGACGTTGGAAGAGGTCAGAGCCAACATTGAACGCGAAATAGCAGTCGTTTCGGCCGAAATGTGTGGTCGAGTGGTTGAAAATTGGGTCCAGGGTCCAACGAATGGAACGCTGCAAACGTGCCCGCGGTGGCCATATGAACGAAGTCGAGATCTTTTCATAAATGTTTTGATTCTACTTCAAGCCGATAATAAAGTTTTTGAAATATCTCAAATGGTTTGCGTTTTATTTAAAAAAAAGTTGTCAAGTCGTTATTGGAAATCCCGATATAATGGCAGGCGGAAGTCATTCTGACGGAGCCATACGTTTACTGAGCATAAGTTGATCATGTGAAAATATATTTTTTTTAGCACTTTTTTGTCCGCAAAGGGACTGTATAGCCCAAGCGTAGAATCTAGCAAGTCACCGTCACCTATATATTCATTTTAGAGTTGGGAACTCGGTTTAGTAATCCATGGGAACAAGGGGAACTTGAAATTTTTGACTGTGATATTAATTATCGGGAAAAAAGTGGTGGTTGATATATTTAACCACTGATGATGTGGGCCTCGTCACTATGTTTCTAGTGTCTCCTAAATTAGGTGCATTTTCGGAGAAGGTGTTACTATGTTCTCCAACAATTTTGAAATCGTAACTGAATCCGGAAACTCCACTTAAAACTTTGTTCTTGTAACCCCACTTGAGAGCCTTGGCTGCATTATACTGCTTCAGTTAGTGACGACAGTTAATGTGTATTACTTGCTTGCCCACCGCAAGAAGCTCTACTTTTGGAATAAGTATTGTAGAATCCGTTGATTTATTTTTTCTAAAAAATGGTCTTATTTTAAAAAGTTTGCCCCATCCATCTGTTCCAAATGGCTTCAAATCGGTGTTATCACCGTTTCCCACCTGCTGCATGTCATCGAGTCAAAAAGATTTTACTGGCCAACGGATTTGCTATAAAAATGTTGCTAAGATTGCAGTTGGCCACAAAACATGTTTGACTGATCGACGACAAATTGAATTAACTCCGTAAAAAGGACAATAAATAATCCCCTGTGTTTTCAGCCCAATCACCGATTCTGGCTAATTCAGTAACAATCGTAAATTGAAAATTCTTTTCATCGGACGGAGCCAATTGTTCTTTTCTCCAATACAAAATATTTCCAGGCTTGTCTTGGCTCAGATTCGGTGTCAGTTTCGGACACTATAAGGCAGTCGCTGTTGTTTGGCGTAGTTCCAAATACCATATCAGAGTCTTCTACTTCATCATCATCGCTTTTAGATCCATCTCCAGGGATACATCCATCGAAATCCATCGAAAACGCAACTCTTAATGCTCCGCAAAGAAAATCGTAAATTCGTAAACTAGTTTTGCACTCAAAATTGATTTATAATATTTTAAACGATTTATTTTTGCTCAAAATAATTATTTTGTTAATTATGCTTACCAAATACTTATAGTGTTTAGCACTTAAAATCGCTATTTATTTCTTACTTCCGTTTTTAAGGCTCGTGTTGGAATACTCTATATAAATTAATAGATACAACTATAATTATCAGGCAGAAAGAAAAAGTACCGGTTTTTGTGTAAAAGGATATACACTAATAGTGAAAAATAGTGAAATTTCTTCCTGGAGATTTTCCATTTAAATATGACTAATGTACTGGTAGAGCAACTGAAGCTGATGATGACTCCATCAAAGTCATGTGATCATATGACTGTGTGAGCAGGTGCAGGCTCGATTGTTGATATTACGTTCCTTAGTAGTAGCTTATCTAGGCATTCGACATGGAGCGTCAGCAATCGCTACACCCACAGTGATCATAATGCAATTATAATCGATCTCCATAGTCTTACAGGACCTCGAAATACTCAGTCTCAAACCAGCAGGGCGAAATGGAACGTAAACACCTTAGATGAGGAGCTCTTAGAGTATGCAATCAATGAAGCCTTAGTTGAAGGGAGCTAACGAGATCGTACGTCAAGTAACGCGACAACTGCACGCTGCCTGCGATATATCAATGGCTCGAACGGGGGCACAAAGCCGCCGGCGTCCAACGTATTGGTGGAACGACGACTTTAAGGAACTTCGATCAGCCTGTCTTAAGGCACGAAGAAAATACCAACGGTCTAGACGCGATACGGATAGACATTTGATATTGAGGACAGCGTATAAAGTAGTACGCGCCAGACTCAAATCCGCCATTAAGTCTAGCAAAAGACAGTGCTTTAAGGAACTTTGTACGCAATTAAACGAAAATGTATGGGGCAAAGCGTACAAAATCATAACCGCGAAGCTCAAAACGCCTCAGAGGCCAGCACGCTATTTCTCAGCAGAATCGTAGAGAATCTGTTTCCTCCTCAACATGACGGAGCTCTACTAAGCGAGATTGGAGAACTACGTGAACACATTCCTGCCTTAACAACCGATGAACTCACGGCTGCAATCGAGAGGGTAGAAGATCGGAAAGCCCCTGGTCCAGAAGGCATACCAAAAAGGGCTTTAAAAATAGCGATGAAGGCCTGCCTAGACGTTTTCGTTAGCATGTATAATGCATGTTTAAGCGAGGGAATATTTCCGGAACAATAGAAATACCAACGGTTGGTATTATTACCAAAAGGAAATAAACCACCGGAGGAGCCCTCATCTTATCGGCCGCTCTCTATGCTCGACAATATGGGAAAAATATTAGAGCGAATTGTATGCAACAGACTACAGCCTATCATTGAAGCCAATGATAGGCAATAAGGTAGATGATGGAAAGGAGGCAGTAAAAAGTACTGCGCCGTGGTTACACTTGACGTGAAAAATGCTTTTAACACTGCGAACTAGTCGCGTATTATACAATGCCTCGAAAGATTAAATGTCCCGAAGTACATATTAAGATTGATCAGGAGCTACTTTACCGATAGGTTGCTCCTCTATGACTCCGACGACGGGTCGAAATTATATAAGATTACAGAGAGCGTACCCCAAGGATCAGTGTTAGGTCCCTTACTATGGGACGTGATGTATGACGACATTCTACGACACCCAGTCCCCAGGGAAGCCGCCATTATAGGTTTCGCGGACGATATTGCTGTTGTAGTCCTGGCGAAACGACTTGAAGAAATCGAGTTGTATTGCAACGAAGCAATATCACTAATAAAAAACTGGCTAAGCGATATGAGTTTAAACCTCGCGGAACATAAAACGGAATCCGTTCTCATTACGAGCAGAAGGGTGCTAGAGATGATAACTATAAAAGTCGGAGAGAACACAATTACTTGCAGCCCATTTATAAAATACCTGGGAGTGATGATTGATGCTCGGCTTAATTTCAAGCATCACCTCGCATACGCTTGCAAGAAATCGTCGAAAGCGATAGGCGTTCTTTCGAGACTCATGTCGAATATCGGCGGCCCGAAACAAGGCAAGGGATTAATGCTGTATGGGGCACAAATGTGGTCTGAAGGGATTCAAATCTGTGTACAGATTATGCGCACTGCGAGTTAGCAGTGCATTTCGAAAGGTATCCCACGACGCGATATTGGTACTATCCTCTATGGTACCAATCGATATCCTAGCTTTAGAAGCTAGACGACTTTGTGAAAATCGCATGCAAATCGGGTCATCCTTAAATCAAGCTAACAAATTCGAAAGAGGCCGCAGTATAGAAGCGTGGCAACAACAATGGAACGAGCCCCAAAAAGGGAGATGGACGTACCGACTAATCCCAAGGATTGAAAGTTGGGTACAACGAAAACACGGCGAGTTGAATTATTATCTTACACAGTTCTTGACGGGTCACGGTTGTTTCCGGGAATATCTATTCAAGCGAAACCGTGATTTGAGTCCATCCTGTCCTCGCTGAGTAAACGCGGTAGAGAACGTGGAGAATGTTTTCTTCGAATGTGCGCGGTATGCTAACGAAAGAGCTATATTGTGTGAAGAATTTGATGAACGGCCAACACCGGAAAACATAGTTCAATATATGTTGAAATCTGAAGATCTTTGGGCTGCTGTGAACCATGAAGCAGTACGAATAATGTGCTATCTAAGGAATTTAGAACAGCAACGGAACGCGAATTCAAATCCGTCTCAATTCTTCCACTCAAAACGTCTTGGACACGTGAAAAATTCCCATCAAACGCGGTGAAATTGATCCTTTTTGGAAGCGATTCGTTCCTGGTGAAATTCCCTGGTAATTTGGAGGGATTATAAAGTGTCGTTTATTTTGAGCTGCTTCCAAGGAACTAACGGTCAATTTAGATGCTTACTATCAATAACTAATAGAACTGGAGGAAACAATCAAAGAAAAATTAATAGTATTAGCAAATCGTAAGAGAAACGTGTTCCACCGTGACCACGCTGGACCACGCTGGACCACACACATGTTTGGCAATTCGTAAAAAAATTGTCGAACCTTTGTCGGGAAGTGATGTCACACATGGTGACACGATCTTGCACCATCAAATTATAATTTGCTTCGAAGTTTGCAAAACTCTTTGAATGATGGTGACCTGAAATCGTACTTGGACCGGTTTTGTACTAAGTAATAAGAGATATTACCACGGAATATCGACATGAATCCCTGCCAAAGAGTGTAATAATGTTTCTCGTCGATGTGAGTCTCATCGGCTGGTTATTGTCGCAATTTCTACTGTCTCCACTGGTTCGGAATCCGGTTGTCACTTTGCATATTAAACAAAATCGCGGGCTATTTAAGATTCGTGATGGATATATGTATGTTAGAGGCAAATTGCCAAAAATCTACTGTTTCCTCTTCGTTTTCGACAGACTAGGGAATGTTTGGTCACGTTAAATTACGTACTCCTTTGTTTTTTTTTTTTTTTTAATTTCCTCATAGGGAAGGTCTTGCGTTCACTTCAAAACTCGAAAATGAAAATTTGGTGAGGTCTTTAGGTTTCAAGGTGTCTATAACATGTAATCTTCATAGATACCAGTAGCCGGAGCTACCAGCAAGAACTATTCATTTAATTTTGATTGTTCATTTCACTTCATTTATTCAATATCATTTATCAAGGATTTAAGGATTTTTTAGAAGATCACCAGCCTTTGTAACTGCGTTTAAATAAAGTTGATATCTAGTTTGGGTCTTCAGATATCCAATTTCAAAGCCTGCTTCATTTTTCTTGCCCATCCTAATTGTTGAATTTGAGGTCACTTTTCTTTAGAAAACGCGTAATAAAAATAACGTTTTACTATTTTTGTTTTATGAACGTAACAATAATAAACAAAAATCATCAACAAGTTTGCAGGAAAGCCCATAGATTTTACGAAACTTGGGAAAACGTGCAGCACGTAAAAAAGGCATTTATGACTTTTTACCTACGTTTCTAACAACACATGACAATCAGAGTAGTTTTTGAAGAATTAATAATGTTCCAATTAAAATTGCATAGCTATTAAATAGTTTTAAAACATTCTCGTTTATTTAGCTACCCGTCAAAACCCTCATTTCCTTAACCTGCTCCTTCAAAGTTCTCAGCAAGACTTAGGTTTTGCGTACGGAAGCCAATTTGGAAAGTTTACCAAACAAAAATGGTATAAGATTAGAGAAAAAAAATAATTCATCAATTTGAAGTGCTATTTGAAGTGTCTTCATTTACAAACCAAGAATAAGCAGACATTATTTACGGTTATGGGCTGTGCAATGGAAATTCAACTAGTGCGCGGCAAAGATACCATGAACTTTATTCTAACCGATGACTTCCTAGTAAAGGAGTATTTGGAAATTACGAGTACGTATCGAAGGCTTCGAGAAACGGGATCAGTTTCAAATACACGACCTAACGCGGGAGCTCCACAAGTAAGAAGAATTTCGGCTGATGAAAGAATTCTAGAAGCTGCTACATCAATCACCATCTGACGCTTAGCTTTCCAATTCAATGTTTCCACACATAAAATTTATAATGTACTGCATACCAGCATTCTACAAACAGAATTGTTGGAGGACATTCTTCTGACCATGTTCAGATTAGTTTGTATACACTTTAGATTGTAGCTGGAAGAGGTGGCCATGGTGTAGTGGTACTAGCAATCGCTTCTCACTCGGAGGGTCAAGGTTCAAATCCTACTCATTACAAGTTTTCCATTTGTCTGTTGTAGAGTTTCAAGCACAAAACAAGCGTGAAAATTGATAACCTTCGAATCATTCCGAATGAAGAAAAACCTCTCCGTCTTATTCGGACTCCCACCCCCGGAGAGCTAATATCGAAACCAAATATACCTGAGTTTCAAACCACAACACAAACCATCACAACAATGTTTTCCTTTCTCCTCCTTCTATCTTTCCCCCGCTCCGTTCCAACAGTAAAAGGGTATCATAACCCCTTAAGCGCGCGTAAATTATAAAAAAAGAAGCTAGAAGTGCGAGAAAGGACGACTTAAATTTATCCGTGCTTGTTATTCTTCTCAGATCAGTTCCACAGCCGGAAAACTTGAACAAACCTAGCTCTTGAGTTTGAATAGGTAAGGTTGTGCAGAAGACATGGTGATCTGTGTTTTAAGAGGCTGTTAGGTTTTTTTACTTTCTTTAATGGCTATACTTAAGTTGCTCCTCGACAGTCTAAGAGCGTCCAGCCATTGTTGGAAGCTAGACCCTTGCGCTGATCTAGTAAGCATTTTGCCCGGAGTGCGTTTATTTCATCGTTCTACCAGTAACACGGTGGGACCTTCCTGCTATTTGCTTGTCTTGGCATTGATGCATCGCACGCTGCTTTGATGATACCTGTGAGATGAGACACACGGATTTCCGTTGTTCTACTTAGGGTCAAATCACCTTTTGGCATTGCTTCGAAAGAATTGCTATCCAACGGTCTATCATTCCATGTTGGCCTTTTAAGTTTTCGGGTATCAGACAGTTTCATTTCTTTGATTTCCATTAATATCGCTTGATGGTTGCTCTGAGAATATTCCTCACTGACCTTCCCCTTGATGGTACCTAGAATTGAGCTGCTCGCGAAGATAATGTGTACAGTGGAGCCTGCTCTCGCTTTCCGATAAGTGTTAATCCTACCCACTGCAGTACTAATTACGATTTCGTAGGATATGAAATATAGAAAACCATTGGAGAATAGAAAAGGTGTAACAAAATTCACGCAAGATTTGAGTTTTGTGCTGTAAAGTGTTTCCAACAAAACAAAAAGTCAGCGTGACAACTGACGGTTCAGGGTTATTAAAAATGGAGTTCTACACGAAGGAACAACGTGTTTTCGTTGTTGTTCAATATTTTAGAAATAATGGAGGTTTGACAGGTAGACTTCGTAATTTTCATAATAAAATTGGGTCTGAATAGTAACTTCATAAACTGTGAAGAGATTAATTCAAAAATTCATGCAGACTCGATTAATTAGTGATCTTAGACACTTTGGCCGTCATTCAACATCAAATCGGTTCGTAGAAGTGTTGCTCAGAGTCCAGGAACATCAATTCTGCACCGTGATCCAGAATTGGACATTTCGAGAAGCTCACTACAGCATTTTCTCACGAAAGATTTGTATCTTCTTGGATACAGTTCGTCGAATGTATTATGGAACAACAACAAGTGTGTGCTATTTTTTCAAACAAAATCATCTTCAGCGATGAGGCTCATTTTCATTTTAATAGCTATCTGTTAATCTTTAAAATTGTCGAATTTGGGGTTCAAAAAATCCACGAGTGATTGTTGAGAAACAAATGTACCCACAACGCTAGAGGCATCATAATTTTTCTTTGAAAATGCGGCTGATAAGCCAATAATAGTAAATAGAGCAAGATATGGATATGAACGACATGGTTTGCACATGACGGTACTACCTGCGATACAGCCCAAAAAATAATTCAATTACTGCATAAGTCATTTTCTTGTCGTGTAATTTCCAGCTTTGGTGATCAGAATTGGCGGTCATGCGATTTAACGCAGTTGGACTACTTTCTTTGGGGTTTTGTGAATTCTAAAGTCTATGCCAACAGACCGACGACCATGAATAAATAAAAAACAATTTTTAACTGAAAATCAAAATTACTTCCTGCGTGAATTTTGGGACGCCCATTACAAGTTTTCTTTATCAGAAAGTTCTTGTCGTGACCCATCGGTCGCATCCAATTCGGCTGGTTTCAAATGAAGTTCCCTGTTAACACATGTTCCCGCTCATCATCAATCTCTCCTATAGCGATTGTTTCTATTGCAAGGTTTTTCGTCGTCGTTGCGATATCTTAAAAATACAAGTTCATTTGCTTAAGATTCGCCATTGAATTTCTTCTTCTGTTTGTCGCCTGAGGCTCCTCTTATAATTCCTGACACTGATGTCTGTGGCTCTTTTAGCATTACATCATTCATAGTTTAACTCAAGACGCACCTCATCGATACTTAGTCCAGAGTTTTCTTTATTAAGGTAAACTGGCCTTTTGAAACACCGATAAGTTTTTGCACTACTCGACCTCTTCCCTATTTAAGTTGTGTGTCAAATTGTATCAGATTAAGTCGGTGCTTATCTGCTAGTAGGTCATGCAAGATCACTTCAAAATTTCATTATTCGACGTTTCGCAATATTAATGGTAGTCCATCTGTGTTTGATGTTCACCGCTTCAGTACGTTGGCTTATATGTAATATATTTGGTATTTTTGCTAAAACAATTGATTTGGATGTGTTTACTAGATATTCTCCCGACGAGTTTTTCGTTCTGAAATCCTTTACTGAGTGGCAGGCTTTGTATTTACAGCTCGATCCTCTGACACGTCTTTTTAATTCTTCACAAAAAAGTCGTCCAAAATATTTCATTTTCCGATTGCTCACGACCTACAATACTTGAGAAGCGGAGGAGCTAATAATAGTCCAAGTTTCATGTTCAACTGCCTTTTTAGTAGCTTTTAGTTGGTTGCTGATTTTTGATGTGCCTGCTACGAGTTCAGCTGCCAAATTGGGCAACTCCGTTTTATCTGCTTCATATTATTTCAATTCACACATTTTTGTTTATTAGTACAAAATTCTGTCGGAGGAAGGATCAGGAACTCGGAAACTGCTCCTGATAATTTTGCTTATATGGGTAGTCCTCGTCGGTGGTGGCTCATATGTTAAAGACCCTGAATATGACTTTCCTCATTTGGTCGCCTTTTTGTGACTTCAAAAAATTAATTGATCATCAAATGAAGATTACCAATATTTTAACAAATTCTATTCCATAAAAAACAGACGTCACAGACCGACATTTTTTTATTTATTTTAAAACATATCTTCCGATGGCATCGTAATTTATGTCGTCCTGTATGCCGGAAAACCCATGATAGGTGTGTTTTTGAGTGATAGAGTATCATTAACAGTTTTTTTTGGTTGATATCATAAACTCGTAAGGCAACGAAAAAATTATTTTATTAGCATCAGCACACCTTAGGAGCTACCTTTGCCACAAACAAACAAATAAATGTCATCAAATTACCCACCCCCTTCTAAACTATTCTGCTATGATGAGTCTAGGAAATTAATTTGGCTACTGTAAATTACATGCGCTACGACAACTATCAATCAAACATATTGCCATCATTTTTCAACTCCTCATAGTCTAGGGATTTTTGTTTGTTGTCCAAGCCCACGACGACAAACCAGCCAAAGCATAGTCGGTGGAGGAAACACCTTCGGGGTATATTACATCAATTAGAACTGTCAGCAGATGATTCCAACAAACCCAACGTCTTGGAGACCTGGACAACTGTCCACATTCATTGAGTAATAAATCATTTTGGTTTAAAGCCATCAACAGAGACTCAACTTTTGGTTCCCCATCGACTTGGTGTAGTTTGTCAGTTCTAAAGCATTTTCATTTATTTAATGTCACCGACTCACTCATGCATAATGACGTGATATGTACGTGTACTTCCCGTACGTGTATGAGTATGTAAAGTGTCCCAGCGGACCGTTCATGGGAATTAGATTCCAAGGCTCGACAATCTTTGACAATCGTCGACCAATTGACTAAAATCCCATTTCGAACCAATTAAAAATAAATTAAAAGAGTTGAATCGCATTCCTCTAAGCTATAGATACAATTGAAAACAGGATACATACGAGTACATGCAGCAGCAGGGAGCTGCAAAGATCGTTAATTATCTCTTCTACAGGAAGGACACTACATATGTACGAATATGTATATGCATATAATACGATTTAGTACCTGTGCAGGTGTTCACCCGCTCCATTGCCTACCTGCTCGACAGTGTAAACAGCTCTTTTCGATTTTAATTAGGAAAAGTGTATTTGTGCGCAACATTTCTGAGGAGATCCGTAAATGGCACCGACTGCTATTCCGATAACTCACGATTTATTTTGTAGAATTTCATTTTCGAATGCCACACAATGGGCATCCGCATGGGGAGGTGGTTTTAGCATTTTTCCTTTCCTAACTGACATTCCATTCCCCAATGCAACACCAGTTCGAAAACAAAGTTTCTGAATTAAATCTATGAAGTGTTCTAAGAGTACATATATATATACATCGTATACATGTTTATATATGTATGTTCTCATGTATTTATGTTTTAACCCCCGAAATTTGAAGTTGCTACAGGATATTCAATCGTCGTTGGTGACAAAATTCCTAGAATTGCATATGAAACCGTTTCCGTTTCCGTGATATGTAATTGCTTCCACTGCAGAGTAGCCCATGTCGCAATTTAGCATGAAAAATTGCACGCAATATTCAAATTACAAATGGCGGTTGCAACTTTTGCTAGAGAAGGGGCATTTCCTGGAATTGCACAGGGATTCGATTGCATTTCTCTAACAAACACTTTAAGGCTTCGTTCGCACTTTCCCGTCGCTACGCCGCCAGCCTAATTGTGTGTCATTTGTGGCGTGGTTTACTCGAACACGACTCGTAATTAAAAGGGTTGGAGATACTGTAGTACCTTGTCTGTATTCGTTATGATGGCAAGATTAGTAATATAGGTAGAACGGAGCCAATCGAATAATAAAGGACTCACAATTGGAGTCGACATGGTAAGAGTAATAGCAATAGCAATGGCAATGACAATTGCAACCACCCCCAGGTTGTCCGTAACAATGTTGCAGCAAATCCAACTTAAATCCTTTTACAAGTATGGTGCTACTTGTCCTCTGGGATATTTTTTTTTCTTTTCTTTTTTGTGTGTTTGCTTTTTGTATAGCAGTGCTTTCTCTGCCATGCTTCTTACGGGTGTACGATTTTATTCCGTCCACTTGAGCAGCGCGAAGTAGTAATCCTTTTTGTTGAAGTGTCGAGAATGGAGGGGATTATAGAAAGGAAGAATCTGTCAAGCATTAAAGTAGGTTATGCGCCAACGAAGGCATGTTTGTAATTAATTGAGACAGGGAGAGAAAGAACTGCAAATTACGATGGAAGGGATAAAACAGATGCAACTTTGTAAGTGGTATTAATTGATTCATGTTGCAGAAGAGAATGCCTGGCAGGAGATCTCAGCACCATCCACCGATACCAGAACAGTATCAGCGGCACGGATATGAAGAAAGCAAACAATGTGTCAAATGTAATTTATTTTACGACCTCATTATACTTTGTACGAAAAGAGTTTCTTTAAGAAATAACAAAACAACAAGAAAAAGGATTTATCCCCAAAATTTAAGAAAACATTTCAAAAGAAGGGAGCCAACATAATAATGTATGTACGATAATGCCGCCTTATAGGGAAATGTACGTTATTTAAAAGGATCTGAATTCAAAAGGAAATGTTTAGCTCGTCCTTTTTACAAATGCTTTCACTAACCCTATTTGAGTGGGATCATGTACACGGTGGCGCAAAATTAATCATCCAATTTTGATTTGAATTTCTTTTTGAGTGATGGAAATCTTTATTTGGACCTTTACAATTGTTTTTGTTAAGTGGAAAAGATGGTATCTCCCAAGTGCCTGTTTTATCGCATTTTCCATGACTTTCCACAAGATTTCTCACAATAACTATTCGCATTCCTGTCGAATATTCTCCTTAAGGGCTGCGATTGTCTGAGGCTTGTTGGCATAAACCCGCAACTTCAAGTAGGTAGCCCCAAAGAAAAAAGTCTGAGATTGTTAAATCGGGCGATCAAATCGCCAAAACGTGAGATTACGCTTCTGTCACAATATCCATTGTGGCTCGTGCTGGGTGTGCAGTTGCACCTTCTTGTTGAAACCCCATGTTCACCAAGCCCCGCTCATCCAATTCCGGCAGTAAGAAGCCGTTTATCATGGCCATGTAGCGTTCGCCAGCAAAAGTGACCGTATTGCCGATAGATTTTGCTTATTGACGTAACCGATTAAATGGAAATGCGCCTCGTCGCTCATGATGATTTTCGACCCAAAATCGTCCTCTTCGTTGTTGAGATTGAGGATGGTTTTACAGTAATTCACACGGTCAGGAGGCATTAACTGATGCACTGTTTGCACTTTGTGCGCGAAAAAGTGTAAGTCTTTCACCAAAATTCGCTGTAGGGTCCGTCTGGTGATGCCCAATTGCGTGGCCCGTAGTCTGGTTGATGTGTCTTCGTTCTCAGCCGAACGACTAGTCCGGTGTCCTGCATGGTCTCCTGTGGTTCCACTCTGTTAGTCGAGTAGCTAAGCGCCGGAATGTTTGCCCAGTTGGCGCGACACGATTATCAAATCGACGTCGAAATTCACGTTGCGCTAACACCATCGGTCGATTATTGGTCAAAAACATCGACACAATTATTCCACGTTCTTGCCGAGTATAGCGCTTCATTGCTTATCTGTTTGTATACTGCAGCTATCTAGTTCACAAGAGTCAAGTATGATAGACGTACGATGACATTTGCAAAATTATACCATCTTCCAATAATGTGATTAATTTTGCGCCACTTTGTACATATATATACTCGTCTGTAGAGCATTCGATCTTTGTATTGATGATAAGAAATCATTGAGCGCATATTTTTCGGCCCCATATACTTTGCTGTTAAATTCACTAAACCACTTTGCGAAAATCCTTCGCTCTAGTGCTTCACTGTACTCGTAAAATTCATATGAGAAAAAGGAAACCAAAGGATAATCTTCCCTAACTCCTTTAACACCATATACCTGTAAGGTCGCAGTTTACTCATGGATAAGTGCTACAGAATTTTTAAGCAGAGAATAGAGGAAGAACACCGTCTTCTCTGAGGGAAGAAGAGGAAATAGGAAGCGCGCGGTTGTTGAATTAGAGGGGTGCCACTCAGGAGCAATGACTTGACGAAGACGAAAATGACAGAATATTGTATTTATACCAGGTGATGACAAGAAAGTTAGAAAGGACAGCAGTATTAAAACTTTTGACGAGGTACATAGAATAGGTATAGAACCATAACATATTTTGGCATCCTTGTATAATAAAAAAAATGTTCACTTCTGTAGGATGCCGAAGGAGATATTTTGCAGGTAGCTTCACAGATAAGCTTACAAAACCTTTAACGTCAAAAAATTTTTTGGATAGTTTTAACATCATACTTTCTTATTTAACGGACTCTCGACACTTGCGGCCTTCTACTTTTTTGACCCCGCGATGGCTTGTTCCTTAAAATGGAGGTACGATCTTCCTTGTCGCCTCAAATCTTGGGGCTATTTAGTGACAGTGGATCGTAGCTTCCGATCACCATATAAGTTGTAGGCTTCCGGAATTTCTAGCAGCCCTTAAGCTTGTCTTCTTGTATTTTGTTTATGTCGTAAGTGTTGCAGAAATCGTTGATCATCCATATAATGTAGCAATGCTCTCATCTGGAAGATTGCTTTGAAATCTAAAATTTTAAAAATTGAGATAGTAGGTCTAATAAATTTTACAAGTATCTAATGCGCGACTCTGCCAGCGAGTAATATACCTGATTTTGCAGTTCTAGATGTGAGTATCGTTTTAAATATACCATTGCCATTACCATTACCATGTTTTTAACTTCTCACCCTAATAAATACACCGTTGGTGTGCTCTCCCCTCTAGGCTCGTCGGACCACTGTGCTATATCAGCTAATTTCTCGTATACTGACCACACAGTTAGAGAAAAGATTCCTAAAAGAAACATATGGCAATACGAGAAAGCCAACTGGAGCGGACTCAACAGCTTCTTTAGGAATTTTAACTGGTCGTTATGCTTCCTCGATAACGACTTGGATGCCGCTGCTGATATGATTACAGACACCATTCTCTTTGGAATGAGATCCTTTATTCCTCATCGGATAAAAAGTATCAAACCAAAAGAAAAGACATGGTACGACTCGAGCTGTAAAGAGGCCGTCAGGGTTAGAGAAATATTTTTTCGGGCCTTCAAGACCAACCCGACAGAGGAAAACCGAAAAAAGTTCAAACGAACCAGAAATGAGACATTCCAATACGACCAAAACCTGAGGCAAAAAATACTGCAATGTCCCAAAGCCAGTAACAATTTTTGGTCGTTCGTCAAAAACATTAGAAATTCCGCCTCATCCTCCATCCCAACGCTCATTTACAATGACATTCCAGCTGTCAGCTCTTTGGATAAGGCCAATCTACTTGCTGCGCACTTTGCGACCAGCTCAACACTCCCAGATTGTGCTTTGTCTCCGCCTACACTTCAATCTTCAATGGGACGAATCTACTTTCGCACTCGTGTAGTAGCAAGAGTACTTAAAGATCTCAACATACATAAATCCGCTGGTCCAGACGGTATATCTCCGCTTCTTCTGAAGAGGTGTTCTTCCACGCTAGCAAAACCACTGTCTAAGCTTTTTCATCAATCCTACTCTTTAGCACACTTCCCGAGCAGATGGAAAACAGCATTTATCCAGCCCGTCCCTAAAAAAGGCAAATCATCTTCTCTCTCCTCCTACAGACCCATTGCACTTACGTCCCTTCTTTCCAAGGTCATGGAAACACTGATCGTCAGCTCATGAAATATCTCGAAACACGAAAGCTTCTAAATGACCGGCAGTACGGTTTTCGTAGCAACAGGTCCACTGGTGATTTGTTGGCATGTCTCACCGAAAAGTGGAACCAAAGCGTACATCAGTCTGGCGAAAGCGAGATAGTTGCACTTGATATTTCTAAGGCATTTGACAGAGTTTGGCATCAGGCTCTTTTGTCGAAAATGCATGCATTTGGGATCGATGACTCTCTTCCTCAATGGATTAGAAATTACCTTTCGGAACGTTCAATTCAAGTTGTCTTGGACGGTTTCAAGTCTGATATTCACAAAATAAATGCTGGTGTGCCCCAGGGCTCTGTTCTGTCTCCGACAATCTTTTTAATTTTCATTAATGATCTCTTGACTTCTACTTCTAATCCAATATATTCCTTTGCTGATGACAGTACTCTCTGCTTTTCATATTCGTTCCCGGACTCACATCACTGCTCTTCGGCTGTAGAACGAGAACGGCAGCGTATGCTAAGCTCATTAAATTCCGATATCAACAGCATAACTAATTACGGAACTATCAACAGAGTGGAATTTAATGCTTCCAAAACACAATGCTGTCTGCTCTCGTTAAAGCGAAATTTAAGCACCTAACCATTATCCATGAATGGCACTTGCATCGTCGAAACCGAAAAACTTTTTATTCTCGGTATGTGTATCAATGACAACTTACGTTGGAATGACCACATATTTGATGTCGCCAAAAATGCTGCGAAATGTCTAGATTTCCTCAAACGATGTAAATATTTTACCCCCTCTGATATATAAGGCATTCATCCGCCCAAAATTGGAGTACACATCTGGTCAGGTGTTCCTAAAACATCTCTGCACCTGTTAGATAGGATTCAAAACCGTGCGATAAAACTTATTGATGATACTAATATCAGTCAATCAATGGCCACCCTCGAACACAGACGAAATGTCTCGTGTCTCACTTTGTTTTATAGCTATTTCCACCACCAGTGCTCCACTGAAATCGCCAGTAGCATTTCGCCCATTGAAACTTTCAACCGTAACACCCGTTACTTTCAAGCCGTATAACTCGCTTATGGAATGCCCTGTCGATCTCTGTATTTCCTGGTCGTTATAACTTGCAAGCATTTAAAAACAATGTACATCGGTACCTTTCTTTTCTTCCTCCCTAAATTTCCTTTACTCGCTCTGTGTACAATCACTTTAGGGTACTCAAACCCCTTGAGCGCGCGCTGATTATAAAAAAAAATAAAATTGCAAAAATAGCGCTCTTTAGTTGAAGACGCAGGATATTGATGTGTTCATGCCACAGAAAATTTTCACCAATGGGTACCCCAAGGTATTTAATGCTTTTGACTACCACAATTGCGATTCTATTTGTTGGTAGTGGATATTTCGATGAAAGGCTTGAATAGTATCCATTGGCTTGGAAGGAGTCCGAATGTGCATCACATTTGTTTTGGTTGTATTTATGATGTTCGTTATTTATGTCCGTTATCATGGCACCATCCAGATGCAGCGTTGAATTCGTCTTGCAATATCTTAACGGCTAAATGCAAGTGTTTGTATCTTAACATGTTATCGGCATAGGCATAGACACTACATTTTTTAAATGATCTCAGCAGTTAGTTTGTGAAAAGAATGAATAATATGGGACCCCATTTGGAATATTGTGGCACACCGTATTTGCTCGCTATAGTTTTCCTTATTTTTTCAGATACCATAACTTGAATTGTTCTATAAGTCAGATTCGTCAGCCAGTTTATCACGACTCCTCTCAATCCCAGTCTGCTGACATTTTCCACGAAGTTACCATGAGTCAAAGTATCGAATGCCTTCTTGAAATCGATGAATAGTAGCACTCCATGATGGTTTTTATTTAGTCCAGCACTAACCGCATTAGTAAATTTTCCCAATAATGATTGGGCGCTCTTGCCTTTTCGAAATCGTACCGATTTGAGTGAAGCACTTTGTGCTTCGACATAAAACGATTAACAATTATCTCCTCCAGGCATTTTTGAACAGCCGATAGAATTGGAATCGGCCTATAATTTTCTGTGTCGTTTTTTATCCCTCCCTTGGAGATGTGGCGAATTATAGACATTTTCATCAGCTTTGGCACATAGCACTGATACATACAGCGGTTTATTAATTAAGTGATTACCGCAGTAAGATACATAGCATTGATTTTGAGATCAACTGGTCTAATATTGTTTTACACGTCTGGCTATTTTTTCACCTCATATATAGTTCATCCCTATTTTCATCTATTCTATCCCTGTATGCTTTATTAGCTCATTAACGTTTTGTGTTTTACCTGAGTTTCATTAGGCGTTTCTGTGCTATTTAAACCTCATGATACTCGCAAAGCTCATAGAATTCGCGGTTGTATCTTCTCCTCCAATCACCTTCTTCGCGTACGGAGAAGAAATTTTTTTCTCGAAAGTGTTCAATATCTGCTCAGCTTTCCTGCTTATCATCCAGCACTCGGCTCCATAGAGCAGAAATGGCAGGATCAATGATTTTTTGAGCATGCATTTCGTCTTCCGAGTTTGGAGTGTTGATTTCATTTGTTTCGCTGAGCCGAAATAGAAGCGGTTTCCTGGGGAAAGTCTTTGCCAAATCACCACTAGGCTTGTGCTATCGGTGTCTTCTGCATATCCCACCAGCTAGACAGATTTATTGTATTATTATAAATTGAAGAAATTACATGACAGTGCATCTCCTCGCCGAAAGCCGGTACAGTATTGAAACAGCTCGGATGAGCGCCACTCAACACAGCTGGATCAGTTTTGCCGCGATCTAGAATTTAGAAATCGCCGTGTAGAGCTCACGACTGTGAATGTTGGTATATGCAGCGCTGAAGATGAGACTCAACTTGAAATTCGTTGGTCTTTTCCAGGATTTGCCTTAGTGTGAAAATTTGGTCGATTGTCGATCTGACGGCCCAGAAATCACATTGATAAGAGCCAATTAATGTGTTGCAGAAAGGCTTGAAACATTCACACAGCACATTGGAGAGGATTTCATTTGCTACATTTAGCAGGGATATGCATAAATAGTTCTTACAAAACATAAGATCACCCTTCTTGAAGATGGAGATGGGGACTTCATCCACCAATATCTGGGTTCATGCACCCTACCAAAACATCACCTCTATGTTTGAAATGCTCCACTGGTCTTGTTGTTCTTCGGTTTTTTATAGCTGAGCCAAGCTTTTCTATACTGGTGGCTGGCGGAAGGACCTATTTATTGTCTTCATGTAGGTTCCTTTCTTCTTTTTTTCCCTATCAATCTCTCAGTTGCTGGAAGTGCGGCTTAAATTCATCTACTATTTCCTGTGCTTCGGTGACTATGTTTCATTCAATGTTTCGAAGAGCATACGTTCACATCTTAAAGCCCGTCGCTACCCTAATCGTACAATAACCAGCTATCCGTAGTTACGATATTACGTTACGTAGGATACTTAAAGCTTATGCATGTTGATATTGAGATCCTTTCTAACTTGATTGATTTCTCGAAAGTTCACTCGGAAGCGAATATTCTAGTATTTGGAATGATTTTGTGGTAATTCAACAGAGTTGATGGTTGATGTCACCATCACCATTTCGAAGAGTTAACATGCAACCAGTTTGTAATTCGGCCGATGACTGATTTTTTAGGAGCACCCAGTGAATTATACTTTTAAGCATATTTCAAGGTGTCACGAATTTAATAACTCCGAAGTTGTTATTTTTAGCCTTTCCATGGAGCTATCGATTTAAATCATCGAGAGCAATTTCACCTTGGACAAAGTCCGCAGGACCCTCTGATTTCTGTTCAGGTAGATATTGAATCTTGTTTGACAGACTCTTCCGCTTCATCAGTAGGCCTCCGTTTTGGGTCAAATAAGAATTACAATAACCGATAAAAAGGGCCAAGCTCAGTCCGTATTTTAGTTGTCTGTCAGTAAATAAAGATTTTATTGATAAAAGCAGTAACGATTTTTGATGCCATTCCATATTCCCGCTCGTCATGGTAACCTAAAAACCTGAAAAATATGACTCACATCTCATACGTTGTCATGAGCAAAACCAATTTACAAGCCAAACGTCTTATACTCGAATATGGAGCCTGCAGTGGGTCACATTCATTGTCGACTTTATTGTCACAGCGGGTGGAGTATGGTTAAAAACCAAATTGGCGCATCAGTGCAACCCTTAAGTGCATATTGAAGTAAAAGTCCAAAATGAAATTATTCCAGCACCGATAATGGCGATAATGATGGCTATCTGTTGATCTTTCAGATGCTCTATCTTATCATTGGCAACAATTGCAAAACCATAAAATTCACAATGCCACTGGGGGCGCAGTCGTTGATTTCGCATTTTAATTGAGCGTGCAAATTTCTTTTCTTCCTTTTGATCAGATTCTTTAATTAATAATCGATAAATTTTGGATTGTCTCCGATAAAAAGAACGAGAACCATGTGCCTATATGCTGAGTGCATTCTACTCAGCATGGGATGTCTCCTTTTGAAATTTGTTTAATGGCACATCGACTGACAATTGCACCAGCCTTTTCAGTTTGCTAAATAAATTGCATTCTACACCGTTCCAGCATTGAAGAAATACAATTCGAATAAAATGGACGCTTTTCAGTACAGATATACAGGAACATAGATGCAAAGATACTATATTCAGAGATGTACACACTCCTCGGGCATTGCAGAGCGAAAGTTGGATAGATTAGGAAAAAGAAATCATTGCGCTGCCAAGATGATTTATATTCAGTGATCCTGGGTGGAGGATACGATTGAAGTTTAGTGTATGCACAAGCATTGAAATAAAACAGAAGTGACAATCCAACAGAGAGTATAGATACGGATACGAGTAGTGGAAACGGCAGTCATAGCTTTCGATAGGATGACAGCCTCATTTGAAAGATTGCCAAACGGAGTCAAGTGCAGTTTTTGAATTATGTGCATAGCATCGTTTTCATTACAGATGAGAGCAGTGCTCCAGGGTAAGGGAATATTAAGTTCGTCAGCTAAAGATACGTTCTTCTTTCTTGGCACAAGATTTAGATTACATTTTTTAATACACAGCAGGACAGGAAATGAAAAATTTAAACGAATTCAGGAAGGAAATATTTGGTTAAGTTAGAGACACACATATGTAGTTTCGAATTGAAAGATGTAATTTGATATCTGCTTAAGACAGTCTGAGTTCAAAAAGTGTTGTAGCAACAGCAATTAATGAAAGAACAGCCATTCGACCGGCTAAGTTGAAATCAGATTTTTGTGCATCGACCGCAAAGACTTCGGAAGCTACTAGGAGCAAAGCATATCATGAAGGTGGTCGAGCAATTTTTTTTAAGAAAGCAGACATCTTCACAATCCAGATCACCAGGGCTTGGGCGATCCACTCCTGGCAGCTTTGGCAAGTATTGGGATGCCAAAGACATTGCTTCTTTCATTTCCTGATTTACGTGCGTTATACACAAAATACTTTCCCTCTAAGTCAGCACGTAGTGCGCCTGAGAAAACCTATTTCAACAGTATGTTTGCCTTGGACTTTATATTCCTCCCCCAATTGTAAGCAGCCTTAATAATAACTATCGTTGTATACGATATATGAATGTATATCCTCTCATTTGCAAGACTTCACCATATCGAGCAAAAACTTGTCGGAGGACGAACTGGGAAAACACAATAGAATCGTTCATTTCAGATTAGCTGAATTCGCAAATCACATTCAAGCTAGAGCTAGAGCTTGACCAACCTCACTCCTTCTCTAAACCATAGGTCATACTGTCATCTCATCTTGTCCTACAGTAAGGAGGCGTAGTTTTTGCACAAGGATCACCAGTTCAAGTGAGTTCTTAATGCTACTGAAAGTATGTCCAAAACATCAAAAAAATCGAACATACTTAGGCACCCACGCGGGTGGTACCTGGGTTGATTTCATTGAAAAGTTCTTGAAATTGGTTATGAAGGCTCATTCATCAATTCATAAAACACCTACTAGAATGGGTAGCTTGCCGCTTTTAATAATAAAAGGCAACAGGATCTGTTAGTATCTCTCCGCAGACGTATGGAATGCCTTTCAGCTTGTTTAGCTCTGAATATACCCAGTGTCTGCACCAGTTCTCCAAAAAACTACAAATACATACATAACTCTGTCTATTGCCTGGTCTTCTTCATTCTTATCAATAGAGCTACGAATTAAACTTTTAGTCGCTCCTCTACAAAGAAAAACGAAAAACACACAAAGGAATACCCAAAGAAATACTGGGAATTATATCTCGAATCACTCTGAGTGAAGAAAAACTCTCCGTCCTATTCGGACTCCCACCCCTGGAGAGCAAACATAGAAACCAAACACACCTGAGTTTCAAACCACTACAAAAACAATTTTCCTTTCTCCTCCTTCTATCTTTCCGCCCGCGCCCTGGCAACAGTAAAAGGGTATCAACCCCTTAGGCGCGCGTAAATTATAAAAAAAAAAAAAAAAAAAAAAAAAGGAGGTGTACGAGTACATATCTTCTGTTATGTTACCTACACCTCAACCGTGCTTGCCGAATTAGAGGACCCGAGAAGTGATGTCGATGCTGATGGACACGAAGTCACGACCACTCTCTAGATTTTTCAATATGTCGTCGGCATACTCACCGCTTTAATGTGTGGGCCCCGATATACCAGGTGTATGCATAAGCTTTTCTGGTTCTTTTGGTAAAAAATACGCAATTTTCTAGGGAAGTTAAGTTTTTTTTATTCAAAATATTGGCCATCGGCTTCTACACATTTCGCCCATCTTTCAAGTAATTCATGAATCTCCATTGATGCGAAGAGGTGATAGTCAGGTGATAGTCGTCACAATTCGATGTAAAAATGATTTCCTTTCGTGGCGTTGAAGCAGCATTTCAGAAGTGACTTTGCGTATTCCATGTGACGTTCATTCAAATCGTGTGGGACCCATTTACCAAGTTTATTGATTGCTCGTAAACGTCTGCTGATCGTTTCTTGTGACACATGTAATGCTTCTGGTAATTGTCGTTGAGTTTGAGGTGGGTCATCATCCAATAACTCCTGCAATTGCTGGTCTTCGCATTTTTTGGCGGACTCAACTTGTGTGTGTTTATAGTTAAAAGTCAGACGAGCAAAATGCCGCATGTGTCAAATTAATACGCTGCGTACTTTTCGCTGGCGTCCTCTCTTAGCTAAACCGGAAAAAACTTATGCATACACCTGGTAAACGTTAATCATTGAAAAACAGGCTCTCCTTATTAGAAGAATCAAAAAACCATCCTTCAACCCATCCAAGTTACGAGTAAATGTCAGCTCCCGAAGTTTTTCGAAGAAAACAAATTAGCTAGACCTCAACATGGATTTCAAACTGAGATGGAAAAAAAATGTTGCAGAACGAAACAAGTTAAGCTCTTGTTGCACTCTACTCAAAACCAGGCTCGAACCACTCAGAGAATCGAATGATACCTACACTGAGTTAAAAACTGAGACTCTCTCTGTCTGATGCTTGAGGCTCACTTCTCGGGTAACCTAATCGGAACCAGCTCACAAGCAGCTCTTATGAACGAAGCTGCTAGTGAGCTAAATGACACAACACGATGTTACTGGTATATCTCATCGGTGACGGATGAGGCCATTAAACATGCAGTTGCTTCCGTTGATGGCTTAAAGTTTCCTGGCACCGATGGCATGACAGAAAAAGGTATAGATCAGCTGTTGGTAACTCTGAAGAAAATCTTCACTGCTAGAATGATACTGGCACATGTACATACCGGAACCCAAGTAAACAGAGAGAGTAGCCTTTATACAGTAAATCGGAATCAAGCGCTTCAGACCTATAAGTCTCACTTGTCCGTGTCCGTAAAACTGACTTGCGAATACATTCTCCATCTACTATGTAACACGCTTAACAACGCGGAAGATCTTGCGAGAATGTACTTCAAAATCTGATATGTAGAATTCCAGGCGCACTCGACAAGATCGAATACGCCCTGTCGGCATATGTAACTCGGCCAGACAAAACGGCGTAGACGAATCACTAGTTTCGTGGATAAAAGCAATGCTGGTGAATAGGATATTGATTGTGGGTTCTAACTGTAGCCAATATGATTGGTTGCCGGCAAGGCGGCGTTCCGTCTCCATTGCCATGATGCATGTTGGTCGACTCACTGTTCAACGCGCTCAATAGTTCTGACGTCTATGCACAATCATACGCGGATCTTGTAGCTGTACTGTCTGTTGGATGGTGTCTAGCTCTAAAATGCAGGCAGCCCTAGACGTGACCGACTATTGGTGCGCTAGAAATTGTGTTTCAGTCAATCCCATCGAAACGGAGGTTGTTCTCTTTACGAGAAGGGGGAAGCTGCTTGGTCTGACTCATCTAGTGCTTAAATGCATCACTACCCAATTCTCCAAAGAAGCTAAGTATTTGTGTGTCATCTTGGATAACAAATTTCAATGGACTGAAAGCCTCTAACCCGCTGTCGGCTCTCTGACAGTGTAAATGAGCCATCCGCAAAACATGGGGTCTGTCACCGAGAAGATCTCACGATAATACGTAATTGCGGCTTTTACGAGACTCCAAAGAGTAGTCTATCTCGGCTGCATGTAGATAAAGGGTCCGCCATCTAACGTTCTTTTTTTCAACTTGTGCTTATTTCGTGAATGGTAACACTTAGCTCATGTCTGATTTGACAGATAATTAGCTTTATCCTTCCGGTTAATAATGGAAAATAATTTCATTCAAATGGCTGCCTCGGCTGGCCATGCAGTAGCCTACACGATCGGTCCAATTTTTAAGCACATTATCGATTGTGTGCAGCTGTATTTCACCAATGGCTTCACGAATATTGTCCTTTAAAGCGTCAATTGTCTCTGGCTTGTCGGCGTCACACTTATCTTTTACGGCACCCGAAAAAAAATAGTCCAACGGTGTCAAATCGCAGCTCCGAGGTGGCCAAACGACATCAGCTCTGCGGCTGATAATGCGATCTTCAAAAATAGGGCGCAAAACATCGAGTGTAGCTTCGACTGTGTGGCACGTAGCGCCGTCTTGTTGAAACAAAATGTTGCCAATATCCTCCTCTTCAATTTTTGTGAACAAAAATTCATTCAACATGGCCCGATAACGATCGCCATTGACTGTAACGGCCACTCCTTGCTCGTTTTCGAAGAAAAATGGCCCTATTATGCTTCTGGACCAAAATCCGCACCAAACAGTGACTCGTTTTGGGTGTATCGGCTTTTCAATGTATGCGTGCTGGTTTTTGTGCCCCAAATGCGACAATTTTGCTTGTAATACTCGCCAAGTTCAAAATGAGCTTCATCTGAAAAGATGATTTTTTTGGCAAAATCGGCATCTTCTCTAAGTCGATCGCAGGAAATATTTTCCAGCGTTGTTCAAGCGTATAAACAACCATATTCGTTCAGCGAAAGGATGAAACTAATTATCTGTCAAATCAGACATGAGCTAAGTGTTACCATTCACGAAATAAGCACTAGTTGAAAAAAAAAAAAACGTTAGACGGCGGACCTTTTATTAATGAATCTTCCTCCTCTTGATATTCATACCATGTACTGCACTCTCAAAGCCGTCTTCCGTTTTAAAAGAAGTGGTCTTTGGTACAACTCGCATTGGATGTTTGATGAGTTTGCACGCCGACTTCGCTATGACTCTGGTTTTATGGACATACTGTCTGATGTAATGACAACAGAACTCCTGCGGCACAAAAAATACGAAATATACTTTCCCTGTGCCGAAGACTGGTTTCTACAAGAATCTGAGCCAGGAAATGCACTCAGGTCTTTACCGATGGTTTCAAAACCGATATAGGTTGCTGTGCTTGTGTATTTCTGGAGCACGACAATGTTAGATTTCACAATATATTGTGAAGAATCAGTGGAGGGGGCGAAGCATTTGCATCTGAAGCTACAGCCAATCTGCGCTTAGTGCCCTGATGAATCTTATTACGACTTCCAAGCTTGTTCGAGAGGGTGAACTCACTGAGCCTTGTCTAGGTCCCAGGTCACAATAGGATCACGGGAAATGAAATCGCCGATTAATCTGGCAGGCAAGGCTCAGAGAAGAGATTTTCAGAACCCGAACACACGTAAGGTCTGCCTGCGTCCTCGCTTAAGGCTTCAGCTGACAGCTTGGTTTCTTATGAGCACAACTGCAGATGTCATGTCTCTCTTGGTTGCAGACAGACCAAATGATACTTTCCGAGCGAAGTCTCTAAAAAGTCAGCGGCTGCAGAAAGACTGCAGGCTGCTTACTGGTGTTGTGACGGGGTACTACACTTTTATTGAGCACTTATATGTGCGGGAGATAAGTGATACAATATCCTACGGCGCTGGCTGTGAACGTGATGACGACACCGTGGATCAGTACCTCCGTGAATGTTCGGCTTACGTTCGCATCAGGGTTCCATTAAAAGGAAGTTCCAAGGAGTAGGTACAATGGACTAGTACTTTGTTCGAGTGCTCTGTTCCGTAAAAGGTAGTAATTAGTACTAATAGCTGCTACGTTCTGGGTGGTCATCCAGTTAAGTCTCAAACACTTTTGTTCAATGTCTTGTGCTTGAATAGTATATCCATTACAGTGCGACTTATATTACCACATGCGGCTATGGTTTCTGACTTGTTTGCATGTTTGTGGAATGTACAACGCTAATCTCAGCGCATCCATTTTACTGCAGAAGTCACCTTTCATCAGCCGTTTAGAGAGCAGGACTTCCTCTATCGCGTAATTTAAGTTGGTGTCGTGATAATCTTCTTTCGGGTAAGTGGGATTGAAACTTATTTAACAATAATATCGCTAAGGATGAAGAAATGCCACTCGCTACCTATGAGCCTATGTCCAACTTTCATGGCGACATAGGAGTCCAATTATATGTGGGCAAAAGTCATAACATGCAATTATGTCTTATTTTTCGGTCACATCTCAGCATATTAGTGAGCATTGTCCCAGAACTTTATTTAATTGGCAGATGCGGACCACGACTTCATTTTAAAGATTTTTACGGAAGAAAAATTCATTTGGCTTATTTTGTCTTTGATAATTTTGAAAATTTGACCGAAATTACTGTCAGCCGACCACACTATTTTGGCAAAGGCACAAATAATTCGACCTCTGAGTAATGTTGATAGTTTTAAATTCACGCAGGCTTCTGGTATCCACTTGTCAAGTGTAAAGACGTTGACATTCTGGTATCTCAAACGGTTTTTTAGTCTAAGTGAGCCATTTTGATTTTGGTTAAGATACGGATAATTATGTTGAATAGTTATGCCCCGATTTGAGCGTGCTGCAGTCTCCACAGCTACAGTCCTACATCGTCCATATGTCCCAGATTACTTTGCTAATTTTTATTTATTTCAAAATTTATCTAAATAAAAGATGCTCACCACAATACCACTGAATCCTATTCATATGTTGCTAGGAGTCGTAATCGAATAGAGTGTCCTTGGGGGAAAACCAAAAGAAAAAAGCCAACTTAACTCGGCTCATTTAGGCTAATAAACCTGTATGCTATGTTTACAATTTAATCCAAATCCCATGTTAAATGCCACGCTAATAGTCACTTTGTCTCAATTAGTAAATAAAATGTACAAACTTGTGGCCACCTCAAGACTTATAACCATCACCCTATTAATGGTTGCAATAAAATGAGATTAGAATGGAGCGCAGATGATGTGTACCCTGGTCCGTACTTTTTATTTTAAAACCAGATTTCCCAAGATTTCTCGCTGCCATGTGTCAAGTTCTTTTAAAATGGCCAAAAGCACTTACTATGCCGCTTGACTGGCGCACCGGTGACAATGTGTGCGTTCGCAAAAATGTGAATTTACTTCGTCGTCTTCCTTAGAGGGATACCCCATGTTTCCGACCATAGCAAGACTCGTCGGATTGGTTTGGTTGGGTTTTTGTTTGGTGGCCCGCACCGCCACGTAATAACAATAAAATAGATCGAATCCTTGATAGGGTTACAGGGCTTCAGTGCCGCTGCTGCGCTTCAAATCCATTTGCGCTTCTCTCAACTTTAGGTATTTCATCTGATGATGCTACAGATAAAATCTCAGATAAGCGCTTGGTGTTTTATACTCGTACTAGTAAGAGTATTGCCATGATCCCGCTCTATATACGAGTATATGTACATTGAGCTGCGGGATATTGTACTATTTGACCGACAAGCTATAAAAAACACAAAAATTGTTTGATAAGAGGGAGGTGTGGAAGTGGCTTAAAATGTTGGGCGGGAGCACCACAGCTATGGAAGTTGCTATTAATTGACGCTAAGTGAAACAAGGGCCAACGATTTCATTAGGTCTATCGCTTGATGGAATAAAGCAGGCGCTGCTTTTGGTCAGAAGGTGGGTGTTTATGGAGTGATATTGATAAGAGAAGTGGTGTCAAGCGATAGTTATGGAGAGGAGTGACAATGTTAAGCACAGTTCATTGGATAGCTGATGTTGTGTTGGGGATAGTGATGCTATTGATGCGAGTTCATCTTAACAATGTCCAATAAAAATTGGGTTAAGAGTAGAATGGTGTTGTTTAAGTGGTAAAGTTGTAGAATTAAGCCATTAATCTTATCGAAAACACGAGGAGAGTATTTGAGATACATCTTGTTGTTTTGTTTAATTTATGAACTCCTTAGTTTGTCTGTGGTTTAAATGAAGTGGTGTGGAAAGGCAAATATGTGTGGGTCAGACATTTTAAATAATGACGTTTGATGTTCTCATTATCACTTGTACTACCAAGGTTGTCAGTTCCTTTTTTTGAGCAGACATGAAACTTTGCGTAGGACACCACATTGTAGTCTAGTATCTATTGTCTTTCCACATCATGATGGAAGATTTGATTTTTATTCGAAGAGTTACAAAGTGTCTCAGGTCTCCGCTATGACCGCAAGTTCTAATCTGAATTATTCGCGCTGGCTTTAACGAGGATATATCCATTTGTGTATGTATTTCTGTTGAAATTGGATGGCTCTGCAATTAGTATGTAACGTTAGCAGTTTTTTGAATGCCACAGATACATTGGTTTACTGATGAGTGACGGAAATGAATGCCTTACTTATTCAAGGTTGTTATTCTGTTGCCAATATGCACCGTAGAGAGACCTGACTTCATCAGTTTAAATTATTTTGATAAGGATTTCTTGGGTTTAGCTTCAGTTTAATTTTAATAAAACAATGACATAGGCATGTTCTAGAATACTCGTATAACCAAGAAGTATCAGTGAGAAATTGATTAATAGTTTCCACATCGATTAGCATAAATATCTCTCTTTAAACCCTGAGTCGTCATATAGATCTCAGATCAGATTGATCATATAGCTTGCAATTTAGCTTGAAAATTTATGTTGTTGTAGTAGACAGCATTGACTTACTTACTTTACTTACTTTACTTACTTAGGTGACGCTACAGTCATGGATGAAAATGGGCCTCAACTAACAAGCCTCTCGGTTAGCCCGGTAGTTGCGCACTCCAAGTCGATTGAGGTGCCCTTCTACTTATGAGTTCCACCTAAACTGAGGTCTTTATTCACTGCGTTGTTGCTCCGTAATGGATTTAAAGACTCTGCGGACTGCAGCATTTCATGGCCATCTAAGGCGACTGAAGCACAATTTTCTACAGCTCGTATAGTTCGTCTATGAATCTTCACTGTCAAAGCAAGTCAAGACCGAACATTTTTCGAAGGGTTTTCCTCTCGAAACGACTTCATACGCGTTCGATAGAGTCCATTGTTCCACACCAAAAAATAGGACTGAGGTGATCAAGGTCTTGAATAGTGTATACTTAGCATTTCGGGATATGGCCTTACTATCTACTCACTTGACTTCTTAGCCCGATGAAACATCGATCGCCGAGTTTTTCTTCGGGGTGTTGTTGGCAGAATTTATAGCAGAGCCAAGGTAGGTAGCTGTCGACTGTGGCGTTGTGTCCAATTCGTCGATGTTGTGTGTCCCTTATTTATACTTGGTTTTGTCAGCTTCCGTTTCAATACTAACGAACGCAATTGTGAGAACCAGCTGTTTTCTCCCAAGAATGTCGGTATCATTGGCGTACGCTAGTCATTGCACAGACTTCGCTTGTGAGCTCCGCCCAATTCGTGAAAGTATGTCGTTAAAGAAGTCACATCGGTTAAGTCAGTACCTACCAGACATGGACTTCTTTAGTTTTTTCAAGGATCTGCCGAAAAGTGAGGATTTGATCAATTGTGCCCTTTTCTGGTCTGAAACCGCACTAATAGGGATCTATCAGGTTGTTGGGGAAAGGTTTTCGACGTTCACACAATAGGGCAGATAAGATTTTGTATCCGATACTAAGGAAACTTATACCTCTATAGTTAGCGCAGTTGATGGTGCCTCATTTTTTGTGGTTGGGGTAATCGGTGCAGAGATTCTATTCATCAGGCACACTCTTCTGATCTGATCTGAAAAATAAGTTGATGCATGCTCCCCACAAGTCTTTCCCAGCAACTTTGAATACATCGGCCGATAAGCTGTCCGGTCCAGCTGAATTGTTGAATCCTAATTTAGACATTGTTATTCTTACTTCGTTCTGGTCAGGTGGATGGCAATTTTGGTTATCATCGGGCATGTTGGGCTTCTTTACCGCCTCCAGAGAAAGTTTTCCGTATTCTCAGTACCGACAGCAGGTTTCCGTCTTCGTTTCTACGGGTCTTTTTGCCTTGACATATTCTTTTTAACTCTTGGTAAAACTTCCGTACGTTATTCCTGTAATACAACTTCTCAATACCTTCAATCGCGTGCTTCTCGTGCTCTTTCTTCTTCATTTGGAGAGGCCGATGTTCTTTCCCGTGCTTCGTCGCATCACCGCTTTGGAAGCTTCTTGTTTATCTGGATGTGCTTGGCAGCATTCTTCACCAAATGAGGGATTTCTTGGTGGTGATCGGGTAAATTTCAGCACATCAGTTGCGGCATCTCTCATGACATTCTGGCAGCGATACCATTAGTCTTCGGTACTTGATGCTGGCGGCATATGAGTTGTTGAAAGTTTTTGGGATTCGCGTTTGGAAAAGATTCTGGCGGTCTCTTGTGATTGTAGTTTTCTACGTTATATCTTTCACAGTAGTTCTGCGTTGTTGTGGTGCTTGGGAAATCAGCATTCACACCTTGGCTGCAACAAGGTGGTGATCCGGCTCAGTGTTGGTTGCCCGGAACTTCCGGACGTCCAAAATACTATTGACATGCCTAAGGTCTATCGCAATGTGATTAATTTAATTTGGCGTTTCATGATCCGGAAACTGCCATGTCTACTTGTGTATATTGAGATGAGCAAACCGTGTGCAAACTTGCTATAGCGATATTACGTCTCGTCGCAAAGTCAATAAGCCTAAATCCGTTGCCAGAAGTTGTGTCGTGTAAGCTATGCTTACCAACTGTCCTACCAAAGATGTCCTCCTTTCTTATCCTTCGGACATTGCTCATATGGGTTACCGAGGAGCTCGACAAAACATTCTTCGGCGCCGTCCTTGTCTTTCGTAGGGGCACTAAGCTTATGTTAGCGAATTTAGCCTTGTGCGGATTCTCATAAGACGTTCACTCACATGTTGGGAACTCAAGTCTTCTTGCCTAATTCTGTCGGATTGGAAAATTCGCATCCGAATAAGCACTGTTTCTTTTCCCTTTAGCATCACCATTGTATATATCACACTTTTTGATTCTCCTTGTATCCGGCCCATCCCATCGCACTTCCTTGATAGTGATGATATCTGTGCGGTAGCAGTCTAGGGCCTCTGCTAATTGTTGTAAGCATTGAATCCAAATATATCCGAGTCCATCAGTTGGTTCGTCACATCTTTTTAATGTCTTCCGTATAGGGTTGTGAGCCCTATTACGGCGTAGACCAGTATTATCCTACTGGTCGAGCATGTAAAGATTTACTCACCTAGTTACCGGGCACTACCATTGTGGTGGTTATAGGATTATATCTCCACGCAGGTCCCCACCAATAATGACTAGAATGCATTTATTTAACGTTCAAAGACTGAAAGGAAGTACTCCAAAGTGTTCCGAATCTTGTAAAAATTTTGAGTTGCTTCTCTATAGCATTATAAATTCCGCCTTGTTCCACAGCCCATAGCTCATTTACAATGATATTCCTGCTGTCACCACTTTCAGTAAGGTTAATCCACTTATTTCTCGCTTTTCAGCTAATTCACTTACGCACCCGTGTAGCAGCTACCTACATTTGAACTAATGTTGGTTTTTAGTGCTTCATTTGTCTAGAGAACGTTGACATAAACCTTATCCTTCACATGTCCTAAAAGAAAGATGTGAAATCACATGATCTGGGAGACCAAATTTGATCAAAATTTCAAGAAATGACTTGGCCAGGAAACTTTTCTCGCAAAAAAGAAATATTTTCGTAACTGGTGTTCGACGTAATGCTGCCTTTTTGAAATCGGATCCATACCTACCTTCAAGTTCTGCCACTTTCAAGTGACAGCCATACCTGGCTCATTTTCATGTCCAGAAACTACATCAAACGGTAACACATTGTGGTTAGAAAAGCTCTTCGACAATCATTCTTGGATTCTCTAAGCCACAAATGCACCAATTCTGCTTACTAACCCAGCCTTGAAGATTTTTCACGCATTTGCATTACCCAAAGGTATGGCTCTGCTAATGATCAACAGGCTTAAGTTCTTCCGGCAATTGCAAGTTTTAGGCTTTAGGACTCAAGATTTATGCAAATTTGGTGGAGTGTAGTGTGTGATACGAGTATATCAAATTATTAAGATTGACAAACCTGGGTTTTCGGTCACACTTCGGGCTGCAGAAGCAAAATGCACACCTGTTCTTGATCGAAAGGCTCGACTCCGTTTATTAAATTCCCATACTAATAGCATAAACGTACGTAGAAGCACCAACCAATGAAATTTATTGCTTCCAAGATATCTTGCAGTCAGTTAATTTTTGAAGCGGAATTGAGACAGCCATCGACTATCCTTTGACTTGCATTGTCAAAGCCGAAGATTCTTCCAGTCTCGGTAAGAGCAAAATTTCTGGGAAAGATTTCCCAAGTGTTTTAAGAAATATATCATCCCATCTGATCGGAACTTAATAAACGACTGCAATTCTCGCAACACTCACATCTGGCGGGGTGTGTCTAAAACCTCTTTTGAGCTTGCTAGACAAGATTCAGGTCCATTTGATAAAACTTATAGATGGCATTAATCTTGCTCAGTTAATTGGCACTTTCCAACAGTGCTCCAACAAAATAATTTAACAATTATCTAGTAGTAGGGCTCTGTTTTTTTTTTTTAACCAATTAGAAGGATTTCAAAGTTAAATTGCATGAGCCATGCCTAAGGAGTAGATCCATTTATCACCTACCATAACTTTTTAATTGATTTTAAGAGGTTACAAATCCGAAAATACATAACTTTCTTTATTCCGATAGCTCACGTTTTTGGCTTCTTAAGTGAAATTGACTGGCGTGGCACTTTCCTACCTAGAACCCCTGAACTTACAAGACCCTGACCCTGTACGTCAAAGAAAATGCTTCCACTCATTATTAATAAGCCTCTCAAACAGGCAAACAGTATGCTGTCCAAGTCTAAGTTCAAATCCAAGTCCAACAATTTCTTTAACATTGCGTATGCATGTACTCACTCCCGTCGTAAGTAGCTATATTAAACGATCTTTCCAAACGCTTACTTTGATTGTCCAAACTCATTTTTCATCCGCTGGACTTGAGTGACCGCAGACGATCTATCATGAGACACCACCTCGCGGCAAAGGAATGTTAATTAATCATTCGGTGAGCTCACTCACGGCTTATGCAATGAAAATGATCGTAAGACCCTTAAGCATGGCTTTACATCCCAATTCAATGCCAATGCACTGAACTAAATCGGTTCCACATTAAAACTCTTTAAACACACACACATAGACATAAAGACCGATGCTAGAACTGTGCGGATTCTATATGCCACTAAGCGCTATAATCAATCAGAAGATGCGTTGCAGAAAAGGTTGCTGTCCACCGATACTCGGTCGTAGTCGAATATCCCACAGCAGATCCGTTTTCATTTTCATTCGGCGCATGTATGTCGTGACGCGACAAAAAATTGTAGCAGCAATTTATCTTTCGCCTGACAGTGTGTGCCTTTAAACGTTTCCCCCGGGGGGAACGGAAAGCGGTATAGCCCACGGGCACCGTATTCACCAAAGTATCTACCTGTATAGCCGTTACCGCGCCTCTATCTTGGACCCTCTAGCCTACAAACAATATTAATTAATTGATGTAATTGCATTGTCGATATAGAAGATAATGATCTGATGCCAGAAACGGTACGATCTCTTCACAGCTCCCCAGCAACTAGTTTGACTTGCCGCTGATAGATACTCTACTTGTACTCGTACATATCTCAAAATTTTTGTACAAAATTTTCTTGCCCCTCAAATGGTTGTTAACTCTATCGGAGTCTTGTAGTTACGATGTTGCAACCGATCGCGATGTCATCTGAAATCACGATCAATTGGATGCTTAAGCCCGAATCCATACAGACACCTCAACCTGTCGTGCACAGATTTCGATCACAGTTTGTACATTGGACAATGTAATGGATGTGCGCTACGATCCACGTCAAAGAGGTCAGTGATCAGCGTTCACTGTGATCGTTTTTTTTTTGTCTTTTTTCTGTTTTTGCATTTTTATGCAAAACCCCCTCAAAATCAACTTGAGAAAGTGTCATTTTACTGTGAATATGGTTTCTTCTCATCAAAATTCTTGGAAGTAGAGATCACTGATCACCACACTCGATCACTCTTTGTTTGTACCGTTAGAGCAGCACAATTTTAATTTAAATCAAATCAAATCAAATCCCTTAGCCGGAAGAAACTCCTACAATAATTTCTCTAAATACAAACGGGCACACATGATGGATGCCACACAAGGTCGTAGGGTTAATTAACCCGCGCCTTAGGAAAGAGATCATCAAAGATTTGACACCACAAGCAGCACAGTCGCGTTTCCTACTGCCAACCAACTACTGGAGCAGCCACAACTAGGGTACGTGGGTGTGTGCTACTCCAGTTTCTTGGAAGTTACTGTGCCTGCCGAGACCGCGTGAAGATACCTACATCGAGCTCAGCTAATCATGTGGACAATGCACATCCGTTTTTTGTTGTAAGTGACTGCGGAGGGAGTACGAGTTGAGGGGCTTAATCGTCCGTAAAGAATATCGCGGCTAATGATGCACTCAACCCACTTTTCATCGAGCAGTTTGGACGATCAGTTCTCGCATTCGAAATGAATTTATATTTCATTGATTGGGTGCACTGCAGGAGGAAACGCCGCGTGACCTAATGTTTTTTTATTCGTCTACTTTTGTTTTATTTATTTATTCCGTTTTTGAAGCTCTTTCTGGAGTATTGAGCACATTATGAAAGTTAGATGATGTGAAAAATACAAAGCTTCATATCCTCATATTGTTTTAGAGTATAACTTCCTAAATAACATATTTAAAAAGTAAGAACAGTATTAGTGATGAAAAGTCCTCCAAACTTTGGTATTTCTTTTCTCAAAATTGTTTTCGAGTTTGTTCTCGGTCTTCGTGATTTTCTACTGCAGATTAGATTCAATCCTAGATCACGGCCACAGATGGGCCTATTGTGATGTCCTCCACTTAGAGCTCATCTATGATGCCGCAATTTATCAGTGTTTAGGTGAGTTGGCAGCTATGTCCGCCGCTTCAGGGTAAAATTTACCTAGGTAACGTTGACGTGTTTTGCTTAAACCATTGCATGTGTTGCCTTTTGCTATGCCCATGGTCATCAGGTGTTTTTTCACACGACGCCCACAGTGTCCTGTGAAATAAACGTGTGACCATTCGAATCTGACTTCTACTTAGTTGTACTAGTTGTTTGTTTTTTACGGCAACTGGATAAAGTTTTTGGCATGTCTGTTTCCTTCGGTTTCTCTCCAGAAATAAGGCTTCTTTTCCTCTAGCCAGATTTTAATACTTCCTCTTATTGTGTTAATTGATAGCCCATAGAGTGGTATTGGCATCATGAATTGAGGCGCAGATTCTTTCCTCGCTAGTTCATCTGCTTTTCGTGCCTTCATGTCCGCTGTGTCCTGGCACCCAAATCAGATGCACTTTATTTGTGGTGGCCAGTAGTTGTAGGAGTTGAAGGCCATCCCAGACCAGTTTTGATTTTATTTCGTTAATTGCAAGTAGGGCTACTCTGCTGTCAGAGAGAATGTAAATGCTTTTGTTTGTTATATGCCTGTTTAGATTCTCTTGAATTCAAAGCTCTATTGTGTGGATTTCAGCCTAAAATACGGAGCTGCATGTATCGATACTGGCATTTATGGATGGCTTTGTGCGAGTACAGGCGTATCTCGGCTTCAGCTTCTTCATTTGTTTTGGATCCGTCTGTGTGCCATACTCGTACATGTGAGTCCTTGGCAAATGTTGGTTTTACCTATTCCCAGTTAAGACGGTCTGGAAATGTAACCTTAAAGTTATCCCGAAAGTTATATCTTGGTAGACGATTTTTTTTAATTTATGAAGAATTGCACTATGAACTAGTTTGGATTCATCTTCTGTGATAAGCGTGCAGGCATTTATCATTGATTCTTGCATCAGTTCTAGATGAAGTGGTGGGATATTTAGGATAACTTCCACTTTGTGGAAGATTTAAAAGCTTATAAGATCCAGCTTGTGCAAGAGTTGAAACCGCATGGCTATTATACGCGTCGTAGGTTCGGTGAATGGGCCGAAAACATGATTCAGCTGGATCCTCATTTTCAACTCAAAATTTTGTTCTCCGATATGGCCCACTTTTGGTTAAATGGATATGTAAACAAGCAAAATTGGCGAATTTCTTTGTTCCTCATTTAAATGGCCTTTACGTGACATAGCTTTCCATCAACGAGATGGCGCAACATGCCACACGGCGCGCGACACCATCAATTTATTGCGGGAAACATTTGCTGAGCGTATAATTTCGTGTAATGGACGTGTGAACTATCGTCCACGATCCTGTGATCTCACACCTGTAGATTACTTTCTTTGGGTATATGTGAAGTCACTAGTCCATGACGATAAACCAGAGACGTTGGACGATTTGGAAGTCAACATTCGCCACCTTATTGCTGATATATGGCCCCAGTTGCTCGATAAAGTTGTCGAAAATTGGACTTCACGATTGCGCTTCATTCGAGCTACCAATGGCACGCATATACCCGACGTCATATTTAAAGACTAATGGCATAAAATTGTTCGTTAAATAAAGGTAATATTATAGACATTAATGTTAGCTTTAAGTGTTTTATTTCGTATTGAATTTGTATAACTCTTAAAAAAACACCCAGCACATCCATAGTGTCATTTTGGGATTAAGTCTCAACTTTTTTCCAGCTAGACTTTTGCTGGTCCATAGTGGTAGTGGAGGAGAACTATTCGGTTATCGTAAAAATCTTAATTACGTGAAAGTAAATTTTAGAAGCTCGGAAGAATATGTAATATACGTTAAAATTAACAACAGCACCCTCGCCATATTACCTGTTTACATTAATAGCAGTTACTGCCAACGCGATTACGACAAGCTTAATGAAACGTTACACAATATAGACGTAGTAAATCTTATGCTTATAGGGGATTTCAATGGACGGATTGGTGTGTCTCAGAACAACTTTATAAGCGGATATAATGCTCCAATCATACATGTGAGTCGTAGATCGAAAGACGAAGTTTTTGACAATAAGGGTACAAAACTACTTGAGTTGGTTGATGCCTTCGATTGTAACGTTTTGAATGGATGCTGCGAAGGTGACTGTGATGGCGAGTATACTTTTATTCGGGGAACAGCCGCATCTGTAATTGACTACTGTTTTATCTCCGGAACTTGGAAACAACTTGTGGCCGATTTCCGAGTAGGTGTGGAACACTTTTCGGATCATATGCCCCTCGAAATTAAATGCATCGTAACCGGTTCATCAAATGAAACCAACACCACCCAACTAAAATTATTACCAAAACTGGTTTGGAACGAAAAAATGCGTAGTAGCTTCCAGAATAACATAAATCTCCACCTAGAGCGTTTATACGACTCAAACACTCCGTTAAATATTGAGGCCTTGACGAATGTTATTAAAACTGCAGTCCCACCGTTCAAACTGCAGGATATTAAAAGCCCCTACAAGCAAAGATGGTTCGACATAGAGTGTAATAATGCTAGATGCAGGTCTTTTGGCTTTTTAAAATTGTACCGAGAACAGAACACCGAAATTTTTAGAGCTATGTACAACAAAGCAAACAAGGACTTTAAACACTTGTGTTACTCAAAAAAGGTAGCTTATGAACAACAAAAGATTGCTGTTGTAAATAACTCAAGATCATCCTCTGAGTTTTGGAGAGCGGTAAAATACGTAAATAGAGAAACAAATACAATCGCTACCACGTTAAAAGCCTCACTTTTGAGAGAACACTTTCGCAGCCTTCTCAACACCACATAAAGTTCCGCTTTATTCCAGTATGCAGCTCCTCTCTTTACAAACGATTTTCTGGATGCACCATTTTCAATTCAAGAAGTACAGAAAGTAATCGATAACTCAAAAAGTAGAAAAGCGCCAGGAGAAGACCGTATTCCCTATGAGTTTTATCAAAACTGTACTCCTGAGTTCGTATATGCGCTCACGTCAGAATACAATCGAATATATGAGTCGGCAAATATACCGGAAAGTTTTAAAAAAGCAATAATATATCCACTACATAAAAAAGGAGACTTCAACGATCCAAATAATTATAGAGGAATATCTTTTTTGAACACGTCAGCTAAGCTTTTTGCCGCCCTAATATATAACAGACTAGCTCAGTGGGTTAAAAGTAACGACATTTTGTCAGAATTTCAGGCAGGTTTCAGAGAAAGCTATTCCAGTGTCGACCAAATATTTGTTCTTACTAATATTGCAGAAATTTATAAAAAGAACGATAAAAAGTTGTACGCGTTCTTTGTTGACTTCCGAGCCGCATTTGACTCCATACCACGTGAAGCATTATTTTACAAACTGTACAAAATTGGGATCTCGAGTAAAGTCATTCATACTCTAAGAGCAAATGTATGAAAACAATGTTGCGTTTGTGTGGCATGGAGAATCCATATTTGAAGAATTTATATCAACAATGGGTGTGAGGCAAGGGTGTATTTTGAGCGCATTACTTTTTATATTGTTCATCAACGACATAACAGATGCTGTAGGCGGAGGAATTAATTTTTGCCAAACGAAGATCCCGGCGCTGATGTATGCGGATGATATTGTCTTCCTTGCTGACACGGCAAATTGTATGCAACTCATGATGAATAGGCTCAGCGAATACTGTAAATGCTGGAACTTGCTTGTTAATCTAGAGAAGTCCAAGACAATGGTATTCAGAAATGGAGGCGGCAGATATTCCAGATATGAAAGATGGACGTACTGCGGTGAGATAATTGAAAATGTGCGCTGGTATAAATACCTTGGGGTTCTGGTAACAAGCAATTTAAATCTAAACAAACACTTGGAGGCAAAGTTATCAGATGCTAAACGAGCAATTTCTTCCGTCTGGGGGCGGTGCATTTCGAATAACTATGTGTCTCATAGTTCAAAATATAAACTTTTTCGTGCAACCGCTACGTCAATAATGTTATATGGAGCTCAAGTTAGGGGATAACGTCCTTTCCCAGCAGTAGAGATCTTCTTTCGATACTTCTTGAAGCGAATATTTCGCTTACCGTGTAATACACCAAACTATATGCAATATTTGGAAACTGGAATGCCCCCTTTATTCTTAGAGACTCTTAAATTACACTTTGACTATGTAGTCAAAGTAATGTCAATGGATGGAAATAGGTTGCCGAAAATCGTCCTTACACACATTATTGCAACAGGAGCTATTTTCGTGAATGAGTGGCGGAATCTAGCGTCAGAGTGTGGCCTTAGACTTGAAATTACAGAACATTTGGAGCCTAATTTAATAAGAACTCAATTTTCATCGTTACTTAAAGAAAACGCTAAATACTTGTATGACAAATTTGCAAATGAAGCCCAATCATCTCAGCACAGGATGTATTATAGTAAATTAAAGTATCATCTGCAAGAAAGTACATATTTTTTAAATTCCTACTCAGCAGATAAAATAAGCACAATATTTAAATTGAGAGGAGAGCTGATAAGTCTGAACTTTATACCACACCGCCCAGAACTACCAATCCTGTGCAATATGTGCAACCTAAAAGTAAGAGAAGATATTTTTCATTTTCTTGCCATCTGCCGCATTTTAAGGGAATTCCGTTTACAATTCTTTGAAGAAGCAATCCGCATTTTGAATGGACAGCAAGGATGGGATTTATTGTACAATTTTGCACTGAATGCCCTTCGCTATAGAAGACGTATTATCGAGGAGGACTTTTAAATTATATTTACATAATGTAGTTTATTTTTTCTTTATGTTTTTATTTTTGTACTAATTTTATATATCCGGTCTATTGATATACAAATAACTGTCAATCTGGTAGACGGCTATCAGCTATGCCAAAAAAGAGACTTAGAAATTACTGTTTTTGTAAACTACTTAAAATGAAATAAAAGTCATTTATAACTAACTAACTATAGTGGAGTCCTAGCCTAATCAATAGTCTTAGAAAGATGGGTGTTCCACGTAAGTCTTTCATCCAGTGTGATTCCTAGATATTTGACTTCCATTGAGAACTCTACTGTTTCACCGAAGAGAGTTTCATGTCTGAGTTTTTCTCGCCTTCTTCTAATGGTGAATCTAACAATCTTGGCCTTTTCTTTGAGGCCACCTTTGGTGCACTATTCAGTACCTAGATGGCGAGCCCTCTGGGGCGATCCGATATTGTGTCCTCGAATTTAACTTTGAATATCTTCTGCTTATCGTTCGACATAGAAACCGTAAAGCTGAAAATAAGTCAGAAGTTCATTAACTACGACGGACCATAGTAGGGGTGATAGTACTCCTCCCTGAGGACATCCTTTCGTAGTTTATTAGTTTATTGCTGCCTAATAAGGTTTTTATTGTTTTGTCCTCTAGCATACATTTTATCCATTTATCCGACTCCCATGTTTTGGATGCCTCTATTCTTATATATGGGAGAATTCTGTGTTGTCAATTGCTCCTTCTATATCGAGGAAACAACTGACCACTACCTCTTTATCTCTGAGAGATTTTTCAAACCTTGTGGTAAGATTTTGTAGAGCTTGAGAGGCATATGGATATTTATGAAGGGGGCTCACTTAAAGTGCCCCGTCTCTAATATGTCTGTCGAGGATTTTTTCCATAGTTTTGAGGAAAAAGGAAGTGAGGCTGATTGGTCTATATGGCTTTAGTAGTACAGACGTCTGCGTCTTACCTTAGGTATACATTTACTTGACAGCAACCTCCTTCCACTTTTTTAGCTAGCTCTGAATAAATTGATTAGTACAGGTAGCAGTTAGGGGATGAACTTTTGTAGTACAGCTGGGAATATTCCAGGGGCTTTGAGGTGTTGGAAAGAATTGATTGCCCAAATTATTTTGCCTTCATGAAAAATTTCCTTGGCTCTGCTCCAGTGCTCTCTGTGCGGTCTATTTATCCTTCTCTGGGGAGGGTTTTCTTGGGCTTCTGGAACTGTCGTCGAGTCTGGGAAGTGTGTTTCGGCTAAGTTCTGAAGCTTTTGTATCCCGTTTTCGGTATTATGCCTATTAGTGTGCTGCTTAGACAGAATTTTGTGAATGTGAGCATAACTTCTGGTCCCATCGATTGTTTTCTACTGTTTGCAAAACAATTTTTCTCGGTTTGGCAGCAAATATTTGAGTCTGCTTTCGTTTGCTATTTGCACCTATCCCCATCTGTTTATACTTCTTTTCATTAGATGATACCTTAGGTTCTTAAGAAAAGACCGGAAACGGATACTTGGACGACGCAGAGTGTTTGCTCGTCACCTACAAGAATATTTAAGAAGCTTTAGCATTGATGCAAAAAGAATTCAACACAATAGTAGATTGGATACCATGATTATTGCCCGAAAGACAAGGACTATGGAAAGTTGACCAACCTATTTCACAATAACTCAATTCGAAATCAAATTTTGAAACATTCGCTGTTTGCATTTAGGCAGGGACTACAAGCGATAATGATAGGAATTGTAGAGTATGACTACAGCCTGAGTAATCTCATACGAAAGCACTAATCAAGACGTTGCCTCAAGTGACATATGCTCGCGCCCTCCTGAGCAACTTTCGCCTACTCAAAATACTAAGCAAATTCTTTTCCACCTGGTTGAAACACATTGCGAGGGGTAGAGTGAGACAATTGCATCCTCTACAAATACCACAAGCAAACATGCAAGAAACGCGAATGCGAGAAACAACAAAACCCCACTGACATTAAAGTGCTAAGACATTATTGTAGCGATCAGGAAATTCAACACCAGGAAACGATAACAACCACAATATATCATTCCTAGATTCTGGGACAAAGATGCTTGCATGATGCAACGGCTATAGGAAAATGGGCATAGGTAGCGGCGAGATTGGTGTGGTCAGGTTTTTCGGCTTTGTATTGACGTCGTCAGCTTGAAATCACAATCATTTCGACTTCGCGAACTTAGCTAGTAAACGCTATTAGGGCACTAAAAATTCTTAATTTATATAACAACGACCAGTATCATCTTCAACAAAGGGTAGTCCACTATTCACAGCTATTGATCAACCCAGAGTAGTGCTCCATTTATGTACTAAGCAGTATAAAAGTCCCTGATATTACCGACAAAATGCTACAACAATACTAGGATTCCAAGTAAAATTGACTGAGAATATACAAATAGATTAAATATGGCTGAGCATCCATGGAACGAAATATTTTCTCACTTGTCTTAGATCAAACAACCGCTTGAACTACTTGAACCTTGCACTATATCTTAAAATACGAAACTCCAGTTAAATAAAGTTATTTCAATGGTCAATGCTGATTTGGCCAAAAGTGAATAGGGAAAGAACGGAGAAACGACGGTCTAACTGCGCATTCCGGTCAATAATTCTAACGCAAACTTACTTCCTATAAATGACTGCAAAGTGAAGAGTGAACTTGGGCTTCAACCAACAGCTCCCTTAATTTAGCGAGGTATATCACTAGTCACCTACAGTTGAGTTAGGTGCCTTTCTAATTGAGTTTGCCACCTCTAGACGGGTATTCTTTTTCCGAGTGGATTCCAATATACTTCAGGCCGGAAAGTTGGTGCTCATCCACTCAAGTCAACCTAGCCATCGAAGTCGATTATTTTAAGTCTCAATTACGATAAACAGCCCGTACAGTACGGACCATACACAGCGAAATTGCACGAATATTTTGTCTGTCGATGCAAATAAAAGCGCCTCCATCCTCTTTAGATAAGGTTCATGCTTTTGTACAGTGGGACTACGATGATAAGAGCTCAACACCGTGCTTTCTACCCTGTTAATTGATTTGGTTACTTTCTTATTCCAAAAAAGAAAACATCGGTTGTAAAGAGCGATCCTTCTCTTGATTTCTACGATTAGGTAGGAGGGCCCAGGTAGACAATATCTGTACCAGCCCAAAGTTATAGGTCGCCCTTATGGTGTACTGTCCGAGTCGATGTTGTTTGGTGTTCTATCCTTTCCATCATGTATTATATAGGTACTTTGTTTTACTCTTATATATCACTAAACCAAATTTCACGCTTCTGCTTCTTTTGGCACAAGTGCTTCAGTACCACCTCGCTGATTTCAAACCATGCTGTCAATGTCTTCTATCTATGCCAGCGGTTGCACAAATTTTTGAGATATCGTGTCTATCTGTGCCAAACATCGTGGTATCGGACGGTTTGACTCGCACATATATTTCAAGGAGATTGATTCCTCTGAAGTTGGCACTAAGAAAGTCGCCCTTTAAATGAGAAAACGACACTGATGTTCTATTCACCAGCAAATCGACCACATACAAGGTGTTCCAAAGTAAACAGGACTTTTTAAAAATAAGAACATCAAAAAGTTGTTTTGGTAAATTTAATTCATTTTGTTCAAAATAGTCTCCTTCCGACTCCATACAGCGATTTGCATGGTCTAAAAGCATCGTCGGCCAAGATGCTCTTCAGGATGCATTTTTCCGAAAAGGTAAAAGTTGCACGGTGCCAAATCACGGCGCATACGGGGAGTACTTGCCAGTTAAAATAGGTAGCAAGTGTCGATCGATGAGATGGTTCATTATGGTGGAATAAACGCGAACCCCCTTCTACGCGATATTCTGGTCGAATACAAAGAATACAATGCACCAAAGGCTTCAAAATACAAAAATACAATCAACTGTTTGGCCCGGGGTAAAGAACTCTGTGTGGAGAATGCCCTTTGGAATCGTAAAAGCAAATCAACATTATCTTCACTTCTGACTTCTCCAAACGAGGTTTGCTAGTCCGGTGCCTTCCACTTGTCACTTTGGCGCTTGGTTTCTAGATCATATTGAAGACACCACATTTTGTCACCAGTCACAATGTTGTAAATGAAGTTTTTGTTCTTTTTGGCCTCCTTGAGGATGTCCTTCAAATGTTCAATTCTGAACAATATTTATTTATTTCGATTTAGTTCGACTTCAAATGCAATAATTTTGCTTCTATTCGTCCGAATGCCATGCAATTTGGCTGTACATCAGTGACATACCTTTCGGCATGTAGTTGCCAATAGCTGACGTACACTAGAGATACAAAATTTTAAAAAGTCCTGCTTACTTTGGAAAGGATTTGTATAACCGATTGAATACTCTGTACCAAATCAAACACCCTCTGCTTTATACATATAATTCAGCAAGTAATCCGTCTGGTCCTCCGGCCATATTAGTATTTGGTATCTATGCCCTACACAGACCACTTTTCAGTTGAATGGACAAATGTTGGTTTTACGGCAAGGGTTTGGGGAAATACTTGTTGAGCATCGACTGGGACTCTTTGTTTTTTTTTCTTCGCTCTCGTTCTTTGATGTTACGATTTGTACAGCTCTTGTTTCGCTGCATCTACTTGGAGGCATTCTTCGTCGAACCAGGTGCTTCGTGTGGATGATAAGGTGAAACCTAGCATGTCAGAAACTGGGTATCTCTAATGGCTTGACAACATCGACTTTGACTGCGAAGGACTTCCCAAGAGATAAGTGGGGACTCTATCAGAAAAGACTCTAGCAATCTCTTGCGTCTGTAACCGTCGTTCAACATCAAATTTCTTCATAATATTTCTTTGGTATTCTGGCGTCAGCAGGAAGGTAGTGGTCTAAGTCGATGTTAAGTCCTCGAAACGTTTGGACATCCAGAATACTTCGTAGATCACAGTGTGATCAATCAAATTGTAATTGAATCGCGAAGGTGACGCCAATGACTTTCTTTCTCAACTTGACTTTAAGATAACTGATAAAGATATTTACGTAGTGCTTACGAACCGCTGGTCCAGATGGTATATCTCCCCTTCTTCTGAAGAGGTGTTCTTCCTCGCTGGCAAAACCACTGCGTAAGCTTTTTCATCAATCCTACTCTTTAGGACTCTTCCCGAGCAGATGGAAAACAGCATATGTCCAGCCCGTCCCTAAAAAAGGCGAATCATATTCTCTCTCCTCCTACAGACCCATTGCACTTACGTCCCTTCTTTCCAAGGTCATGGAAACACTGATAAATCGTCAGCTCATGAAATATCTCGAAACACGAAAACTTCTCAATGACCGGCAGTACGGTTTTCGTAGCAACAGGTCCACTGGTGATTTGATGGCATGTCTCACCGAAAAGTGGAACCAAAGCGTACATCAATCTGGCGAAAGCGAAATAGTTGCACTTGATATTTCTAAGGCATTTGACAGAGTTTGGCATCAGGCTCTTTTGTCGAAAATGCGTGCATTTGGGATCGATGACTCTCTTCTGCAATGGATTAGAAATTACCTTTCGGAACGTTCAATTCAAGTTGTTTTGGACGGTTTCAAGTCCGATATTCACAAAATAAATGCTGGTGTGCCCTAGGGCTCTGTTCTGTCACCGACACTCTTTTTAATTTTCATTAACGATCTCTTGTCTGTTACTTCTAATCCAATATATTCCTTTGCTGATGACAGTACTCTCTGCTTTTCATATTCGTTCCCAGACTGACGGCCCTGCTCTTCGGATGTAGTACGAGAACGGCCGCGTATGCTAAGCTTATTAAATTCCGATATCAACAGCATTACCAATTGGGGAACTATCAATAGAGTGGAATTTAATGCGTCTAAAACACAATGCTGTCTGCTGTCTTTAAAGCGAAATTTAAACACCCAGCCATTATCTATGAATATCCAACTTACGTTGGAATGACCACATATTTGATGTCGCCAAAAATGTCTAGGTTTCCTCAAGCGATGTAAGAAATATTTTACCCCCTCTGATCTGGCCTAAATATATAAGGCATTCATCCGCCCAAAATTGGAGTAAAACTCCCACATCGGGTCAGGTGCTCCTAAAAGATCTCTGCACCTGCTAGATAGGATTCAAAACCGTGCGATAACACTTATTGATGACACTAATATCAATCAGGCAATGGACACCCTCGAACACCGACGAAATGTCTCGTGTCTCACTTTGTTTTATCGCTATTTTCACCACCAGTGCTCCACTGAAATCGCCAGTAGCATTCCGCCCCATCAAACTTTCAACCGTAACACCCGTCTCGTTATGAATGCTCATCAGTATACCCTCGAGCCCATTCTCGGACGTACTCTAAAATATCGTGATTTGTTCCTAAGCCGTACAACTCGCTTATGGAATGCCCTGCCGATCTCTGTATTTCCTGGTCGTTATAACTTGCAAACATTTAAAAACAATGTACATCGGTACCTCTCTTCTCTTTCTCCCTAAATTTCCTTTGCCCTCGCTGTGTACAATCACCTTAAGGGTACTCAAACCCCTTGAGCGCGCGGTGATTATAAAAAAAAAATGCTTATATACCTTGTCGAAGAGCTCGTAGAACCAATCTTTGGCTGAGTTGTTATTTATCTCTGTTGAAGCGTGAGAGCATATCAAACTTATATTTAATTCGCATTGTATACGAGTACTTAGATGCCTTAGGTTCGACGTATTCCCTAAATTTTGTTTAGTTCATAAAACCAAATTCTGCTTCTGCTCTCTATAGCAATTACCACATCAGCAATTTTCAATTCTTCTTTTGCTCGGGCCGAGCACACACAAGATGGGCCATCTTATCGAAATTTTTTGGGGTCGTTTACAGCAAGTCCGAAGCTGTTTGTTGCTTCACAACATATAGTGTTTTATGTGGTTAGCTTCTCTAGAGGTTGGTGGCAATAGCCTATTACAGCAGTTCCACTACTCCGTTTGTTTGTTTGAAACTCTTCCATCACACTCTTTCTTTTATAAACTCAGCAAGATGTCGAAAAATCCTCATTTAAACCACCATGAAGTGGAGTTTCTTCGCCACAAAATCCGTCTTGTGCCTTGGCTGGATCATGCGTATTTAGTTGAGATTACTAATCTAACGTATATCTGTTCGGCTCTAGGGAGAAGCACTGTAACGCCCGAAGATTTTCAGACATGTTTTGAAGACAGTAATACGATGCAGCAAATGCAGGAATTCATGAAAAAAAATTTGTTTTCTTATTTTTATTGGTCTCCTTGTCCAGCGATCGCATTGGTATAATTAATTGTGCGACGTTCGTAAAGATACTTTAAGTGTGACACCCACGCATTTCACACACACAACTGCCTCAGCAAGAGACACAAAAGTGGATCATTACCATCATCTTTATCTCTAGTGATGCATTTAATTCTTGGCCAACAATGACACTTCAGTTGTCATTAAAATGACCAAATTAGCACCAAACATTCGATATCTCATTGCGCTGGGGGCAGTTCCATTTGTGGCAGACCGGATTTGTACGACGTAGCACTAATATCGTTATTGTTGCTGTGGTTATTTCTTGTTACCACTTTATTGTTATTGTTTTCGGTTTATTGCATATGTTGTGATAGTTTCCCTACATTTCATTGAGCTCTACGAGCGTAATCTAAATCATCCAGCACGACTATTGCCCACACGCATGGGTTCTTTATTAAAACAGGTGAAGGGCGCGCGCGCAGTCCGGTCAGCAGCCGGGATCTACCAAAGAACATTGGGCAGCCAACAATTATGGTGAATTAAATTGTAATAAAATGTTTTACTTTATCGCAGAGTACCTCTGTATTTTGAGAGTTCAGCATCCCACTCGAAAAGATGGAGTAAAACTCACACTGGGTCCAATTGCTTAGAGTAGCCCGGTTGGGAACTGGAGGGCGGGCGGACTACGAGTATTGTAGATTTTTCCCTCATCGAAGCTGCGCTACAATTAGTATCGCCTAGTTATTGAATTTAATTGTAACATAAGACGCGATTGGATGCATAGATCAATGGAATTTATTGTGGCCGAAGACACCCGCTTATTAGCCACTACCGCTACTGGATTTTATACTTTATGTCATGGCTCGGCTCTTATATTACCACAGAAAGGCGTGCACAAGGAGAAGAAGAATAACAGACAGTCGCCGCGAGGTAGGTAAATATTTGTCCATTGAATGAATCTCTGGTTGACGGTCCAACGATGGTTCTTTACATTCAAATATTTGTGTCGCATCTCTGTGTCATGTTGTTGTAGTGGAGTATGAGCGGTCGCGCGCGCGCAGATTAGTGACAATTTTCATTCTATCGTCCATGGAATTTGAAGAGGTCTTCCTTGTCAAGTGTGCTGCATCCTGTGGTTGAAGGTTCTTAGAACTCTGTCGGTTGCTTTGCTGAAGTTGAAGTGGGGTTGTACACGGTGTAAATATTGACCGTTAGGCATGGTATAATTGACAGGTGTTCAAATGGATGTGTCCTCAAATGAGAGATAGGGTTTGATATGGCTTTGAGTTAGACGGATGTGGTGAGTCTATACTAGTTGCACTGCAGCTTAGAGATCAAAGCAATGAACTACGTATGTGCATTCATCACAAATTGAATAAGATGCTTTTGGTATACCAATCATAGGTAGGTACTGTTGTACATGTGTTTCTCTTGAAATATTTTTTATGCAAATCGAACTGAATACACAATCTGTTTGCTTTTTATAAGACTCCATCTAAGGTTTTTCAATTCACAAATGTACATAGCAGGTATGTGTATTGAGAGGCACTACTATGTTATTATTACGTACGAGTGCTATGCGTCTAAAGGCTAAATATATTTTAGGGTTTTTTTTTTGCGAAACATCTTCTTATGTTCGAATCTTTCAAGTTCCTGTAAATTCCTTAGTCCGTCTGTCTGGAGTTCCATGTTTTCAAATTAAGAGATAACCGTGTACATACGGCAGGATATCATCGACGTTTACACCACAAATGTGTTCCCATTCATCATCCTGTCAGTGGTTTCCACATGTCTACAGTCGCCACTAAGAACTTGTATCTTAAACATGTAATTTTCGGTAACTGTTTCTCGAAAGGTTTCGCAAAGCGCGACAGCTACAAGAAGTGATTTACTTGCTGAAATTTGCTCACTTACTTGTAGTTGTACGCCTGGCGTTTGTGTCGATAACTTGGACGCCCCTTCTGCATGAGAGTTTTCGTCTACTGCTTTTCGTAGCTGGAAGCAACTTATGACGTGGATTCTACCATAGTTTGCATAGTAATTAAATGTTTTTTTCTTCTTCTTCGCTAATGCAAACATGGAACGGTCGCATCGTGCCAGGGGATGGTATTTCTCCATATTCTGAGACTTCGTAAACCTCGTTAGAAAAGTAAAAGGAAAAGGGGTACTTGACAGCGGCACCACAAGTGACAGTGGAATTCCTCTTTTTGAAGTGCTGTTTGTTGCGTGTTTAGTTAGGCTACGTGGGTTAAGCGCTGGCACAAGTAGTCCCATGGTGGGGTGTATTTTCTTGTTTAGGTTTCTTGGTGGGCCACTGATTGAATGGCACGGTGCAGCTTATTAGTGCGGTTTTGCACATTGGAAAAATGTCTGTCCCACATGACTTGCGTTAGTAATCACCATTTGACGGTTACCTGCCTAATTGGTTATTCAATCAATAGAAACTGATTTGACACTATCAGTGATGTGGTAGTTGTTTTTATCCTGTCAGTAAAAGATACTCAATTTCGAAAATATTACGTTTAAAAATTTATCAGTAGAACCTGGTTTATTTTTATTACGCACAAAGTGTCTGTGTATGTTTAAAGGTGCTGTAGAAATACGGCAGGCGCTGGGAGATGCCAATTTGGCGATGCCCTGTGCTGTAACTCTTCCTACATATAAATTTTGCTTATTTCAGCTCCAAGTGGTAGCCATCGGGTACTGGTCGACATCCATCCGCACTCGACTTGCCCAACTTATTGGCACGAGTGGTGACCAGTAGATAAAACTAGCAGCATTATGAACGGGAGAGCGGATGAATTCCCAAGTTGGAATCAACGGTTGAGTAAATTCGCGTATTTCGAGCTCAAACCGGTAAGGATTTCCAAGACTAAGTCAGGGTCTTTGAAAAGAGATAGAGGCGGGTGAGTACTTAATGGACCAATGGCAGACCTCACATCCACGAACGGGTTACTGACTTCGGTACAACCGATCCCTTGTCCTAGGGGTCTCTATAATGGAAGTATCCCTCCAGTGTAGTGTAATAATGCAAGCACGAGATAATTATGCTAAAAATGAATTGTCCCAGTTACTGTTTGCAAGTGTCATAAGTTCACTTACGTCATTGCTCTACACCCTAACCAAGTAGTAAACTTAAAATTAACATAGTAAGCAAAAAGAACTACGAATGAATGAAACAAGCCTCGGATATGGATGATTTACTGCTGACGAACCCTGACAACAAAGGAAATGACAACGATCTTCGGATCTCTACGTGGAATGTTATGTCCCTTAATAGGCCAAGTGCAGCCCAACAACTAACGGAGGCCCTGTACTGCTGCAAAACTTATGTTGCCGTCATCCAAGATTCGATGGAATGAATCGGACAAAAAGAGGATGCAAAACTGCGTCATTTACTACGGTGATTGTCCTCGACGGCTTTAATGCAAAGCTAGGAAGGGGGGCATTTTTAGTAGTACTGTCGGCAAGTGTAGCTTGCACGACACAACCTCCGATTACGGATTCAGGATAATCGACTTTTCGCCGGGGAGAAACATTGTCGTAGCTAACACGCGGTTCCCGCATCTTGATATTCACACGGGGACTAGGAAATCTCCCGATCAATCAATTGTCAACCAGATTGACCACATTGCGATCGATGCAAGGCACTAATCCAGCATTATAGATGTCCGGACGCTCCGAGGGGCCAACATAGGCTCCGATTATTATCTTGTTGTTGCCAAAGTAAGGCTGCGGATATACCAGTGGCAACATTGCCAAAATCTATCAGAGATGCCGCGTACCAGACGCTCGGTTTCACTGGGCCACCGCCCCTGTTTTGAAGACAAACAGGCGCTGCTTAGAAGGACTAGCGGTGCTCACGAGTTCTACAAGTAGAAGAGGAAAGACCAATATCAACTAATAAAGGAGCACGAAAAGCGCGCGAACGAGGAAATTGAGAGGTGGTACTCCGGGAATGAGACTGAAGCATGTAAAAACGAACAAGGGAACATAGTAGTAGACGCGCAGTCGATGTTGAGGATTTCGCACAATCATTACAACTGTAAGGCAGAATGAACACTTCAACCTGGACGATGTTGACCAACAATTCCATCCACCCGACCTAAATGAAGTGAAGATAGTCATATCCAAACTTAAGTCCAACAAAGAGGCTGAAGTGGACGGCCTGACTGACCAGGTCTTCAAAGTGGCAAGCGATGACTTAGTAAGGAGCATACACCAACTTATCTGTTCGTCAACAACCTGAATGGTACATATCAGTGTGACTTCGGTCCAGGAAAGTCCAAACCAAATATTCACCCACGGCAAATCTTTGAATTTGAGCTCCAAATCGATACACACTACCTAGTCATCGATTTTAATGCAGCGTATGGCAGCATCTATAGAGTCGAGCTATACAAAGCAATGTCTGGTTTTGGGATCCCTGCCAAACTCGGCCGTTTGTGCAGGATGCCGATGGAGAACGGCATCAAGTTCGGTAAAGAACTCGCCGAGACCTCTGATGTCAAAAGAATATTTAGAGAAGGTGATGCGCTGTCATGTTATTTATTTTTGAAAGAATAAGTGCAAAACTCTTGGCCCAACACAAGAGACAGATATAGCTTTGGGGTCTACCTAGGTTCCGCTATTCAGAAGGCAAATAATCTAGTTCATGATTTTCGGTCCCGTCTTCATAGACAGTGAGTGGAGTAGGAGATACAACGGCAAACTATACGGGTTGTACAGCGACATCAACTTAGCTAGAAGAGTGAAGGCCCAGCGACTGAGGTGTCTGGGTCCTGTAGACCTGAGGCATGTAGTCCGAAAAATCTTCGAATCTGCCCCCGAAGGACAGCGTAGTGGAAGGGAACCACAATCAACTTAGCGAAACTGGAGGCCCGTAGGTAAAAATTGATCCGGCTGGAGATGCTTGAGGTTCTGGTGCACCCCGGACTGTAGAGCCACCTTATGTAAGTAAGTAAGTAAGTAAGTAAGGGTATATTTATAAGCTCAAATACCACATAAGGTGAGATAAGAATCTTCAAATGTTTCTGGAAAGACCATTACGTCTTTGATATGCATTGCTGTTAGGCGGAAACTTCGGTAGAATTTTTCGAAAACGATGAAGGCCAAGCAGCTACAGTCTTTCATTCTTGTCTTGCTTTCTAGATGCGTGCTAACCGAATACTTTTTACACAAAGTTAGTCAAATGACTGAAATTTGGCTTTAAGGTTTTAATGGCTGTATCATTTCATGGTTTGGCGCCTCATATGGACGCCAGTATAAAGCGATTTAACGCTATAAGACTTTATTTTCTTAATTTACAAGTAAAGAAGGAGAGTAAAACATTAAGCCATTTAGTATCAGAGTTACAATCGGTGTTAAGGATGTGGGAACACTACGAGTATGTCCGCAAATTGATAAAAGCGGAGACGCCCAAAATTCCGTTTTCAGGAAAAATAAACCATTCAACTTAGGCGGTGAAAGACAAGACAAGAAGGATATCAATTGCTGAACCTAATTATTATAAGCCTGAATGGATGATCTACCTGCCGAGGCAATAAGACGCGACTTAGTAGAGTGCATACATTAAGTCATTTCCAACATTTGGCCGATGGAAAGTGTTGCTGACTAGTGGAACCTAAACATCGCTTGAATGATCCACAAAAAAAAAATCGTTATTCGTCGCTTCGACTATAGAGGTATCAGTTTCCTTCAGATCTTATGTGCCCTATCGGTACGGTTGGGTAAAAGTCACATTTCAACAAACATTGTAACTGTGGCAGATCCTAGAGGGAATGTAAAAAGTTCAGATCACCACTTTTTTATTGGTTTTAAAGTCCCATATGACAGCATCTATAGAGATGAGCTACTCGTATACAGAACAATGTTTTGTTTTCACATCACTGCCAAGCTTTTCAGATTGGTGACATGGTGTCTTGTGACTTTCCATACTTGATAAAATTGTGCGAAACTCGTACAAGGACCTCATTGTAAATGGGAGCAACACGTATGTGCATAACATCGAGAAATCGGACAGAAAGTCACAAGAGATGACTTAAGCTTTGACGTTGTAAGGGATTTTGCCAACTTCGACTCTGCTATTAGCTCCGATAATGACAGCTTATCAGATATCAAACGAAGAATTACACTTGCCAATCGCTGTTACCTTTCCTTAGAAAGGTATGAAAAGGTAATAAGGCTTTATTAAGAGATACTAAGGGGATTCAATAGAAGGCCCTTGCCATTCCAGTTCTGCCATACTGCACAAATGCTAAGGAAAGCCGATAACGATATTCTTGGTCGTTATGAACGTAAGATTCTTTAAGTGATTTTTGTGGTAATTGCGTTGCCAAGCTTTGGAGTAACATATATAACAGCAGACCTTAGGAGGTGTACAGCGACATTAATATTTCGGTTTATTTGTCGAGGTCCAAGTCTACCAGATTGTAGCGTCATATACCTCGTAAGAAAGTAAGTACTGTGCAAATTTCTGTATTCGTTGATATTTCTCAGACATTGGAATGAGTTATAGCCAAAATGTGGGAGAAAATAATAGAAGAAGAGAAAGAAAATTCTGCAGCTTCAAAGACAATAGCTTGGACACAATTTTAGGTAGAAAAGTGACACCAATTCTGGGCAATTACAGCTCATAACCAAAAGTTGTTCGAGACAGAAGTTTAGTTACTAATTGCGAGGAATGGAAATATAGACTCCGATATAAAATACCTACCTACTGGACGACACGAATATTTATCCTAAGATGCTACAAACTAGGACATTTGCCCACTCACATTTGCATTTGTGGAAACCGACCTCTACTTACATTAGTACTAAAAGAGAATTTTGCCGCGATATTCTCACACTTAAGGCCTAGATCTAAAGGTTCTGAACTACTCTTTTGATACAAATTAAATTTGTAGTCAAACAGTCAAACAGTCAGGTACCGCTTATAAAACCGAGCAATGTGTTGACTATTTTTCTTAGAATTCTTCTACATACGAAAGAAGTGATCAATATGAGTTTTCTACCGATGGGCAGGGTAGGTTACAGGGAAAATGCAGTACCACGGGTGGTGCAGAATGGTTTTCTCTACATAAAGCTTATTCGAAAGTTGTTAAAGGGACCAATTTTAGAATCAACAGTGGTCTGTTATGATGCCTATTATAAAGATAATGTCTTAAAAAGCTCATACTTTTCTATGATTGATGCCTGGACATAGAGTTGACAAGGAACTGAATATTTTTGGCTCTGAGCCTCTTTTTTCTTATTGATACAATCTGTCGCGACATTAGAACAACAAGGTTCTAACTGACATTTTTTTGGAAATTGATGTTTGTATTATATCATAGTAAACTGGGATTGCTCTTTCGATTGCCGCTATCCAAATTAGTCTATCTCTTTCTGTTTCTGAGATATTTTATAAAACACAGTTCTAACTATATATTTTTGCATTAAGATTTAGTTCACAAGGTTCCAACAGCCAGATAGAACTTTGAGTTCCAATCAAAATTTAGTAATAATGCACATAGAACTTATTATAGTAAAAGTTATGTAGGTATAACTTTATTGCTTAAAATTGTTCCGTTATTATTCCGTAATAGAAGCTTGTGCATTCTCTGAGAAATATTTAGTTGGCGATATTATTGAATTGGGTCCCGCTGTCATAATTGAAGATTATGTAATAGTACCTGCATCCGAAGTTAATAATAGTGAAGAAAAGAACACAGAAATAATATTGAAAGAAGTAGAGTCTGTGTCAAATAAATCGCGTAAACGCAAGATTAATGAGAAAAACTGGAAAGAAATATTCGACAAAGACAATATCAAACTGGAGAAAGTTACATCAGTTCTCGAGGGAAAATGGTATCTGCGAAACAAATAATTTCCAAAAAGAACTGCCTTAACAATTGCAAATTTAAATGTGAGCTAAATATAACAACAAGTGAAAGGCAAGAATTATTCAAAACATTCTATTCAATGAACCGACTAGAAAAGGCTAATTACGTCTTAAGAACTACTACCAGAACTGAGACAATTCGTAAAATTAAGAAATCCGGTGATTCTCGGCGGAACTATTTCTTTAGTTATTACGTTGCAATACTTGGAAACCTTATACAGGTATGTAAACCTTATTGGCTAGGAACGTTTGCAATTTCGCAAAAGCCGGTTTATGATGCACATAACAGAAAAAATATTGTGACTGGAGTTATTAACAAGAAAGATTCAAAGCCTATAAAACGAATTCCAGAAGCAAAAGTCAAAGCCCATATCTGCTCTTTCCCGACAGTAGAGTCTCACTACTGTCGTGCGAATACATCAAAGCATTACCTTGATTCAAACTTGAGCATTACTAAAATGTATAACTTATACATAGAACAAGTCGAATCTCCTGTAAAGGAAAGTTTATACAGGCATGTATTTAACACCAACTTTAATTTGGATTTCCATCATCCCAAATCCGATAGATGCGGAAAACGTGAAACTTTTTCGGTAGCAGAGAAAGAAAAAATGATTACCGAAGAAATGATTAAAGAACGAGAAAACCATATTAATCTGAAAAAAATGACCAGAGAACGGAAATCTTTGGATAAGAAATCTGGAATTCCTATACTAACTTTCGAACTTGAAAATGTTTTGACTTGCCCACGATCAGAAATTGGACCGCTATTTTACCATTCAAAATTATGCATATACAATCTTACTGCACATTTGTCAACAACAAAAAAAGTTTACTGTGCAATATGGACAGAATGTACAAGTGGGAGAAGTTGTAATGATATTGCGTCTGCCTTATGTACAATATTAGAGAAAGTGTGTGAGGATAACAATATCATCCAATTAATAACTTGGAGTGATTCTTGTGTTCCTCAGAACAAAAATTCTATTATGGCTTTGGTAATGCAATATTTTTTAAAAACTCATCCTGACGTAGAGAGCATTTTAATGAAGTACTCCTTACCAGGACATTCAGCATTACAAGAAGTTGACAACGCTCATAGTCAAATCGAAAAACATTTATGCGTCAATGAATATTTTTCGCCAATGAGATTGATAAGATTACTTAAAACGGTTAGCCTTAAAAAACCATTTGTTATCATTCAATTGAAACCACTGGACTTTAAAGATTTCTACAAAGCAAAAAGTTGTTTTGATTACAGAAGTGTACCATTTACTTCGTTGAAAATGTTAAAGTTTAGCCAATTAGAATACGAAATTCAATATTCAAAAGATTATAGCGGTGAAAACTTTATAACCGTTAACATAAGACGACAGGCAACAAGGATTCGCAGAAGTAAGACTGTGTTACCAAAAGTTCCCGTTTTATCGGACATTGACACCATTTCAACAAAAAATGTCATATCTAAGGAGAAAGCAAGACATTTAACTTCTATGTTTAAGTACATGAGCTCGGCTGACATAGCATATTACAAAGTAATCCTAAAATTAGGTATTCAGTGTATGACGAAGTTTGTATTATATACTATTTTAACACAATTTCTTCCTTTTATTTTTAGACACCACTCCAGTGACTACCAATTAAAAAAATATTATTTCATATAATCCTTATTTATTATTATTCTTAGAATTTAAAATACAGGCGCTGTGAATTATATAGCCTAATTAATTTTTTATTATTATAATTAGATATAGGCGCTTTGAATTGTATTCTCACACAGTTCTATGTGGTACTTAGAACTTTATTGCTCTAAGTTATAGTTACTTACAATTGAGCATCAAAGTTCTATTTGCATTTTAAGGTTAATTTATCTAGAAAACTATTTAATTTATCGCAAATATTTTGAAACAATTGATTTAATATGAAAAATTAAAACTTTTTATTAAAACCTATTTTGCCATAAAAAATAACATAACAATACAAACAGCGTTGAAACATTCAGACTTCGATTATTCACAACATGCCTTGGTGCACATAGAACCATGTTGTTCTAGGGTCGCGCTATGCTAAAGTGTATCTGCGTGGCTTCAATTGGTGTCACCAATAACATCGGCAGACAACTCGACCTAGTCTTCGCCACTGATACAGATAACTGCGTCGTTTTAGAAAGTAAACACCTGCTTTCTAAGTTGGATAGTTACGACCCTCCCCTTTCTCTTACGCTGACATATGACAGTGGTCTTAATCCCGTTTCCTATGAATATTCTTACAGTTTTAATTTTCATAGGGCTAACTACGCCAAACTGAACAACCTCCTCAGTATGGTCAATTTTAACTTTCTCTACAATAACCCTAACCTTACGGTTAACGATGCTCTTGCATCCTTTTATACCGAAATTTTAAAATGTCTTTCCCAATCTGTGTCTTTTTTACCCAAAAGGAATTCCTCATCGTCACCACCGTGGTATAATAAAGAGCTGCGATCTCTTCGTAACAAGAGAAATAAGCTCTGGTATTCTTACTTAAAATCGCGTTCCGACACCGATTTCTTCTACTACCAGTCTGCACAAATAAATTTTTCTGTACTTTGCCAAACTCTCTATAACAACTATTTAAACCGAATGGACCACACACTCATTTCCGACCCCAAAAGATTCTTTCAGTTCATCAAAACTAAAAGCAAATCGGATAACTATCCATCATCCCTAAATGTTCTTGATAGGTCCTCGGGCGATCCCCAAATTATTGCAAATATCTTCGCAATCTTTTTTGGCCAAGCGTTCGCCATCCATTCCCAAGAGCCAGACCATTCTTACTTTTCCTACTTAAACAGCTGCCCACAAACAACTTTGGAATCGGTGTCTATAACTTTAGAGCAAGTTAGAGATAAAATAATAAAACTCAAAGATGATTATTCTGCTGGCCCTGATGACCTTCCCCCTATATTTTTAAAGAAATGTCAAATGCATCTAGCCCAACCTCTTACAACTCTCTTTCATCTTTCTATCACCCAGGGATTATTTCCCTCAACCTAGAAAAGATCGTTTATTATTCCCCTACATAAAAAAGGTAGAAAAGACGATATTTCCAACTATCGACCAATTGCTAAGTTGTCCTGCATACCTAAGCTTTTTGAGAGCATTATCTATGACATAATGCTTTTCCATTGTAAATCTATTGTTTCCCCAAAACAGCATGGATTTTTCAAAGGCAGATCTACGACCACCAACTTAACGGAATTCGTATCAAGCACTTTATGTGCACTGGAATCTGGAAATGAAGTTGATGTGATTGCCACCGATTTCAGCAAAGCCTTTGATAGAATTGCTCATGATATAATCCTTCTAAAATTAAAGGCTCTTGGTTTCCAGATAAACTTTATAACTTGGGTTCAATCCTATTTAAATGAACGACTTTACTATGTTCTATTTAGGTCCATGGTTTCTGACCCAATTAAAGCCTCCTCTGGTGTCCCCCAAGGCAGCCACCTTGGTCCCTTATTATTTATTCTGACCATTAATGATGTTGCTTGTATCATTAAAAATTCATACATCTTCTCAGACAGCCTACTTCTGCAGCAAGATCTAGACAGGTTTTGTAGTTAGTGTCAGAAGAATTTTCTTGAGCTTAACGTCAATAAGTCTCAGGCTATAACTTATACCCGTAAACGCCTCCCTACTTCACCTCGTTGCTATCTAATCTTTAATCTGCCTGTTCCCTTAGTGAATGAGTTGCGTGATTTAGGTGTTATCTGCGACAAGGAACTCAATTTCCGTTCTCACATTGATACTATAATAAAAAAAGCCAACACTGCCCTTGGTTTTATCAAGCGCTGGTCTAAGGAGTTTTCCAATCCTTATGTTACCAAATCTCTTTACATAACCTTTGTTAGGCCTCTTCTGGAATATGCCAGCCAAGTTTGGTCACCCTACTACAGAACTCACATCCTCCGGATAGAAGCTGTTCAACGCAGGTTTTTACGCTTTGCTTTACGTGGTCTTCCCTGGGATGATAGCCAAAACTTACCACCTTACACTGACCGGCTGAAACTTATAAATTTACAACCCCTTTCTATACGCCGAAAAGTTGCCGACATTCTCTTTATTCATCAAATTTTAGTAGGTAATATCGACTGTCCTTCCTTACTTCAAATTATTTCTTTTAACACCAATCCCCGCAATCTTAGGTCTGTGCCACTTTTCCGGCTCAATCTTCACAGAACGAATTACGGACACCTGGAGCCAATGTCTAGGATGCTTCGCGAAGTTAACGATGTACTGCCTCTCTTCGACTACCATCTCAGCAAACTCTCCCTCAAGAACATACTTATTTCCACCTATGCCTCACGTCCTTATTTTCTTTAACCGCTCCCACCCTTTAGTTTTTAAGTGAAAATGTTAGTTTTAAGTATATGTTTACTTGCAATAAATCTGTCCGGGATTGACCCGGGCCGCAAAATCAAAAAAAATTCTATGCGTTGATAAAAGTTTTCTTGTTAGTATCTATTTAGTGTGTATCATATTTTCTTGATCTATCTACGACAATTAATATTTTAGTAAACGTCCTCGCCTTGGATTTTAATTGAGTGCACTTTGAGCATTAAGAAGTCTCCTTCTTTATATGGCAATTTACTAGTTTTAAATAAATCAATCCGATGAAAGCAATTAGCTCACAGTCTGTAGATAGAAAAAAAGCGAAACTGCTTTCTAATTTTTGTTTCACATCGTGGCATTCATTATTGACAGCGTGCCGGCTCCTCTTCAGCAGAGCATTCCATTGAATCCGAGCAAAACTTACGCCTCAATTTACTACCGTACTCGTATGTGTTTTTGTGCTCTGAAAACTTGTTCTTTCTATTCATATTTTGTGTCTGTGTGATGATTGTTATTTACGACAGCCAAAGAAGATGCTTGCTGGGTCGAGTGCAAAAACACTGTTTTTTGGTTCTAGGCACTCACTCAATAGCACCTCAAAGGACCAGTATCTTCTTGCACTTAAGAACGTGGTTCCCCTCGTTCTGAGGCCTGCAGTTCGAGATAATTGCATTCAAAGTCATTTCCAAGGATTTATATGATCTGTATGTGGTCGTCAGATAGGAACTTGATATTCCAATCGATTTATAGGATAAGCCAATGAAAAGGCAAAAAAAAAAAGGAGGAAAACAAAAACTCGCACGGTTGCCTAAGAGAATATGAGCGGCATCTAGAACCACTTGATGGAGTTGCAGTAAATTGCTTTCGGCTACTTCCAACTTAGAGCGATGAATGCAACTACAAAGAATCCTATGCAATACAGAATGCATGTGTTTATTATTATATAGCTCCAACCGTTCTGTAAGAAAAAAAAAAGCGAAACGAATTGATTGAGGTCCATGTAATTGGTTCAAGTTGGCAAATCTGCTGCTTTATGAGAACCCCGGCCACATGTCTCGTTAGAAAAGTACTTCTAACGCCTACTTGGAGTCATATTCAACTCAAACTAAAGTCCCATCTTTGCACCTTTGTTTGAATTATCCTTGGTCAACTTCCTCCAAAGACGTATGTCATTGCCTACCAAGAACATAACTCATCAGAACACACATACGAGTTCGAGTACGAATAACGAGTGCTTGGAGATGAAGCGCAAATCTAGCTAGTTTGCAATTTGCTCTTGTCTATTTGGATTAGAGTCAGCCATTCATGGTTCAGCAAGTTCCCTGTAACGTAAATACAAAAATAATATCCTCTTTGGTGATACAACTACGTACGTACGTACATATGTATGTATGTAGATAAATTTTGGTCGGAAACGTTGATAATCCCGAAAACAATTTAAATTCACAGCTTGAACTAACTCGACGGATGTGACTTTGATTACCAGTCGTCGTTTTTATCCTCGTTCGCGCGATCTGCACTTCTGAGGTAGATAAATTTCCCTTGTGCCAACTGTCGGTTCACTTCAAGGCGCAGAGAGCAGAGGTTGAATTGGTGAACATATTTTGAGGAAAGACGCCACGTTGTAGACTCACCAAATGTCAGTTCAACTCATTTGATTTCCATTGAGTGAGCTGAGATTTTCCCTCTAAAATCCATTATCACTCGAATTCATTTAGTTGTTGGACAATCGGCAGTCATCAATTTGCTAATTACAACGATTTGTCAACATATTCTCGCTGGTCAATGAATGTAAGTGGTGAAAGTCTGAGGTCGGATTTTTGAAAACGATTAAGTGATACTCAGGTATCAATTAAGTGAGCCCCGACAAAGATGTGTTCCTTCTTGCTACTCATTTATCATCCAGATACCCCCATCGGAAAGTTTTCTTTTATTGTAAGGAGCCATTACTGGTCGGCATCAAGTATTTTGAAAGGATGTTGGATGATGGGACCTAATTGAACGACATCTGCATTGGGGAGTTTCAAATTAGAATGTCAAACTTGTTCCTGCAACAACGGCATTAGAAATAATAGTGAAAATACAATATCAGTTAGATTGCCTCCACACAAACCCAAAACCTTTGAGCAATGCACTGTGTGTCTGTGTGACAGGATTTCAGAAAAAGGATACAGGTTAATCTATTTTGCACCAAATAAAAAGTTCCTGAAAGCCAGCACGCCAAGAATCGCAGGTTAAATTTTCGGATGTCGAAACAACTAACCGTCTATCAAATTAGTCACATTTCTATGGAGTGAGGCTCCGTATTTAAGATATCCGAAACTTCTGAAGGGTTACTGGGAGCATCCCCTTTTTGCAGCCGCGATATAAATACAATCATCTCCATATGAAAGCAGGTGAAAGTACTTTTCTGACGCTCAGTCATGGGTGAACCTGGGTCTCAACTAACAAGCTTCACCAGTCAGCTAATTACTTTCAGATGAGCACTTCAAGTCCTTCTACTTATGCGCACCACCTTTACTGCGTTGTCCCTCTGGGATAGAATTAAAGACTCTATGGGCCGGAGCATCAATGTCCATTCGCTTTACATTTCCTATCAATCTCAGGCAACTGATGCGTAGTTTTTTGACTTTGTCGTTTTGCTGGTAGAGTTGATAGGAGAGCCGTAGTTGAAAAAGTACGTTACTGCTTCGAAATTATAGCTGTCAACTGAGACGTTCTGTTCAATTCGTCGATGTTGTGTGTTCTGGTTGACAGCAGATACTTGGTTTTGCCCCTTTTACTGCTAAACCCATTTTGGCACCTCTTTCGCTTAAATGCTAATGAACGAACCGGTGGTATCCCACTGAGTTCTTCCAAGTAAGTCGGTATCATCGGCGTACCCTTGTAGTTGCACAGATTGTGACTCTATTGTTCGCATGTGAGTTCCGCACAAGTCATTCAAGCATGATGTTAAAGAAGTCACATGTTTTTTTTTTGACAACAAGGGTTTCGGTTAAGTCGTTACCGGCTTTGACAGAGCAGGAAGCGGCATTTTGATGAACGAACGAGCCGGGCAGGGATGCCAAAACTAGACATGGATCTATAAAGCTCGTCTCTGTAAATGCTGTCATATGCGGGTCTAAAATCGATGAAATGATGATGGGTATCGATTTGAGTTTTTTGCAGGACCTGCCGGAATATTAACATTTGGTCGATTGTGGACTTTCCTTTTCTGCCGGAGTGGTTGATTGTAGGCTTTTGTGGTTTTAAACTGCAGCGATAGGGACAAATCAGGTTGTTGGCGAAGGCTTTTAGACGTTCTTACAATATTGTAGATAAGATCTTGTTTCCGATGTTGAGGAGACTTATACCTCTATAGTTGGCGCAGATGAGAGCATCTATATTTTTGTAACTTCGGGCGAAAGATGCTAAGATTCTATTCTTCAGGCATGCACTTTTCTGACTAGATCTGAGAAATGAGTTGGTGTACGGTCTCCACAGAGTCATTTCCTACAGATCTAAATATATCGACTGGTACATCGTCAGGTCCATCTAATTGGATTGCATTTTAAATATTGCTTTCCTTACTTCACTTTAGTCATGTGGACAGAAGTTTCGGCTTTAATCGCCTCATCCTGACTGCGAGATTTTGGGCTTCTTCGCCGTTATGCAGTCTGCAGAAAAAAGATATATTCTCAGTACCAGCTGTGAGTCCATTACAAGGCTTTCTTCTTCGTTTCTACAGCCTTCTGTACGGGTCTTCTTGATTTGACACATTCTTTTTGCCTGTTGGTCAAACTTCCGTAAGTCATTCCCAGAGTACAACTCCTCAATATTTTCGGTAAGGCACTTCTCGTGACCTTTTTACTTCTTCTGGAAAAGCCGATGTTCTCGTCGTCTCTTCTGATCATAGAACTCACGAGCAGCTCTCGTACTTCGTCGCGGCGCCGCTTTGTTGGCTTCTTGTGTAGCTGCATGTGCTTGAAGCCTTCCTCTATCAAACCAGGGATATGCTAACAAAATACATATAATATGTGATTTTTTTAGCGTTTGCTTTTTAATTGTCAAAAATAGCACAGGAAAATTGCACAAGCGCATGCAATTTTTATTTGAATTGAAAAATCAATACTTGGCATTTACTTTTTAAAGATTATTTTATGTAAATGTTGACCACGACTACGTTTCAAGTGGTCCAATTTTGAATCACTTTTTCGAGCATATTCGCTAGTAACTCGCTAATTACACGTGTAACGTGTCTTTCAAGGCTGCAATTGACGCTGGTTTATCGGCATATACGATTTGACATATTCCCATAAGAAATAGTCTAAAGGCGTCAAATCGTATGATATAGCCGGCGGATCTTCCTCCAGCTTTTCTAAGACCCAGTTACCGAAAAAATAGAACACTGAAAAACCAAGCAGCAAAAAAAAACACCCTTTACATTCTTTTTTTCTTTTATTTCTTGTTTGCCTTGCCATATGGCCACACGGAGACATTGTTGATAATTGTTTTGTGATATTTTTATTGTGTTTATAGGTACACTACTGTGTTCATATCATATTAATGGGAGAGTGGAGAAGACTATCCCTAAAATCAGCTAAAAGCCGGTTATGAAGTCGTTTTGAAAAGTGGTCATCCGAACAATGATTTCGAGAGTTCGGTTTTGGGGGATGTGTTACAAAATATATTAGGGAGTGCATCTCTAAATTTGCCTGCCGATTTGTTAACACGTGAAGATGAGCCTGGTTCCCCACCAACAACAAACAAGGCCAACGCAAAATTCACCAATGTTTCGAAATGTGGAAAAGGTGCAAATAACTCGAGCTTTACATGGAATATTAGAGACCAATCGAGCACCACGATTCCCACATTTCCAAATCCCAATTCTAGAGATTGTCGGAATTCAAAACCACATGAGCAATTTCAAAAATTTTTTGATGGTGATTTGATTAATGAGGCAAATATGCTGTTTTTCATAAAAAATGAATCCCAAATTTCATTTATTGGTAATCTAATCTCTAATCTCCGTACATTTATTGGTATCCTTTTGATCAGCGGCTACAACTACCATGGAGCAACTAGATGATTTTCCTAACAGTCTGGTGTTTAATAGCATCCGCAAAAATCGGTTCAACGAAATATTACTGTTTAGAATAATCATCTATAAAATCATCTTGCAAGATGATAAGTGATCTAATGACGCAAGCATTTATAGCAGAATTTAGATGGTTCACGGCTCGAAAAGCTTTTAGGGTACAATTCTTTAGCGACGGCGGAACAAACTTCATAGGAGTGGACAAAGAGTTAAGAAAATTGCTGAAGGCTGCTCAAACTGATTGGCAGAAAGTCGCTGAAATACTTGCAAAGGACGGCACAAAATGGAATTTTATTCCTCCGGCTTCTCCCGACTTTGGAGGTTATGGGAAGCAGGAGTGAAATACATCAAATTTCATTTGAAGTTAGTTGTTGAGGAGCTCAACACGTTTCTTGTACAAGTTGAAGCGTGTCTTAATTCGAGGCTACTCTGCCCAGTAACCAGCAATCTCGACGACTTCACACCATTGACAGCTGGACAGTTTTATAGGTAGTTCAGTTTCAGTTCAGTTTATATGCATTTTTATTTTTGTCACTTATATTAGTCTTATATGCTAGACAAAAAAATGCTTAAAAATTGGCTTAAATAACTTAAAATAATCTTATTCTAACTTACTGGCCCCATGCGGGCACTCTAAGTTAAGCCTAACACTTAAACTATGTCTTTCGACGTATCTTACAGTCTAATTATATTTTTACATTTATTAATACTAAAACTAAGAAAATAAATTTTAAGCAAAAACTTAGTAGATGGACATTTTTTTTATTTTTTTATAAATCTTAAAACTAAAAGCCTACAAACTACCTAAAAATAAATATTAATCTACTTAACTTACATACATCTAATACATCCATAATACCTATATAATTAATATCTAAAAATATGTATATATATATATATTGTTTTTTTAATTTTTTTTTATTTTTTTTTTTTTTTCTTAAAACTTAACTTAAACCTACCTAAAACTATGTAAGCCGGCCATGGTTAAAAAACAAATTTGGCTGACCCACTTTTCCTCAGATGAAGCTATGTACTACTGGAGGCATTCGACGACAAAGCATTCTCCCCTTCAACTAGCCACCAAAAGTGTTGGTGCTGCCGAGCAAACATCCCTCATGTCGCGACTCCCTACCGCACTACAGAACCGGAGACGCTCCGCACTGCCATGTGCGACGTCTCTGTCATAGTTGAGCCGCCTGTCCGCAGCTGTTCGAGCGACGTAGAAGATTAGCGGCACCGCTAATCTGTCCTGGATCAGACCTTTCATACTAGGTAGAGGAACGCTTCAGGAGGAATAAAGCCGTCAAAGCGAACTCTCTCTTGATACATATAATTGGGGTAGTAAGCCGCGGAGATCAGGTTGTTCGATGAGGTCATTGCTCTTGCAACGTTCCTTCGAGTTAACTTAATGACGAAATTATCCACTCTTATCAGGTTCGCCCTATTGTATAAGACCTCATTCGGATAGAATTTTATGTACTCAGACTCTGGTGTTCTGTATAAGCGAAGACAAGCCCTAAGACAAGCCCTCTCAAACACCCGAATCTTTTCCAATAAGCTTGCTCTCACGTTGAACCACACGGGACATCCAAATACAAGCATGGGCCTGATAAGGGCCATGTAGCAGATTACCTTCACCCTCGCATCGAGTTGGCTGTTATAAAACAGTCTCTTTGTAAGGGCAAAAGCACCTTTGGCTCTGGCCAGAGCAACCTCTATATGTTTGTTAAAATACAGAAATTGATCTAGCCAGATCCCAAGGTATCTGACTACATTTCGACAAGCAAGTGGCTGCCCGGGCTGTTGTTGATTTTCAACTTTCAGCCATCGCAATATCGCTTAATTTTGTCGAAGTCACGCTGCAAAAGTATATTAATGACCTCAATCTTTGGACCCGATCTGTACGCGATTACGAGTATGTCGTCTGCGTACGCTATGGCATGGTGAAGTGAACCTATCAGATCACTCGTGTAAATGTTGAATAGGATCGGCGAATTTACCGCACCTTGTTGCAGACCGCCATTCTTTACGATAAACTGTCTACTGGGAAGCATATCAAAAAAAATATACAGCAGTGGTTTACTAATGCCCAACCTATCCAGCTTGAAAAAAAGTCCCTTTAACCATACGGTATCGAAGGCCTTCTCCAAGTCAATCAGGCAGGCACCAGTGCACTGGTTCTTGCCTTTGTTCCATTGGATATCAGAAACCAGTTTCGACGTAGCATGAATGATATCATGCCCCCCCTTTAAACCGAATTGATTATCCGGAACTATATTTTTGTCCGCAACCCACTTAGTCAGGACTCTATTGATCACCTTCTCGAAAACCTTACTGATGTTTGGAAGAAGACTGATCGAGCGGAGATTCACCGGATTGGAAGTGTCTTTATCCCTTTTGGGGATGGGATGTACCACCGCAGTTTTCCAATGCGCTGGATAATGTGCATTATTCATTGCATTATTAAACAGGGTGGTATAAAGGTTCACCGCTTCTAGAGGGAGATGTCGAAGCACAATGTTCGGTATTTCATAGGTTCCCACTGATTTCTTACTTCTAAGTGATCCGAAGATCGTTTGGAGCTCTTCCTTCGAAATGTGCTGACTCAACCAATTGAATAATAGGTGCCCTCTAGTATTTGGTGTATTATTTCCCCAATCACTATGTTTGGCGTTGAAATCTCCGCCGATAATAAAATAGTTGTCTTCCAATTCCAATCTCAGAAATCGAAAAAGTGTCTCGAGTTCTGAGATGAATAAGGTGGATTGAGTAGCCTTAGGTGCATAGACAGACACCATGTACAACTGCTTTACAGTACGGAGAGGGATATACACGATGCATGCTTCCAGCACCTGGAACCTACGTACTACATGACTGTATACTCTTTTAAAACGTATACCTCTTAGTACGAAAATTGCAACGCCACCTCCCTGAATGGAGTTGGGTCGGTTTCTCCGTACTATTTTGTATCTTCTGTGCCTCATTTTGTGTCTCTTGGTAAGCATAGTTTCGCTAAGGTTATTTGATATTGAGGAAAAAATTCACATCCGGTATCCGAATATCAAAAACAAATTTGGAAGCTGAACTGCTAATCAGTATAATTGACCATTTTTCGCAACACATTCAATCTCCGCCGTTTTCTCTTTATTTTGATAATTTGTTTACTGGGATCCAAATGCAGGTGTATCTAATCAATCACGAGGTTTCATTGGTACTGGGACAATTCGGGAGAATCGCATTCCAAGTAGCTGTCCTGATGGCAACTACACTGCTCTGGACAATCAAACACAACTCGACTACAGAGGCATAAACCTGCGAGCTATTACTTCATTTTGGTGAGAAGCCACTGCCTTCAAGACCTTCACGAAAACGCGCCAATCGGGATCTCTGTGGAACCAGGGATTCTTCAAATGGCAAAAAACTAAACAATCTCCCTGGTGAAACATCAAATTTCTTTGTAAAAGTCAAGAAGCCTTTAAAGTTCATGCCGTGTATTTCCTCGAGGTTTTCGAAAAAGTATTTCGCATTCACACAGTACGTGTGTTATGTTCTCAACAGTTTACAGATCATCGCAGAATCTGCAAATATCAGTATCTGACATTTTGAGTATCTTTGCGTGTTTTCGCAGGAAACAGCGTTCTGTCGGGATTCCTATTACTATTCTAAGCTTATCCCTATTTAATTTTGTAAACACTCTAGATCTTTTGCCGTCAAAAATTGGCCACAGAGCTTTGGATATCCTGTGTCCTTCAAGACTTGACCACATTAGGTTGGCAGTCTTGGTGATTTTTTCCTCGATAGTGCCCCTCACTATGTATAGCGGTAGTTTGATGCTAGTAACCTCACTATTGTCGAGTAGCCTCCTCTTCTTGCAAGCTCATCCGCTTCATCATTTCTTTTAATACCGCAGTATCCTGGCACCCAGCACGGTCTCACCCGGTTCTGATTGCATAGTGCCTTGAGCACTGTGCGACAGCCGCTGACTGTATCAGAGTTGATGTTGGACGATTCCATTGCCTTTAGTGCGGTCTGTCTATCGATGTAGATAGCGATATTTCTTTCAGCTAACGATCACATCTGATTTAGCTCAGCCGCCCTGAGAACAGCTAGAACCTCTGATTGGAAGACACTGCTTGCGTCCGGTAGTCTTACTTCTGGGTCTTCTGAAGGGATACCAGAACCTGTTCCTTCCTCTGTTTCCGAGTCATCTGTGAATATTGCAATTTCAGTTGACCTGATTATTGCATTTCTTGGCTAGCCCTCCCTCTTCGGATGCATGGGGGGTCATTCGTTATGCCTATAGCAAAAATAAAAGACGTTGTGCTCGCGATTTTAATAAGTCAATTGGTCGCACTATTGTATATATTTTTTTAATTCCTTCTTTACACCCTTAAACTGCTAAAATGGGCAATATATCGATATAGGAAAGGTTTATTCTACTATCTATAGAAGTTATAGGACAGTTCGAGTTAAATAATTTTAATTCTGAGTAGAAAATTTCCAGTCTAACTAAGTGAATGTCAGCGGACTTGAATTCTCTAAATCTGTCTTCAACTGACTACCTGTCAATTTACGCCTTTATCTTTTCTCGTCTACCTTCGTTTCCATCTGCCTGCCTTTGGTTTTACTGTCATTTCATAACATCAAATCAGAGGAAGGAAATAAAATGAAACAGACAAACATACCACAAGTAAGAAAAACGTAGAAAAAAAGTTCTGTTTTTCTCTACAGATCTAGACAGATTGGACATATTGTCAACGAGTATAAAGACTTTTAAAAGTCACCCAACAGCTCGGTGACAATGTTTGAAAGATTGACCACTCAACTGGAATTTGTGTAGCATACGTTTCTGTTTCATCAATGCTGGCTGTAGTTGCTTCGGCTGACACACCATCGGAGTGCAATTGCACCGAAGGAACATGTCAACTTTACGACATTTGCTACCGCATTGACATCGCGTACAACCATATAAATTGACAAGTGGACGATACATTGGTGGCGAGAAAGGTGTATCCATGCTTCAGTCTGTTTTGTGCTGTCTAGGCGTGAGTTTTTTAAGCAACTTTATTGACAATGAGATGTATGAGTGTTCTCAATAGAATGTCGATGTGATAGCCTTGAGGAAAGAATTTAAATTTTTGATTGGAACAAGAACTTATGTCCGAAAGATATCAGTTGGTCTGTCCTACTGACAGAGAGAATGAAGGCATGTAATCGCAAACCCCTTTGATATTTTAGCATTTGAGGTCCGTTTTGTGGACAATAGACTTTGTTCTAGTTTACGACTGAAGGTCATTTTTAAATTTCTACGTTAGCATGATTTTAGTGTCTGACACCTTTTTCCATTCTCAAAGATTGGTAGGAAATTTCGTTAATTTATTTGGGAGTGCTCCTCGAAAATCTTAATTGATTTGATATGTCATATGTTATATTTTTCATTTCTTTTGTTGTGGGAATATGTGCGTGAAATAAGCTAGAAAATGAATTTAATTTGACGCGCTAGAGATTACAATTTGTCATTCGTAAAATATACGAAAATTTGTGCATTTAGTCACAGATGAATTCTTAAGTTGTCTACTTAAACTTGATTGATTTAAGTATATAAAGACTATCGTTTTCTAGTTGATTAGTTAACAAGAAAAAGACCATTTAGAAATGTGAATTCTCTAAAAGAGAAGCAACACAACCTCCTGGTGTTGCTCCATCAACAACAACATCTGCACTCCATTGCCACGTTCAGTGTTTAAGTTCCCTCCAAAGGTGTCAAGGCTTGAGATTCCTTCTTACCTCTCTTTATCTATGTCTGCTTAGGGCGCCCCCTCATATGTTTGCTGGGGTGAGTGTGCATGATAATGTGAACTTTCTCAATCCAAAGTGTATACAAATTATGACGAATCCATTGACACTTTCTTCTTCGTGTTTGGATGTCTATTGGTTCTTGGCCAGTTCTAGTATATACGAGAAGCTAGATCGTTCAATCTTGCGAAGATATCTGTTGGTAAGGGTTCAGAGATTTCTTGTAACAGCTTTGGTCACTTCCTAGGTATTTTACATTTAAAGTAGTATGAATCCCACCTAAGATTTCAACTCTCACAGCTTGGTTTTGGTGCTAATATTATTAGCTCTAAAATTACTGCCGTCGGCATCCAGGTCGGTGTCACCTTTTTCCGATAAAGAAAGTTGTTAACGGATGCTCAGTAATCTTGAGTTCAGCAATCGTGATATGTTATAAAATTCTTGGAACTTTGATCTGCTCAGTATTTTTGTTTTTTGAGGCCGAGTTCTGGGTCACCTAACTCATGTAAGACTATCCTCGAGTAAACAAAGTACGATCAATCGCAGGTTCATGTTTATGCTGCCCATATAACTGGAAATAGCATTGAGGAAAGAATGCAGCCTTGATGCATACCATTGCCGACCTCGCAAGACGTGACATTCATTAGCTTTTCATAGGTCTCCTCCACTACAGCTACTAGTTTTCTTGGTACTCGTATATATGTGTCCTTTACGCAAGGCACTCAATATAATGTCTCAATTTAGGCCTGATGAATTGAATCTCAGCATCGTTTGCCCAATCAACAAAAACGAAGAGGTATATAGGTTATAGACGTAAAAGTATCCTCAATATCGGCAACAAGATCTTATCTGCAATATTGTCAGAACGTCTAAAACCCTTCGTAAATAGCCTGATTGGGCCCTATCAGAGACATTTCAAACCAGGAAAGTAAACAATCGAAAAAATATTCACACTCTTGCAAATCCTGGAAAAAACTAAAAAATTCAAAATCGATACCCACCACCTCGTCATAGATTTTATATGACATCATTTATAGAGACGAGCTATATAGAGTGTGCAGAATGAAGGTTCAGAATGCTCACTGCTTCGTCAAGCTCGGTAATGACTTAATCGAGACCTTTGATGTCAAAAACAGTTTTAGACAAGGTGACGCGCTGTCAAGTGATTTCTTTAACATCATACATGTAAGATTTGTATGGAATTCACAGGCGAACAATGGAGGAACAATCTTTCAAAAGTCTGTGCAACTATGAAGCGACATAGTTGGGAAAAATCTGCGAGCTGTCACCGGTGCGTTCGCTAGTATTGAAGAGGAAGTTGCCAAAATGGGTTTAGCGATAAATTAGGGCCAAGGTATATGCTGACAATAAGAAGGGACACACCACAACGACGAATTAAACGGAACTTCAGGGTCAACATCTTTGAGGTACTAAGGAATTTTTTCTCTGCGAATAATCACTCTTGATGCTACTTCTTTGGGCTAAGAATACAATTGAACGGAAAGGCCCTATTCTGAAAGACTAAGCAACTCTATATAAGACCTTGCTCATCACAGTCGTACCTTATGGCGCTGAAGTATGGCCCTTTCGAAAGCGGATAAAGATGTCCACAGTCGTGTCGCGGGAAAAATCCTTCGAAAAATATTCGGTCACGTTTGCGTTGATGAGCTTTGGTGGAGAATATTCAACGACGATTTATGCGAGCTGTACAGCGACTTCAACCTAATCATACAACTGTAGATCAGTGCCTGAGATGGACTGGACGTGTAGCGCGATTGGACACCAATGCTTTGAGCTGCAGAGTCTTGGAATCTAATCCGGAGTGACAACGCAGTAGAGGGAGATATCATCTGAGGTTGAGTATGCAAGCAGAAGGACTTGGAGTGCGCAAAATAGTAATTGATGCGGCGGAAGTCTATATTCGCCGCACTATTCAATGATGAACCGAGTTCTAATATTTTCGCGATGGCTCCTGCATGGAAAATACCGGTGTCGAGGGATGAACGAATGTGTGACCGAAGATTTCATCGTTGGAGTGTCTGCAGAGTTTTTCTTTTGTAAACAGGAAATTGGGCTTAATCTGCAGAAAAGTGATTGGACCGATTCATAAAATTTTTGCCATTGTGACTACGCACGTGTGCACTCGTGCATTGTCTTGATGGAAACACTTTCTTCTTTGTCAAATGCTGTCGTTTTTCCATCAAATCGTAGTTGAACCGATCCAATAAGTTGGCGTGATTTTTGTCATTGGCTGCTTATCCGCTTTGAGGATAATAAATATAGAATAAGGCGCATGTATCATAAAAAGCTGTAACCGTATGGCCGAAAGACCCACCTTGGTATTCATCGGCTAAGATTTAACCGAAAAACCTCACAGTTTCGACTGTTGGTCCTGGCTGTGTTGCGGTTATGAAACTGTAAAAACTGTAAAAACTCGTAGAATTACGTTTCATTTTTAAATTAAAGATAGGGAGGAAAAAAAGAGAAGTACATTCGTTTTGAATGTTTGAAGGTTATAATGATCAGGAAATAAAGAGCTGGGCAGGATGGCGTAGGAAATAATCACGATATTTCAATATACGTCCGAAAGTGAACGAGACGGGTGTTAGGGTTGGAAGGAGAGAAGTGCTACTGGCAATTTCAATGGAGCACTGGCGGTGAAAATAGCGATAGAGTAAGGTGAGAGAGGAGAAATTTCATCAGTGTTCGATGTTGTCAATTGGCTGGGTGATATTAGCATCATCTGTGACAACTATCGCACGCTTTTGAACCCTATATAACAGGTGCAGAGAGGTTTTAGGAGCACCTACACAGATATTGTGGCCAGATAGAGGGGAAAAGTGTTTCGTACATCGTGTGAGGAAACCTAGATATTTCGCAGCATTTTTGGCAACATCGAATATGTGGTCTTTCCAACGTAAATTGTCATTGACACTCATACAATGGAAAGGTTTTCACTCAAGCACCATTCATGGAAATTACCATATGTTTGGATTTCGCTTTAACGACAGCGTGGTGGGCGTGGTGTAGTGGTACTGGCAATCGCTTCTCACTCGGAGGGTCAAGGTTCGAATCATATCCATTGACAAGTTTTTCAAGTTTCTCATTTGTGTAATTGAAACTCAGAAGAAAAATTCTGCGTATGAAGGCATAACACTGACACGTAGATTTGGTTGTTGAAGAGTTTCAAGCACAAAAAAATACTGTGAATTATAACCTTCGAATCACTCTGAGTGACTCCCCCCCCCCCCCCCCTGGAGAGCGAATATCAAAACCAAACACACCTGTGTTTCAAACCACTACAAAAAAAACCCAATTTTCCTTTCTCCTCCTTCTACCTTTCCGCCCGCGCCAGGGCAACATGTGCACTCTGTTGGTTGCTCCCGAATTGGTGATGCTGTTTATATGAGAATTCAACGAGCTTAGCATACGTATTGTCATCAGCAAAGGAATATATTGGATTAGAAGTAACAGACAAGAGATCATTGATGAAAATTAGAAAGAGTGTCGCAGACAGAACAGAGCCTTGGGGCACACCAGCATTTATTTTGTGAATATCAGACTTGAAACCGACCAAGACAACTTGAATTGAACGTTCCGAAAGGTAATTTCTAATCCACTGAAGAAGAGAGTCATCGATACCAAATGCACGCATTTTCGACAAAAGTGCCTGATGCCAATCTCTGTCAAATGCCTTAGAAATATCAAGTGCAACTAACTTGCTTTCGGCAGATTGATGTATACTTTGGTTCCACTTTTCGGTGGATTGAATTACCAGCGGACCTATTGGTATGAAAACCGTACTGCCAGTCATTGAGAAGTTTTCTTGTTTCGAGATATTTCATGGGCTGACGATTTATTAGCGTTTCCACGAGCTTGGTAAGAAGGGACGTAAGTGCAATGGATCTGTAGGAGAAGAGAGAAAAAGATTCGTCTCTTTTAAGGACGGGCTATCTGCTTGGAAAGAGTCCTAAATAGTAGTATTGATGAAAAATCTTACGCAGTAGTAGTCCATCTGGACCAGCGGATTTGTGTGTGTTAAGATCTTTAAGCACTCTTGCTACTAGACGAGTGTGAAAGTTCGCCCCATTGAAGATGTAGGGATGCAGAGTGTGCAACAAGCAGATTGGCCTTGCCCAAAACGCTGACAGCTGGCATGTCATTGTAAATGGGCGTTGGGATGGAGGATGAGACAGAATTTCCGATGTTTTTGACGAACGACTATAAGCTTTTACCACCTTTGGGACATTTCGAAGGGCTCCTAATGCTCCTTAGAAGTTGTCACACGAAATTCAGTGTTTTCTATTTTCGCTAAAATTCACGCGATTTTCTGTTTTCAATGAATGCCTCCCACATACGAAATGAAACAGCCGTCTCAAAATTTTACAGAGCAGTGTTGCTTTTCAAGCTACAATCGGAGAAATTGAAAAAGTCACGGGCTTTTTGATCCACCCCCGTCCCTGAGATATCCCATCTCAGGACACTTTTTTTAAGGAGCAAGAATCGTCCACTAAATACTGGCATAGGACAATACGATTAAATTCATATATCAGTGGGGTTGTATACAATTTTTTTCAATTGAGATAAAAAAATGTGGAGCCTTGCTCATCTACACCGACGACAGCAAGATCTTCAAGACTCTATTCTTCTTCAAGAAGACATTGATAGGTATGCCATTTTGGTGTCTAAAAAGTTGGTAAGAACTTAATGTCTTCATGTGTCAATCTATGACTTTCTCACGAAAGTCCAATCAATCTCCTCCTCGACTTAATTTTCTGCCACCCCAACTTGTATCCCAGGTTCAATCCTTTCGCGACCTTGGGATATTTTACGATAGAGAGTTAAACTTCCGTTCCCATATTGATGAGATAATCCTTAAAGCCAACTCACCACTTGGTTTTATCAAACGTTGGTGACAAGGTCGATTTACAGTATACGGCCCCTTCTCGAATATGCCAGTCAAGTGTAGTACCCCCTTTCAGCAAATTCATATATCCCGAATCGAAAACATTCAACTTTCCTTCGGTTTGCCCTTCGATGACTACCCTGGGATGACCAATTTATCTTACCTCCTTATCATGACCGCCTCAAACTTCTTAACCTGAATACCCTTGAAAAACACAGAGACGTAGCTGACATTCTCTTCATTCATCGACTGCTCTCTAGTTCTGTGGATTGCGCTTCACTTTATAATTCTACAATATTTTCTACAACACTAATCCTTGTAATTTACGTTGTTCTCGTCTCTTCTATATTCCAACCCATCACACCTCTTATGGGTATAACGAAGCAATCTCCCGTATGTTTCGCAAGGTCAAATCAAAACTCCTGAGCCTGAGCCTAAACGCTAACATCATTTGATTCCAGATTCGGTAGTTACTTACATCTTAAACTAAACCCTAAAGCCTTACACTGGAGGGTTCTCATTTTTTCAGTCGACATTGCCGAGAAATTAGTTATAGCATCTTAGATTGTTGGACTACATCCTCATCTTGATATACGTACTCGTACATATGTAGGTTATAGGGTTGGCAGTTGTGTCGTCTTCTCCAATGCTCTCCTCGTTTATACACAACAGACCTAGAATGCGATGAAGTACGAGTATTTTTGTAATATCAATTTTTTTCCTATTGCCCAACTATCGGTATCGTAGGGTAAAACTGGCAGACTTAGGATGTCATGGAGGATCATCTTGGCTTTTTGAGCTTTGAGCTGTTGATTCGCTAAAGTAAGTACAAATGCTTGGATCAGTCTTCATCTGAACTCCTTAATGGAACGATGAGCAGTTGATTCTCAGTTTGTCTGCAACATGAACTTTTCTTTGTCGTAAGTGTAATTCATTTTCATCTTTAGTTATTCAATTGAGAGTAGTCGGCCAAGCCTGATGTATTTCTTGATTACGTATATTAGCTATGGGGAAGAATTGTCAAAGCTCAGTGTTAACTGAATGGTTTCCATTCTCACTTTCTATAACTGAACGCGACCGCAAAGTCTATGAAATTTGACTAAATTCAAAACTCACAGTTCCTTGCCAAGATTTATCTCAGTTCTAGGATATATCCAGTCGGTTGTATCCAGTACAATTCGCTAAGCCACTACCTTTCTCGGCAATCGAAAAAAATTCCTAACATATGCAGACCAAATATCATACGAGTATTTGCATAATAATAAAAGTCACAGCAAAATATTTCCAAAAGTCACCCATAAAATGCATTTTACTTCGGCGCGTATACATTTCCCCCTAAAAAAGCTTCGAAAATATTGAACGTCAAAGCAAAGGTGCTCCGCAATAACAGTCCTCAGAAGTGTATAAATCATGGAACGAGTTTTTCTTAATTATGCTGCAGTCCTTTGTAGTTGTTTTTTACTCTTCCGCTAATTGATGGATGAAGTGCAAGCTGCAAACATACCGCTCTTACGATAGCTTCCACAGCATTTCCTTTGGCATGACGTGAAATCATCAAAAATCGTAAAAATTCTCCAATGAATTATGTTCACATGGCCGGCCAGTTGTGAATGCATTTGAAGCAGCAGGTGCAAGTCTTTATAACGGCTATATACTCGTACATTGGAAAAACGGAAAGGACACGTGGATCAAAGCAAACAAAGGTCATTTAAAATTCCATTACACCTTCTTTAATTTTTAATTTTGAACTGAATCCATTTGCTACTCCCGTGCAACAAGCTTTCATAACTTAACCGAAATAACACAAAATACGAGCAGACATTCTGTAAAAATTCCTCGTGAACTGGTGCTGCGCTACATACTGCATTCGCTGTCCTGAACTGAAAATATTAAAAAAATATTTGCTGTGCGTTCTGGGGTGTTGCAAGTACTACTCCTCCTCTGGTAAAATACTTGCACATCCAGTGGAAAACGTACTCGTACAAAAGTCACAATGGGACACAATCTCAAGGGTCACTTGAGACTCTCCTGAGGCCACTATTGAATGGATGGACCACCGTAGAAACCATGACATCGAATCGAATGTGTTCGTTTTTAAGTTTATGAATTTCAGGAGCGTATGGACATACGAATACATTGAGTTTCGTTGGATTTTTTTTCCCCATCTCATACGCGAATGCAACTTTATCTGCCACATGACCAAATGTTTTCAACCGATTTCCCATCGCACTAATAAGCGCGGCATGTCCCCGCGCATAAACATTATGCATAATCTTTGTCTCTGGCCAATTTGAGGTTGGATATTATCCAGCAACAGCTGAGGAAGCAGTACCGAATCCACGGAAGAATATGATAACTAGGCGCTAGAATCAGAAGACGCACAAGAGTAGCATACATAGTAATAGATACAAAGAAGAAAAAAAAATAACCAATTTCCCTGGGAATACAATGTGGACACCATTGCCGGGTTGAATATGAGGACTTGGTGTAATTTCATGGAGAGAGGCTTAAAAGGAGCACAACGACAATGGCCCTTATAGTGGATCGGTAGACTTTAATGCATCAGTGAACGGAGATTGTCCTCTGTAACGCGTAGTGCGTACAGTTGGGCCTGAGATCGATAAGGTACTACAGTAGAGGCTATCTTCAATTAACCAGATAAAACACATGCGAGTATGTATTGGAATATTCAAGGGATATACGAGTACATTTTTGCAATATAGTTTAATCATAGAGTTAGGCCCTTTTAATAAAAATTAAGATGCCTGCAATTCCAGAAATATAAAATCAAATTTGGAGAATACGATGAATCATTCAGCTTTTCTAAGCCACAGACCAATGACCAAAGACTAGAAAACTTCTTGGTAGTGTTTGTGCCGTAGTAGCTTTGCCTGTTTGAGACGATACTGTGTGCACAATGGCCTTTGGAGTTGAGTTACATCAGCCCTGTTGAAGCAAAATACGCCCTTGATCCTACTATGTGTATTATTTTTTTCTGACCCCAAGTATGACGGATATATGCCCAACAAGGTGTTCCTATCGGACTTTAAAAGAATGTACAATGAAGTATAAAAGTATTATACTTACAATTCTGCACGTGAACAACAAAACTTGAAGATTTAGCGAAAAACTCGAAAATCGATCCTTGGAGTCGCTAATGGACGCTAATGCAGTATCAAAAATGCAAGATGAAATTATTTGCGCCATAATCAATTGAGCAACTTGTGAACCTCTGAGCGTGTAAAGGCTTTCCCATTGAAACAAATTCATCGGCTTCCCCATTGTTATGGTACAAAATACACAGAAAAGAAAATTGAAGATCTGCGTATAGCTTCAGGGTATTAGAATCTTCGTTCTAGTGTTGGAGAAATGACAAGATATTTTTGAAAATCCGCTTAAAACGATTATCACAACAAAAACAATAATGTTACTTTGAAATCTAAATGTTTCTTTTTTTTAAGGTTCTGATCGGCCAACTGCGGGTTCACTGCGACCTAAAACATCGTTTGTGCCACAAAATCAGTATGAGGAAGCCAAGAGAGGCTCAACCCTTTTGATGAAGTTGAGAATCTCTCTGGTGCAGATTTTGAGCTTCTCCAAAGATTAAAATGTCTCTAAGGAAGTATCGTCTCCTTAAGGCACTTAGAGCCAAGCATTCACATAAAATGTGTTCCATGGTTTCGTCGTCTTCCACGCAAAGATGGCATTCAGTTTCCTGAATAAGACCTCTTTTGTGTAGGTGATATCGAAGGTGGCACTGTCTGGTTAGAAATCCAACCAGTCTTAATGTAATCCCTTTTGAATTGTGGGGGTTCTATTGATTTTTTTGTTTTAAATTTGATGGCAAGTTCTGGGATGTTTTCTCAATGGGATATGAACATTTTTGCTCTAGCAAGTCTTTATTGCTAACTTAATTGTTGAATTCGGGATATTACAGAACGGCTTAGGGCCGATGAAAGATCCAGCCGAACCGCATCTAGCCAGTTGGTCGGCTGTTTAACTCTCGACAATATTTTTATGACAAGACACCTCTCAAAGTTTTACCCTATTCTTATACGAGAAATCTTGTAGTATATTGAAGCAGTGCAGACTGACTTGGAGTTAATTAGATTAGAGTCTAATGCATTAGTGGCTGCTTGACTGACCGTGAGTACATGGATGGAGACGCCCTTCATACTCTAATCGAGGATGAGGTGTTGGCATACCCGAATAGCATGTATTTCCGTTCGAAATACGCTGGGTATTGGTAGCGATATTTTGGTCGTTTGTCCAAATATATTGCACCAGCACCCACGCCGGTGTCCATCTTTGATCACTTGATCACTCTGGTTTGAGGTGGGGTTTTTGTAGTTCCATGCTTCTCGGCTTGGAATCATTATATTGACTCTTCTGCCGAAGCACAGAATCTTAGGTAGGCGGTTATTTACCGCCCAGATCATGTCAAGCTCGAGGATTTCCGAGAGAAGGTTCATTTGATCCATGTTATCTGATTAATGTCTCCTGTTTATAGTAGCCTGAACGTGCAGCGAAGTGTCATCTTTTTTATAAAGATGTGGAGTGGCGTTGAACAAATGAAGGTTTCTAAAGCTGCTGTGAGATATGTCTGCATTCCGCCGGTGATGCCGATGCATGCAAGTCTTTGAAGCCGCTGCAGTTTTTTCTTTTGGTTTGCTCCCCCATACTACTCATGAGTAGGTCGTCTCATTGATGTATATATCCAATGGGTGACCTTTCGGGTTAATTCCAAGGTTTTACCATACATACGAAAGGCAAGCCCACATGACTTTAGTCACTTTGGTAATTTTATTCTTAATGTGTGAATTCCAGTTAACCGTTCAAAGATATTTTACTACGTTGGTGTACAAATTAATTTATTGGGGGCTAACAACCCCATTTATTTCGCTTAATGCAAACTTAAAAACTAACAAAAGTAAGAGTTAAGAAGTAAGGGAATGGTGGAGGAGATCAAATTTAAGATGAGAAGTGCTCAGTTTAAAATCAAAGAGGGGGACGTTTGAGTTTACCTTATGGAGCATGCAAGAGATTGGTTCGTTAGAGCCATAAGAGGTGCGGTGGGTTGGGATATAGAAGAGAAGAGGACAGCGTAAATTACGAGGGTTAGTGTTGAAGGAAATAGAACTGTAAAGGGAAGCGCAGTCCACAGAACCGGAGAGCAGTCGATGAATGAAGAGAATGTCAGCCACGTCTCTGTGTTTTTCGAGGGTATTCAGGTTAAGAAGTTTGAGGCGGTCGCGATAGGGAGGTAAGATAAATGGGTCACTCCATGGTAGTCCACGAAGAGCAAATCGAAGAAAACGACGTTGAATGTTCTCGATTCGGAATGTATGAATTCGCTGAAAGGGAGACCATACTTGGTTGGCATATTCAAGGAGGGGCCACAATTACTGTACCATTAAGAGAGACCAGGTCAAGACTCCGATTACTTTTACGGCTGAAGGGAACAAGTATGGCTTTACTGGGGTTGATTGAGAGATTTTCTCCAAAACACCAGTCGATTACTATCTTTAGAGCAGTCAGCATCTTATATCAAACGTCTTTAGAGTATTTACCCTTCATTACTATGTCTGAGTCGTCGGCACATCCTATTGCTTGATAGTCCATATTACCAAGTTTTACTAGTGACCACAAGAGCGGCAAGAAAACTCCTCCGTGTGGCCAATTTTAAATGATGAGACAGAGATTTAAGTCTCACTGGAAGATGTGGAGATTTCCGATTTACGAATCGCTTTAACCCAATGGCTAGTAGGATGTTTAACACCCTTTTTGAGCATCGCTTCCGAAATGGATTCATATCCGGTATTATCAAAGGCACCTTCAATATCTCATTTGGTAGGTATACCTCTTTAATCGCTTTTACCAGAGCGCCTTCCGTGGATTTTTCTTTAGTATACGAATATGCATATTGGTGCGGATGCAGAGATGAATTGCTGTTAAAAAGATCTCTGATGTATAACTAGAAAAGTCTTTCCGTGCTTTTCAGAAAACAATTAGTTCACTAGGGTTATCTATCTGCTTTGGGGATAAAAACTACATTTACCTCCCTCTGTATACTGTCAATGAAAGTACTACATGCCGTCCGTTTGTAAATATCCCTATTTCACAGAGTCAATGTTCAATTAAAGGTTCGTAAGGTACTTCAACGAAAGGGCGTATTTCCACCTAATTCATCAAAATTTTTCTAGTAGATAAGGAATAATCACATTTGGTACTTTTATTGATACAGAACGAGCCCTCGACAATGCAACATTTCACGGCATTTACAATATAATTAAGCCTGACTGTACAACGTAGAATCATCACTAGTGTTGTGGCTTAAAGCACACTTGTGAACAAAATTTTGGCTTCGGATGCAGTCGCTCGTTATGTAGTGATCCAGACGAAATGGTATAATCCATCTGCATACATTATTCATGTAGGTTCCGACCTTAAATCAATCTTCTTAAGAAGGAAATTCTCCTTACAAGAAGAAGGAAGCCGACTAATCTGACTCATTCACCAAATTTTATTTAATTTAGTTTCTGGGCTAAATACGAGTATGTCGTTAGGACTCTCGTTTGGATCTACGGGGATATAATAAATGCTTGTCTGTCCTATGCGTCACCTCCTGAGAGGAGTAACCTTTCACGTTTGTGTATACTCTACTGTTGTTTTATGGACTTCAAGAAACGGTTTGTCGCGGCTGCATCATGTGTATCAGCCCATCTTTAGAGTATAAAAACGTGTAGAAGAATTTTGAGAATATTGTTACAACGGTCTGCAGCCTTCCACTTGTTAATCCTGGATATAAACGGTGTCCATCGGAAAATTTTGAAGTTTAAACTGTAATTGCTTGAAAACTAACCGGCTGCGGTAAGTGAGAGGGGTATTCCGAGACGCGCGATTTGTGGATTTGCAAGTCGCTTGTCTTTTGTTGCTGCGAATCGCGCGTTTTGTACTCACTTCAGGGCCCCCGCCCAATTATCAAGGCTTCGCCCTTTAATGACGTTGTCTAATAATGAACGGGGGCAGAGCAAAGTACTGGTCTTATCGTAAACATCTTCAGATGACGCTACCGAGGGTTGCTACGATTTGATCAGTCACAAGCTGCCGGTCATAGGTCTTGTTGGCGGCTGGACCACCGGTAGTCCCTACCAGGACTTAAATCACGGTACCATGGGAGTCAGGAGCCCCCCGGATCTCGGTCCGGGCCTGACTTGTTAGAGGTAGGCCCCCTTGTGGGAGCGTCATGGTGGCTGTGGTTTAAACCCAAAATCGCGGGAAAGAGTCTTCCTATGGTTTTCCTTTGGTTTTCCTTTGGTTTTCCTTTGGTTTTCCTTGGTTGACTCAATGTGGAGTTGCAATAAGTGCTGGGTGCTGCGACCCTAAGAGCAGTAAGAGGTTTTAGGTCGGCCTCGACTCATACCTTGGGTGGAACTTGTGCCGGCAACACAGTTCCGAATTGGTATCAAAAATGAATATCATTGTGAGCGATGGCAAGGCGTATCCTTGCTCCCATGGATGTATGGACATCCCGTAAGTTTAAGCCCACATGGCAGGTACTTACGTTAAAAACATGAGACATCTGTACTCACTTCAATATTCGACGAGTAAGTGATGGGTTGAGCACGCAATTTATCTGTTCGTAGATTAAACAGGAAGGGACAGCCAAAATTATCCAGGATCATCAACAGAAAAGAACTCCATATACAACTAGTGTTTCAATGGAGAAGCTGAGGGTAATTTTTCCCAATAAATAAATCAGCAAGTACGGAGACATACATTGGGCACCTAGGTCACCGGCCTTACACTGCGCGACTTTTGTCTATGTGGATACCGAGGGTTTGCAGCAACAATCTCAAAACAATTTAGGCCCTACTAGAAATAAACCGCCATGAAGTTGCTGCCATTGAACAAACACTTTGCTCTCGCGTATTCACAAATTTAAGAGTCCGATTGCAAGAGTGTGTTAAGATGAATGGACGGCATTTAGACGGTATTTTTTTTTAAATACAAAACCCGCTATGTCAGACTTTATTTTGTATAAACAAAATATGTGAACAACGCTGTAGTTGAAAACTTTCCGCTGGATGTTTGGGTACGTATTTAGTATTAAATCCGGGATTGTCACCATGATTTGCACTGAAAAGAGTTAATCCGCAAAAGTTACATCTAATAGGCATCTGATGGCTACATGTTTAAATCAAAATCATTGTCATTCAACGAGTTCTGTAGCGATCAATCCCCAATGAAGATCAAGTCTTTGGCAATCATTCAAATCTTAGTTGGTCTAGCAGTCCTACTCTAGATAACAACACTGTTAATATCCACCTTTATTGGATTTGTCTAAACCAAATACTTAAAATTGTAGCATATTGGCGAACATAATTATTCTTCCTTATAGTGTCGTGCTATCTGATGGATGACAACTGGCTTCTGTTTCGGCCTTTGCTTCAAGAATCAGCTGAAACTGTTGTTAGGACCATAGAAAATTGAAGCCCTGGTCATTCATAAATAACAGTTCAATATTTTGTATGAACAAGCACACTTGAAGCGAAAGTTCTCAAATGTATTCCTATTTCCAAAAATGCATCAATCTAAAATGAAAACAAAAGAGTTGAGATGCGAACTAGAGTACATACGAGTACAGGCAATCCTGTCATATTTTTATCTCCACTACTGTATCTATCGATTGCATTTAATTTTTTTTTCTGTTTCTGTGCAAGATCACAACACGCACCATTATTGAACTACATAATTTCGAATTCGCATCTGAAACGGACGAAAGGTACACAATGCACCGTCAAAGGAGGAACAATTTCACGAAAGCGTCCTTCTTGTTGCATTCATTTACTCTTGTCCCCGATGGCACAATAACAGAACCTAGACATTCTTTTGTGCAGCCCGATAAACATTTACCAACAAAATGTATACTCGATTTTGCTGTTGGTCGTGTTCCATGGCTAGTCCAATGGCTCTTTGCACAGAACCGAAATCGCAGCCTTAATGAGAATACTGGACATGTTCACAAATATTATTATTATAACCATAAAGGTTGTATGGAAAATTATTCTCGGCGTAGGACATTGTGTTGGCAAGCGATTTCCATCTTCTTTCAGCCAAAGGTAACAGTTTCGACACTGCTTGCAAAAGGCCAAGCGGTTGTATTCCTGTTCTGTTATAATCGTTATCCCCGGTTCATAATCAGTGCTGGCTATGCCATCGTGGTGCGTTATTGGGACAAGACGCACATACGAGTACGATTATGTGCACATCACTACCGCTAGAAGGTATTCGCAAAGTGAAAAGGAGACACACTGCGTTTTAGCGATCTAAGATTTTTCCATATTTCTCCGTTTGCGGGACGGGATGTTGTTGTGGGGATGCATCGTAACAACTCGCCAACGTCATGTAGGTGCGCAAATTGTCCATTAGAGATTGTCGCTAACAGATACAATTTTGCAATTTCCTCTCCTCCTTGGTCGCATGCATGTTTTGACAACTTTCGTATAGCGACAGTGAGTATGGCTTTTTGTTTTGCAACAGCTGGGGAAGAGCTTCTCCGGATTGGGAATAATGTGTTTATTTATTATCGAGGAAGTATCCTATTGTTTGTTGTTTTGGTGCAAACGGCCAACTGGCTATTGCCCACATGTCCGAGTACATTGAAACTTAGACAAACCAATATGGTTCATTTTTCCCACCCGCTCGTCCTCATATGAGGGTCAAGAAAGTAGAGGCTCGTTAAAACTGTGGGTCGACTTTTGTATCAAATTGCTTTGTACGAGTACTCGTACAGTGTAGTTGCCAATAACGACAATATCATCGCGAAAACCTGCACGTTTTTGACATTTTGCGCGATCGCTTTTGCGTGAGTGTGTACCATTTATGGTGTTGGCAAGTCATTTGTATTTAATTAGGCTACATACTCGTAACTATCTACGAATACGACGCCAGTTTATACCACTCCAATTTGGATGACCTATCCCGGCAAAAAGGACTTTGAACTCATATACCAATCAATCTAACTTAATAGAGATCTACATATTTTTAATTGCCGCTAGGATGGAATCTTATATGATCCTGTTGGTCCGGTAGACTGGTTTGTTCGTGGATACAGCCACTTTTGTTGGCTGAATGGCAAATACTTCCATAATACTCATGTCATGCAAATTGCCGCCACCACTAACAGAAGCAGTATCAGTATCATGAGTCCTGTGTAACCATTTTACTATGTTGAGATGATGATTTTTGTGTATCTGCTTGGAGTATTTCCCGTTGTATCTGGAATATATGTTGAGATGTTGGGATGTCTGGGAGCTTTCATTAAACTAGCGTCTGCACGCACAGATCTCCTGTGCATGGGCGCATCTACGCATGTGCAGTTAATCAAGTTCAAGCCGCATACTATGCCCGAGTACTTGGCTGTGGTTTGACAGCTGAAAATAAATCATCGCCTCCAGGCGGGGCTTAATGTGAACATGCGCGATTCTACTATCTATCTCAGCTTCTGTTAGTTAGTTCGGTGATCATCAAGTTGATTGCATCACAATTTGCGGATGTCCCCTTAGCGAAATCTTGCGATGGTGATTCTGGCCATTTTTGGGACCAATCAGTGTGTTAAATCCACTGGCAATGGAATGTTGCTTACAATGCTTCCGTTTCCTGTTGCTAATCACCAAAATACACAGTTGGTAGACTTGTTTTTGTTTTATCAAACTGAAATCCCTTTTACAAGATGTGCACTATGCCTGCACCAAGTCGGACAAGCATACAGTACATGTACTCGTACTCCACTTGAACTTGAGTAAATTTATGGTAAATTATGGATACCTTCTCTTGGATTTCTTGAGCTCTGCACTATGAGTGACAGCTGAGTCGGGGAGTACCAGCTGCAAAAGAAATGAGGATGAAAATGTGAAACAATGACAGTGACATGAGTCGCCGGAGAATTGCATTAGAAGTCAGCGACGAATTGGAAGAGGGAAGCTGTAGGAAGTTACAAATTGTGAATTCCTTGCTTTGCATAGTTCAATGTATTTTATGGAATCTCTTATGAATTGTAAATTGGAATACCAGGTTGGGCTGTCATTTTTCTTACTTTATATGTGAATTTTAAAGAGGGACACTGATGGATTTGGTATTTTCTTTACAAAGGAATATCAGTCATATGTATGTCCACCTGCATTATTGCTGGGGTTAAAATGGAACCATGTGTTTACTCAAGTAGGGTCAAGGAACATCTGACTAATAATCACAGTAGAATGGCGAATAATGGGGAAGTAGTACCTTTGTTACTGCGACCTGATTAGCCCTATTGTGATACGAGTATACTCGAGTTAGGGCTCATTCGTGGCTAAAGTCTATGAAGTATTAGCAGTTCTGATTCACGTTTACATGTTGACATGTAATGTAATGCTGTTTCTTCGTCATTTTTGCCCGAAATATATGGTATTTTCGTAAACTGTTTCCATAGCCAAGGGATGTCTCTTGACTTTGCAACGGAATTCTGTCACTTTTTGTATCTGAGCGTTTGGTAGTTCTAGATGCTATGCTCGTTTGAGGAAAAGTTTTTGCCCCGTCTATCACCATCAGTTTCTATCTAGTTTTAGCTTTACTAATACAGCTTTTCATAGAGGTGATGGTCATCCCGCAGAATTTGGCTTTTTGAGGGAAATGCTTTCCAAGCCAATACATCTGCTCTTTCATTACACTCAAAGCCGCTGTGTTTGGTATTCTGCTCAAATGAACTCGACGCTGGCTAGTGTTGTAGGCAATGTAAATGTACTCTATTTCTTTTTGTTTGGTTTTATAAGAGATGCACTCTCGATGCACATAAGATTATTTGAACGCAGCGCTGGCGACGGCGTTGGTCTTAAATGTTTGCAAGTTATAATGATTAAGAGATGAAGAGATCGGCATGGCATTTCATTAGCGATTTGTAGGGCTTAGGAAAGAATATTTCAGAGTACGTCCGAAAGTGGGATTGAGGGCAACTGATGAGCATTCATAGCGAGACGGGTGTTACGGTTGAAAATTTGAAAGGGCGGAATGCTCCCGGCAATTTGGATGGAGCATTGGTGATGAAAATAGGAATAGATCAACGAGAGGCAAGAGACTTTACGTCGGTGCTCGAGTGCCTATTGACTTTGTAATATTGGCATCACCTATGAGTTTTAACGCACGTTTTTGGATCCAATCTAGCAAGTGCAAAGAGTTTTTAGGAACTCATGACCAGATGTGGGCATTTTATTGAGGCCAGAACAGGGGTGGTGAAATATTTCTTACATAGCTTGAGGGAAGTCTGACATTTTGCATAATTTTTGCCGACATCGAACATATTGTCATTCCAACATAGGCTGTCATTTACAGACATAGATACTGAGAGTGAAAAGTTTTTCAGTTTCAATGATGCAAGTCCCATTCATGGATAATTTCATGAAACTTTATTAATAGTTCCCCAATTGGTTATGCTGGTAATATCGGAATTGAATGTGCGCATGTTAACGCTGCCGTTCCCGTTCTACAGTAGGGATGTGAGTCCGGAAACGAATATGAATATGCCATCAACAAAGCAATATATTGGATTAGAAGTAGCAGACTAGAGATCATTGACGAAGATTAAGAATAGTGTCGGAGACAGAATGGAGCCCTGGGGCACACCAGCATTTATTTCATGAATATCAGACTTGACACCATCCAAGACAACTTAAATTGAAGCTTTGAAAGGTAATTTCTAATCCATTGAAGAAGGGAGTCATCGATCTCAAATGCACGCATTTTCGACAAAAGAGCCTGACGCCTTAGAAATATCTAGTGCAACTATCTTGCTTTCGCCAGACTGACGAACGCTTTGGTTCCACTTTTCGGTGAGACATGCCATCAAATCACGAGTTGAGAAGTTTTCATGTTTCGATTTTTCATGCCCTGACTGTGTATCAGCGTTTCCATGACATTGAAATGGGTCTATAGGTAGAGACAGAAGTAGATTCGGCATTTTAAGGACATGCTGGACAAATACTGTTTCCCATCTGCTCGGAAAGAGTCCTGAAGTGTATGATCTATGAGAAAGTTTACGCAATGGTTTTGTCAGTGTGGAAGTACAGAGGCAGAATTTCTAATGGTTTTGACGAACAATAAAAAATATTTATTGCATCTGGGAAATTGTATTACTTTTTGCCTCAGTTTTTGGTCGTATTGGAAGCTTAATTCCTCGTTTGAACTTTTTTCGGGTTTCCTCTGTCGAATTGGTCTCATTTCTGTAACATTTCTCTAACCTTGCCAGCCTGTGAGAGAGTCTGTAATCATGCTATGAAAATAGCCCCATTGTGCATATACAGGTAAGTCTTTGCAGTTATGGAGTCTCAACCGAGTAGATCTCTGTTTCGATTTAGGACATCAGAAGGTTTCGGCATAGGTTTCCATAGGTTCAGCCACAGTGTCATATCGCAACTGAGGACTTTGGCCTTTTGGTGGTCCACAGTGACATACTGGCTTTGTTGACATTATTCTTGATATGGGTATTCCAGGCATGGTTTTGTTTCCCCTAAAATCTTTATTTCTCTTGAAAGTTGTATAGCTTCACCAAAAGTTTTTTTTCTCTTAGCAAAGGCTTCTATGGTACTTGTTGTAGCATCTTTGAACATAGAAACCGTCGTTACTAAATACGTTCAGAAGCTAATTGAATATGAAGGGCCATAATGGGAGATGAACGCCTCGTTATAGACATTCATTCGCAGCAATGACTCTGAATAGAACGCTGGGTAGTGAAGATTGTATTCTCTCCTTTTGGGCATGTTTTTTATCATTTCAAGAACTTCATCCGTGATGTGATTACCCAGACCTAGAGATTTATACATATCTTGTGAAGTTTGAGGGGTTATTTCGCTTCCAATTTATTTAATGTTTGAGAATGGAAAATGTTATTAAAGGTAGTAACCTCTGCTAGTCTATCTTGTTTAAGCAATTTCTCTGAGGTGAGTAGTAAGGGTACCGAATGACACAAAGCCAACTTTCCACTGTACGAAAATATGATACCGAAAAAGGAGTTACGAGTAGCTTGGCTAAAGTCGTTCGTGCTTTGATTTCTATTAGTAATATCAGCAGAACGGTAACCCATATGTAGTAGTCATCCGGAAGAGGTTCATAATTAAGTTGTGAAATACCAAAGGTGTGAGTTTTGATGTTGTACAGTTTGACCTTTTGAGGCTGGTGCCAATATTTTAGTAAGGACTATGCATCAGATATTTTACCAAATTTGGGTTGATTAAAGCATCCAGTAACTGGAATATCATCTCTATTTGTCCCATCTTAAAATATTGTTGGAAGACTATAGAGGTATCTCTCAACAAAACCTTTTCGCCATTTGTGTGTACACTTTAAACCCTTCAGCACTACAAAATTCGGCCAAGTGGTTTTCAGACCTACGAATCTACGACAGACCAAACCTTCACACTGAACCAAGTTCTGAAGGAAATCGATGAATGTCAAGTTGCCATTGACATCAAAGCATTCTTCGAAGCGAACTCTACGATGTAATGGCCAACTCTGGGAGACTGAGAAAATGTATCCCCTTTTCTGGTACAACGCTTAAAAAAAAACTAGACCTTCCGAACTCTTTCAGACGGCCAAGGGATTCCAATAAGGAGGTACGCTGTCGTCCGAATGCTTGCACCTTGTTTTAAACATTACGAAGGTACAATTTTCTCTAAATTCATTCACTTGTTAGGTTACATATGTAAGAATATTTTTGCTCGATACTTGTGCCTTGTAAAGGAAAAAAATGTACAATAACGATGTGAGATATAAAATCGATTCTGGCTTTAATTTGAATCTACGTTCATGGCATTACTCGTATGTGTGGAATAGCACATTATTCAAATGGCCGCCTCGGGTTAGCTGACGGTGCTTCAAGCGGTCGGTCCAATTTTTGATTACTTGGTCGAATATGTGCAGCGTTATTCCTGTAATAGCTTATCGAATGTTATCCTTGAGCTCGTCAAAAGTGGTTGGCTTTTTAGCGTAGACTACGGACTTGAGCAAATAATTCAGTGATGTCAAATCGCATGATCGTGGCAGTTAATTGATGAACGCTCGCCGTGAATCGTCCATTCACCAAATTTCTATTTCACAACTTCGAGCGTTGAGTCGGCTCTATGGCATGTAAGGCCGTCTTGTTGGAACTACAGATTGGATATATCGATGTTGTTGAGCTCTAACCACTGAAAGTCGGTTAACATCACTCTATACCTGAGACAATTGACGGTATGTCTCCCTCCTCATTTCGAAAGAAGTAAGGTTCGATGCCGCCTTGCCATAAACCGTAACAAACAGTCAATCTTTATGGATGCATTGATGCTTAGCCTAACCGCTGAACCAAAAATGGGCCTCATCCGAGAAAATGATTTTTTGGACAAAATCTGGATCTCCGGCCAGCATTTTCAGCGCCCAGTTAGCGAACTCACGGCGTTGTCTGTGGTAGTGCAGCTCCAATTCTTGCATCACCAGAATCTTATACGGATGTTGGGTCAAATCTAACCCCAAAATAAGCCGCGTTGACTTTATGGCGATGCCAAGTTCATCTGATCGGAGCCGAATCGACATTTCTGGGTCTTCTTCGATACTGGCCGTAACGCGGCTAAGTTTTCTTCATTTCGCACAAATTTCTGTCTGGTTGGTGGCTTAAGATCTAAAAGAGTGTATTCAACTTTTCCACGTTGCTGCACACTGAGACCATAATGTCGACCGACCTCACGACGAAATTCACGTTGCGTATTCACAACTGAGCTGGAAGTTCGATAATGTTTTTGAATAATTTCACAACTTCGGCAAGCGTAAAACCATGCACGATGAAATGGCAAACCTTACTGAATATTTTGACAGCTGAATGTCATTGGTAACTTTGACAACTACTGAAACATATCAATTGGAAAAACTATCATTGCTATCTGATCACCCGTTTGTTGGAGGCTTTAGCGTGAATGAAGGATCAGCCGGACTAGTTGTGGAAACAAAAAAAAATACATGCTGTCGATCAAAGATGAAGTCGTTGCACACCGTCTTAAATAAAATCAGTGGCTACAACTTTGAGATGTTAAGGATTAATGGAAATTAAGTGCAATTTTCGCGGAAAGAAACAGGTAACCATTGCTACTTGGGACTGTTGACTCTATTAAGAAATGTGAATACGAGTATACCCAGAAAGCCAACAGTCCATTTACTGAAGTAGCTCGCCACATTGAGCGAATGGACAACTGCCACAGGATCACGAAACTGAGGAAGACCTTATCTTCGTTTCAAAAATCAAGCAGTCGCGGGTTTCAGGCGGCTTGGTCTAACATACTCCAAGCAGTGCGTCTAGGGCCGAAAATTAATGTAACTCTTGCTATGAAATGGGATTGTTGGCCAAATAAGTAAGCGACCAACCTAGTGGCGCATTCTTTTCACTATGGCGGTCTCTAAAGGCTCTTTCATTGGAATATATATCGACCTCAGCACAGTGTGGGTGATCATAGTGGTCACTTTCAACGATTAGTTAGAACAGTCGAAGGTATTCCAAACTTTTATGTTAGGTTAGGTTAGATAAGAGTGGCTGTTGGAAATACCAACCCACTTAGGCCTATTGGCCCATTGTGATGCCACGTGGATCTATGATCTTCTTACTACTGGAACCAGTTTGAGCTTATAATAAAGCGTAGGAGACTGTTAACGTCTATTTTTTCTAGATCGTTTAGGTCGTTGTAGAAGAAAGCTCCTAGGTGAAGCTTCCTTCTCTGAGAGAGAGTTGGGCATGTGCAGAGTAGGTGGGGGATTGTCTCCTCCTCTTCCTCGTCCATGCAGCTTCTACAGAAATCGTTAGTAAAAGCGCCAAGCCTTCTTGCGTGCTTGCCTATGAGGCAGTGTCCGGTAATGACACCTATTATGGCGCTGACATGTTTCCTATCTAAAAGGATCAGACACTTAGATCGACTCAGATCCAGCCTTGGCCAGATCTGTTTGGTCGCTAGACATGTTTGTCCAGCAGTCCACCTAAGGTCTGTTCTTTTATTGGCATCTAGCTTTAGTGTTAGTTTGCACGTAGCGATTGGTATACCTATACTACCTTTGTCCGGTAGGATAGGTAGATTGGTTCCAATTTTGGCGAGTTCATCGGCTCTGCAGTTCCCTGGAATGTCTCTGTGGCCCGGCACCCAACAGAGGTGAATGTTGAACTGCTCTGCCATCTCCATGAGAGATGATCGGCATTCAAGGACAGTTTTAGAACACAATGAGACCGAGTCCAGGGACTTGATGGCGGCCTGACTATCCGAAAATATGCGGATATCCTTTGCAGATAAAACTTTTATGTTAGCACTCGTTACTTTTTACTTCTCCGAATCTGCAGCCTAAATATAGTTCAATGTCAGCGGTTTTCTTCTCCTTTTATAATATATTGCAAGGTGGAGCTTCTTCTTCTGCTGTAGTGGTTTTAGAGATTATTTCTTAATTGTTTCAACTTCGCACGTGTGTTGTATAAAATGTAGGTCCGTGATTTTAAGAGAAGTGAAGCTTCGCCTGCGTACTGGAGTTATTTCCTGCAATATGATATCATGTCGTCAGTTAAATATTGCGTTTTCCTTCTTTCAAATCTATATGACCCGTTTACCTTGGGTATTACAGGACAGATACTCAGTTGCGGACTACAAAAGTGTTTGGGATTCTATTAAGATGTATTTTACTCCTTTTCAACTAACTTTGACTGAGACTGTGGTTTCTTCTGAGTCGAGTAAGACTTTCATTCAACATAATTTTTTTCTTATTATTGTTCAGAGCAATCCGTAGACTCCTGACTGTAATAGTTCTGTTCTTTTCATGTTTTACATCCTTCATAGAGGTACTTTTCGGTGGACATTGAGGTTTAGATATCTGGAAAGTTTGCATTCATCCATCAAAGAATATGTGTTACAACTTAAAGCAACATTCTATTTGAATGTCCTTAAATTGCTTTAAAACAGGAGATTCCTAAACTGTAATCAATTTACAGTTACCATGCGTACAAATACATCAACTCCACACTACACATCTCGACTATCCCATGGGAATGTCGGACACTCCACAGCAGCGTCCATCGTCGAAGTCGGACATTATTCTCAGAATTAACATTAATAAAGTCATTAATTTTTAACGTTTCCTTTGGATCTTCGAATAGTAGAGAAAAAGAGAAAATATCCTGAAACCTGAATTGTCACGCACAGCTCCAAGGGACCATCCGAGCTCGTTTGCTGTGTCGGCATCACAAACATATCCCTTTGTACTTCCATAAATCAGTTCTTTCAAAAAAAACAGAAAAAAAAGTCTGAAAATAGCTTTAATATTCGGTTGTTGACTGTAGCCGCAGTACTCTTTCTCTCTTGTATTTGAAACGCCTTACCCAAAACAGGAATACACTCATCATCATCGTTTCCATTCGTATTACCGTAAAGGAATAGGGAATAGGGAACAGGGAACATACTCGTATTGAAGGAATGAGGAGAAGAAAAATTATGAATGCAAACACGACCGAGAAATGTTAATTTCCTCTGAAGGTGGCGACAGAAGGATCCACAACAGAGGATCAATCCAAACACTATGAACAGCATGCCCATGCTGAGAGATCTGAGAATTCCCTTCACAAGGATGATTCTTCTGAATTTTTTCATCACACAACGCCATACGCAAAACAGTTTTTCTGTTTCTCACTCGCAAGAGTGATGATAGCTTTGAGCCCAACGCGAACGGATGCAACACTTTGACCATAATGATGGAAGAATCTCAATCTCATCAAGTGCCGGAGCTGGTGCTGATGCTGTATCTGAAAGTGGAGAGTTGGAGTGTACGCTTGTCCAATTTATAGAGGGTGCTCGGCAATTTACTGCCAATAAGTGGTAAGCATACTCATATCGGACTGAGCTCAATTGTTTAGCAATGGTATTCATATCCACAATGTGGATGTGCGTCTAATCCAGGTAAGTGCTATTGTTTCGATGACTTGGAATTGGGTTCTCAAAATGAGTTTCTACATTGTTGTGCAGTGCCAAAGTGGCTACGCCCAGCAAACAAAGCTTAAGACGGCTATCCGCTCAGGTAAACAATAAGCCAAATTGTTTGCTCTCACCTTTATGTAACCTTCTTTGGGCGGATGATGTTGATGTTGATGTTGATGTTGATGTTGATGGTGGAGATGTTAAAACAGCTCACAATCACAATGCCTTGCTGCTGCTTTTTCCTCAGATCATGATGATGATGCCGTTGCTGCTACCTGCTCTGTTCTCCTTCTCATTGATCGTTATTTGTTTTCTCCGCGATGATCAGGCTGGTTAGGCTAAGCCATTTAAATGCAAATGGTCGCACCCAAAAAATTATTTGTGGTCCTCGCGCGTCATACTATCGAGTTTATCTGGAAATATAAAGAGATATTCACTTGATAATGCCAGCACATCAAAGGGATTAGAAAAGTCTTTATTTGTACTGCTCATGTGAAGTTGACGGATTTACCTGCCAGCCCATGTGCTCTGTCCTCTGTCCTCTGTGCTGCAACCGGTTCCATCCTGCCCTCCTCGAATGGATTCAATTTTTTCAGATATTTTTTTGGATTTTTTCTCATTTTCGGATTTTCACATTTCATGTATAATAGGTGAATCGTAAATATGAGAAGGGCAAACAAAAGACCCGCAATCGGCTTTCATTTCTTAATTAAGTATTTAAATTCAATTTTGTGGGCGCTGGAGGAGTTTCAAGGATTTGGTTGTTAATTTCAGTATTCTTGAAACGTACTGCTGGGAATTTATTGCTGTAATACACTTGTGTTGCATAGCGCCAATTCTAACACTTGAATTTATTGTGGATTAGCTGGCATATGGTTGTAAAGTCCCCTTGGGCCTCTAAGATAAAGACGAGTCTTGTAAAGATGTTTTAATTTATTGGGCAACGTAATTAGATGGTACAAAGTGATTTGTTCTGGCCTTTTACGATGCTTATGATTTGAGCCAATTGTGAGAGAAGTGTTGAAATTTTTATTGCATCTGGGCGTATGAGAATGGGACAATTAAGAGTTTCGATAGCAATTTAAACAAATTATGTATATTACCCACCTTATTGATAATTTGATTCTATAAAAGTCTTCATGTGGAGGATAGGTAAGTGGAAAGAGATAACAGCGCGATCTCTTGGACATGGCTTAGCACTTCTTTTTCAGATTTATATTTTTTAACAGAGATATATGTACATATATGCCGTAGGTGAAGGTCATGTATCTTGGACAGAGTGTCAAATCCTGGAAATTGGCTGAACATGTTGCAGCAAGTTCTTTAATACATTTTCCCGTATGTCTATGGGACTCATTTCAGTTTGTGAAAAACAAAAAAACAACGTGATATAAATTACACACTCCAAAGTATTATTTTTAGTGTTTTTGTGAAGTGTTCTGTTCATTCAGTTATTATACATGTGTTGCAAGGCTAGTTAGAGATGCTTGATGAGAGTGGAAAAGAAAAAAATAAAAACACACGATGTTCAGCAGATAAAAGAGAAGTAGTTCTTTTATTAACCGGAAGAAGTGTTTGACAGCTGGTTTTACATGAAAAGTTCAATGTTTGATTAAAGATCAATAATTTATAGAAAAGCTTGACAAACAGGTGTCGTTGCTAAAAGTTGATTTAAGCTAAGTATTTTAATATTCAACACACCCCCTCAACTTTAGCAACCCTAAGCTTAATCAAATTCATAGTTTAAAAAAAAAAACATTTCATACCCAAATTCTTAAAAGCAATAAAAATAAAAATTCATGTTTTAAAATCGCATACCCAAACTTTTAAATTAATAATGGACAGGTGCCGTCGTTGCCTTTGTAAGTGAGTCAGCAGGCTTCTCCCTCGTAGGTAAATAGTGGAGCTCCACAACACCATCAGCTACTGCCTGTCGAATGAAATGGTATCGAATATGCAGATGCTTAGTTCTCGAGTGTCTCCCTTGATAATGTGTAATGAATTGAGCACTCTGACTATCGTTGTATACAGCTATCGGTTTGACTCTTGGATGTACATTTATTTCGGTTAGTAAGTGTTTAAAGTAGGCAGCTTCCTTTGCAGCAGAAGTCAAAGTAACATATTCTGCTTCTGCGCTAGATGTTGCAACGATTGACTGCTTCCTCGATTCCCACGCTATAGCTCCATTTGAATAAATGAAAGCAAATCCCGATTGTGATTTCCTATCATTTGCATCTTCTGCCCAATTTGAGTCCACATACGCAAAAATCGGCTTACTTGTTTTTTGGTAGATTTTTTTGTCCGTTTGAGTTCCCTTCAGGTACTTAAGTATAGATATCGCGAAGTTCCAATGCTGTCTTCTAGGGTTTGACAGCTGGTTTTACATGAAAAGTTCAATGTTTGATTAAAGATCAATAATTTATAGAAAAGCTTGACAAACAGGTGTCGTTGCTAAAAGTTGATTTAAGCTAAGTATTTTAATATTCAACAACATGTTTCAAGTTACTGGTTTTAAGGTGTAAGTTTATGTATACAGTGAACGACATTTATTGTGATCACCTTTGGACCTATCAATTTTTATAACAATAACCGACTGATAACATTAATCGGGCGAAATAAAACAAATACAAATGACAAAAATATTACAGATATATATATATTACAGGAAATAGTTGAATATTTACATTTAATAAAGTATAGGTAATGCTTTATTTGAAAAGTTTATCGATGGTTGACTGTTTGTTTGCACTCAATAATTTATGAATGTAGTCCTCATATTCATATTGTTTTTCAAACGTCGAGGCCATGCACTGAACACCACGGCGAAGAATGCGTAGGCCATCTCTCATTTCAGCATTAGTTTCCCGGAGCATCCGAATTCTTTTCGCCCCCTTCTGTTTAGCAGATACACTCTATATTTTGTTGATCTGCGTTTATTTCTTGACATATGCAATCTAGCAAAGTTGATTTTCCTTCAATCGCTATATCTTTATCTATGTCTACCCAATTTTCGAATTCATCTTTAGGCATATCGCTAGAAATGGTCTCGTTCGTTTCAACCATAATAGTGAGCTCTTCAGCAATCGTGATTTCATCCTCGAATTTTTAAAAATTCTCCTTTCCGGAAGCAGTTTACAATTGCTTTATTTGAAACATGTTTTCACGACATAACTAGCAAATGTAGAGCATCTAGAAGCGAAATCCATTTTGCAATCGCATTTGCATCAGATTGAGTGTCTTTATCGAATTCAGTAATAATTTTTTCACGAACTTGCGTACGGTAATAAGCTTTTAAAGTTCGAATTATACCTTGATCGCATGGTTATATTAACGACGTAGTGTTTGAAGACAAAACAATTATTTTTATGTTTTTCAAAGACAAACTGGTACTGTGAGCCGTACAGTTGTCGAATAAAACTATGTTACGTTTTAACTCGCGATCCCACTTTATAAGCCAATCACCGAAAATTTTACTTATCATCCAAGCATTTGCGTTGGAAAAGTACTCGACAGGCAATTTTTTGACACCTTTAAAACAGCCAGGATTCCTACTTTTTCCAATGACATGCCTACGCAGCAAAGAACCGTTACACGTCCTTTTGATGTTTTGAAACCCTTAGATGTTTCATTGCTGAACATATAAGTGTGCTCAGGCATGGCACGAAAGTAGAGCTCAGTTTCCGAGGGGAATATTCGACAATAATTTTTAATGTAGATTCAACCTGATTTTCTTTTCCACACCGCTCTCTCTTTCGATCCATGTTCTGGTTTGATATTTTGGCAGTTTCTACAGTTGCTCTGCTCTTTAAAAGTTTCCATAGAAGTGACTGTGAGATTTTCAAGTGCACCGCAGCATTTCGATAACATAAACCGAAGAGCGATTACAATAGACGATATTTTTTGATGAATTTTGTATGGAGTGATTTGGTTCTTAGTGATTTTGATAACACTAACCGATTGATAACATTATCCGTGATTATTATATCCGGCGACCACTTTTAAAATTCAATATAATGTGTTAAGATTTCGTATTTAAAAAAAAAAAAGTGTAGTGAATGTACCTTGGATCTATGTCTATGCATGTAATGCAGGTAGGTGGAGGTCGCTCAAGCGGTAGTGTATTGACTTCCCATTCGGACGGTTCGGGGTTCAATACCAGCCATGACCAAAATACATTTTTTCAGGCAACTGAAATCTCGTGAGGTGAATGGTTGCCTAAATACAAGTCAATTTACACTAATAATTTAGTCTCTCTATTAAATGTTGGAGCGAAATAACCACTGAGCCCAAATATCTTTCTCTCTCTCTCTCTCTCTCTCTCTATCCAATTTTCTGAAAAACTTAACACGTGCTCCGGCATTTTAAGAGTAGTCATACCTTCTTCAATGTTGAAGTCCAAGGTACACGCTTTTCGAATTTTTTTAAGAGTTCTGTTTTCCATTTTCCTCAGGAAAAATGCCAAGGAGTAAGTCAGGATTAAAAAGACCAGCAGGTGACGTTGAAGCTTTACGGTGAGCTCCGGAGGAAGAAGTGGGCAATGGAAAATCCATACATAATGCAGCAAATATATTCAACGTTTCCAAAGCCACTTTAATGCGGCACGTCGCCAAACACAACGCATCGGACCATTCTGATTTCGTTTATGAAAGCCGAATCAACCACCGCCAAATATTTTCGCCTAAAGAAGAAGATCTCCTAGCAAAATATGTTATACAGGCTTCCAAACTGCACTACGGACTACCCAGGGCTGAATTAAAGAACTTGTCTTTTAGCTTTGCCCCAAAAACTGGTTTGAACAGGGTGCAGGTGGTAGGAACTGGCTTACCCTATTTCTCCAACGTCATCAAACAATTGCTCTTCGAAAACCCGAGGCAACCAGTCTTAATGAAGCCAACGTATAAACATTTTTCCGGAATTACAAAGATTGTTTATCCCGATACGGCTTTACACCTGAGCTAATATTCAATATCGATGAAACAGGTAACTATTTAGCTCTTAATTTAGATTCCAGCTTCAGGTTATTCATTTAACAGGTAATTCTACGGTTCATGTTCCGCCTAGAATTCTGGCTCAGAAAGGTGCTAAACAAATAGGAAGTGTAACGTCAGGAGAATGATCGCTGCAGTGAATGCGATCGGAAACCACGTGCCTCCAATGCTAATATTCCCGCGGGTAAATTTCAACTTCCTAGAATTAGTTCACTGCTTATATGTTCCTTTCGTATAGGGATGAGTTAACGTTTCAGTAATAAAGTGCCTAAAGTGCCAGCATTCACCACGTCAGCGCCACACCTGTTCCCTGATACGAGAGTAGGGCACGCACCTACAGAGATATTAATATGCAGTGTGCTCATCGCACTCGCAGCAAACATCGCAGTATATTGTGAATTGTGATACTTATACCTACCATACTTAGGTGATTAGCAAGAGCGTAGTGCCTTTTACGATGCCAGTAAGCAGTCAACAGCCTTTATTACTCCAGGACAGCAGGAAAGTTGCTGGCTTTTCAGAGACATTAGGAAGGATTTGTTTAGTTTGCCTACATCCTCCAGCGCTAACCGATGACTCAGGACTGGTAGTCCTAACGCATCTACGTATCCTGAGAAACTCTCCTCTGAGCCTAGTTCATCGGTGATCCCATTTACCGTAGTCCCATAGAAACCTAGTACCCAAACAATACTCAGTGAATTCAGCTTAGATCGGTTTTAGATCCATCCTTGAAGAACCGAGTTTATTTCTTTCCATGTGGGTGTGTAGCAAAGACAATTTCTTTTCCAACGGCAAACGGATTCAAGAGTGCACCACATGATTTCAATATCAAGGGGACGTAAATTGACTATTGCGTCTAGGACAGAGCCTGGCGTGCTAGGGAAAGCCCTGTGCAGCAAAGACTACTTTTAGAAGTCTTGTAAAACTATCAAAGCATAGTACACTTTCGAGATTATCGTCGTGACAAGTTTGGTTCAAAGACGTTGGGTATCCAGGACAACTAAATACTAAGCTTCGCTGGAGAAATGGAATTCAGCACTAAAGGAATCAAAAGAGTCCGTGCATCCTTTCTCGTTAAGAGAACAACCTCAGTTTTAAAGGGATGGACTAATAGTCCTAGTGCTGCCTGCTCTTTAAAGCTGACCTGTCTGTCTGATCTAATGGACAGTACAGCTCCATCATCTGCATATGCATACGAGTAACGTTCTGTACGCAGTCTGTATGTAGTCGCGAAATTGTGCAATAATTCAAGGGTATTACTAAATAAGTATTTCACAACTTGAACTTTAAGGAACCGAATTTTTATGGTTTGTTCTGACATTTATAGCTCTAAATATCGGCTCTCTCGTTTTGGGAAATTATCGGCAGCTGACATCCTTTGTCTGTATTCTTCCCAGTGCTACACCCAGAATTTATTCTTACGCATCTTCTTCTGACATTTTGTACGCCTTCGTCTGTTATCCACATCACTGAAGAGGGTGGTATCTTCGACATAGTTGACCATCATTTGCAATTAGGTAATCTCTAACGTTCAACGTTATAGTTCTAATTTTAAATCTCCAGCTTTGAACATTTTTGTTGTCTCACATAGGTTAGGTAAGAGTGGCTTTTGGAAGTACCAACCCACTTAGGCCTATTGGCCCATTGTGATACCATGTGGATCTATGATCCTCTTACTAATGGAACCAGTTTGAGCTTATAATAAAGCGTAGGAGACTGTTAACGTCTATATTTTCTAGATCGTATAGGTCGTTGTAGAAGAAAGCTCCTAGATGAAGCTTACTTCTCTGGGAGAGAGCTGGACATGTACAAAGTAGGTGGAGGATTGTCTCCTCCTCTTCCTCGTCCATGCAGCTTCTACAGAAGTCGTTTGTAAAAGCCTGCTGAAGATATCTAGGGGTGTCAAATGAAACAGAATGTCTAATGCCGCAGAGGGGGTATACCGCAAGGCTCCGCTTATGCATAGACATGCTGTTCTTTGGACTCTGCTGAGTTTTGTTGTTGACTGCATATTCTAAGGCCGTCCACCAGACGACTACCCCGTAAGTCAATATCGGTCTTATGTCCAAGATGTATAGCCAGTGGGTTATGCGATGTTGAAGGCCCCATTTATTCCCAATGACTTTTTTGCAAGAGAATAAAGCTATTGTAGTTTTATTGACACTTTCTTGAATATAAGGTTTAAAGTTTAGTTTCCTGTCAAAAATTAGACCCAGATATTTGCCCATGATCAATAGAGCTCCCTCAGGAACGATTCGAGGTGCCAATCCCAATGGATGGTCCACTGAGCTGTTATTTCTCAAATACTTAAAACATTTCATTTCATTTGTCAAACCAACAGAAGAAAAGAAAGTGCTTTTAATAATGGACAACCACGACACTCATATCGCTATTTCGGTAATAGATGAGGCAAAAAAAAGAATGTTATTTTGCTCACACTTCCGCCTCATACCTCCCACAAATTGCAGCCACTTTATAGAGCAGTGTTCGGAGCTTATAAAACGTTCTATAATAAAGCCGCAAACGATTGGATATTGTCTAATCCTGGAAAGCCAGTAACGATTTATGATGTAGCACAAATAGTTGGAAAGTCTTACTCGAAAGCTTTTACCTGACAAAATATTACGAAAGGTTTTCAAGTAAGCGGTATTTGGCCGCTGGATGAAAATATTTTCAGTGATGAAAAGTTTTTTTCATCATACGTAACTGATAGGCCTCTCTATACTGAACCTTTACGTGAGCCAGGAATTTTATTAACACCAACTGTAAATGCTTCGCCGCTTGCATCGCCTTTACATGCATACGGAATCGAACCTTCAACATCTAAATCTACAGTAGCGCTTTCTAATAAGTTGCCGTTTGAACAATCTTCAAAAGTTGTAATTTCGCCGGTGAAAATAAGACCATTCCCTAAACCTGCACCCAGAAAGTCGGCCAAAAGTGGTAGACGTAGATTGAGGAAAAGCAGAATCCTCACAGATACCTCTGAGAAAGAGGATATTCTAGCTAATCAAGCAGCAAAGAAGACATCGAAAACATTAGCCAAAAAAGTTAAAAAGAAATTGGTAAACCATTACTCTTCATCTTCAGAAAACGAAGACGAACCCCCAGCGGTCGGAATCGCAAGACATCCAAAATCGAGAGCAGTAAAGCAAAAGGCAAAAGACTTTCTCACCAAAGATACTAATGATCCAAATGATTGCTCGATTTCGGAGTTGCTTACAGCTGCCAGAAAATCATATTCAATTTTAAACGTTTTTTTTTTCTTATTTGTTGTTTTATTTTCAGTTAAATGTACTTTTTAATGAATTAATAAATAGATTAAATTTTTTTTAATTAAATAAAATATATAGTATTTACACTACACTACATCAACACAATTGACATAGGTTCAAGGTACATACGAGTACACTAACAGTCCAAGGTGCATTCAGTGTATATACCTCGGACCGTTTGAGGCTTCCTTGCAAAAAATCATGTTTTGGGCAAACGGTAAATACTTAAGATGTGTATCTCATTTCACCCGGTATTACCTAATGTTTCTGAATTTCATATGATTTTTATCCGTATTAAACAGATAGAGCAAATATACTACGTGTTGCAGTTTCTTTCATAAGATATCTAGAATAAAGTATGTTCTATCGACATGGAAACAGGCTGGTATTAATTCCAAGAGACGAGAAACCCCCTGAGCACGAATCGTCTTACAGACCACAGTGTTTGCTTGGCGTGTTATATAAAATACTCGAAAAGCTGTTTTTGTTAAACGGCTCCAGTTTAGTATTTTCCGATACAGCAAAATATCAGGGTCTCATTTTTGACAGGAAACTAAACTAGAGACCTAATATTCAAGAAAGAGTCAATAAAGCTACAATAGTTTTATTCTCTTTCAAAAAAGCCATTGGGAATAAATGGGGCCTTCAACCCACTGGCTATACATCTTGGTCATAAGACCGATACTTACGAGTACTTACGGGGTGCTCGTCTGGTGGACGGTCTTAGAATATGCAGTCAACCGCATTAAACTAAGCAGAGTCCAAAGAAAAGCACGTGTATGCATAAGCGGAGCCTTGCGGTCTACCCCCTAGAAATTCTGTTTCATTTGACACCCCTAGATACCTTCAGCAGGCAAGTAGCTGCGACTGCAACTATTCGCTTTAAAGCGACTAAACCGTGGACAAATAATTCATTTAGCCACGCCAACATTTTTAACACCTTAAGAATCCTCACAGAGAACACAGATTACACCCTATCTGAACTTTGGTTTGAAAAAGACTTCCACGTAAGCTTCCCCTCTAAATCATTCCGGGAGGAAGATGCCTTCATGGAGGATAAGTCAATCCATCTCTATACAGATGGATCTAAGACCGATAGCGGAGCTTGTGGCCGTGTTTTCGCAGATAAGCTAAATCTAAGCCTCTCTTTCCGTCTTCTAAAATCACTGTAACGTGTTCCAGGCGGAAATTTTGGCGATTAAAGAAGCTCTGTCCTGGATGAGGAAAAACGTGATATCTGCAAAGGATATTCGCATCTGGATATCCCTGGACTCGGTCTCACTATATTCTAAAATTGCCTTGAATGCCGATCATCTCTCATGGAGATGGCAGATCAGTTCAACATTCACCTTTGTTGGGTGCCGGGCCACGGAGACATTCCAGGGAACTTCAGAGCCGATGAACTCGCCAAAATTGGAACCACTCTACTTATTCTACGGGAAAAGGGTAGTATAGGTATACCAATCGCTACGGGCAAACTAACATTAAAGCTGGATGCCAATAAAAGAACATACCTTAGGTGGACTGTTGGACGAACATGACTAGCGACCAAAGAGATCTGGCCAAAGCTGGATCTGAATCGTTCTAAGTGCCTGATCCTTCTAAATAGAAACATCTTAGCGCCATAATAGGTGTCATTATTGGACACTGCCTCATAGGCAAGCACGCAAGGAGGCTTGGCGCTTTTACAAATGATTTCTGTAGAAGCTGCATGGACGAAGAAGAGGAGGAGACAATCTTTCACCTACTCTGTACATGTCCAGCTCTTTCCCAGAGAAGAAAGCTTCATCTAAGAGCTTTCTTCTACAACGACCTAAACGATCTAGAAAACGTAGACCTTAACAGGATCCACGTGTCATCACAATGGGCCAATAGGCCTAAGTGGATTGGTATTTCCAACAGCCACTCTTACCTAACCTAACCTAACACTCGCACAGGACAATCATCCAATTAAAAAATTTTATCTTAAGATATGATTGGATCTTTAATAACTTTTCGTTCTGATTATGTGGTGGCCGTGCTTCTTGCCCAGATTTTAGGCTCCACAAAATGACAAATCTGATTTCGAAGTGTTTGGGTGTTCGTTCTTTAACTCTTTGGCAAATCATTTCCATGTTCAATAGGCGATACTTCGAAGTACCTGAGTTTGCACAGACTAATGCCACACGAACCATGTTAAGCTTTATAAGTCTGCTCGAGTAAATTATTGCAGGACAAGTAGTAGACAAAATCAAAGTGATTATCCTAAAACCCGACTGGAATGATTGAAGTCAGGAATTACGCTACTATTTGTTAAGGTTTCTCCACATTAATAATTTCGCCCAGTTGCTGACCCCTCAAATATCACACCCTTACTCGTACAACTACTCGTATCATGAGACATTTATGCTCACAACATATTCTACGATTACTTAAAATTTTCAAAATAGTACTGAACTTCGAAATACAATATTTACAATAGAAAAAAATTAAAATTCCTTCGGAAGGAAAGTGTCGGGGTAATTTCTTGGAAAATTACTCAAATTTTTAATAGTTAGCAGTGTTTACTGGAATTTTCCTCAGGTATCGTTGAAGACCACAATAAACCTATTCCCTCCACAAAGTCTTAAACTCAAAGATGCCACAGAAAAATTATGGAATTGATTCAGGAAAATATGGGCATTCGCCACTGTCGTCGCTTCGTGGCTGTTTTGTATTCAATTTGGGGTTCGTGGCCGAGATTGTCATCGGTGATAACGCCGCCACCGCCACTGCCGCCGGCCAGTGGGTACAGATACCTTCCGTCCCTATGCAAGGAGTATTGTGTAAAACATGCCTTTTAGCAAAGTGTTTTGGTGTTTTTGTGTTAAGGTGCGCACGCCTCTTACTCCTTTCGGTACCTTTATGTACCAATTCGAATACGAACGAGTCAGTGTTATGTTAACAATCGACATCGATCCACGAACAAAATAACATAACACCACAATGGCCAAAAGGCAGAGGAATAAATACAGAAAAAAAAGAAGAAAAAATAAAGAAAACACAGAATAACACAAAAGGACAATAGAATTTCTTGGGTGTGATTTATTTGTCTACCTTTTTACGGTTGTTTAGAGTTGTGACCGTTTATATCCCAGATTCATTGCGCAAAGCATAGGCTCTGCCCTCTGACGACAGAGAGGATAGGACCCTATCCAGATACGATGTTGAGAATTATCGGGAACTCGTTAAACATTTGATTTCGGATTCGGTTTCGGTTTCATATAAAATCGATGACATTCGTATATGTATGTACATGTGGACATACTCGTATATTCAGGTAATCAGAACGTAGGATATAAAACATCGCATCTTTGCTCTAGACAGCAGGGGCACTCCAGAAGGTGTCACACAGTAACACCATTTTAATGTCATCCTGTTGGTTGAGTAACGCTGACTGCTGCTATTTGGTGCTGTTAAGCGTTGCAGAGAGATCGTGATTTGGGGAAATACTCGTAAGTTTTGGCACAATAGTGAAAGTCATTGATGATAAATTGTCAAATTTTGTGTTTTCTTCGATTTGAGTTTGTCATAATTTATGGACTTTTTGGATTGCTTTCCATTTTGTGATATTTAGAGCAAGAGTTCAGCCATACAACTGCACAATTTTACACGAGCAGGGGGAAATTGTAAATTGTGTCAACGAAATCGGAATTAAGAAATTCCATAATGCAGAATGTTGAGTTGGACTACACAAATGCAACTGAACACTTGGACCCCTGTAACAAAATTCAGTGCATACACAGACAAAGTACAACATGAATGCTTTGGAGAGTGAACTCTCAAGATGGAATCAGAGACAGATCCAGCGATAACCCGATTTAAGGTATAATATGATACTTTGACGTATTCGGACCATTTTTGTGCATCTAGCAACCCATTCCGGATGATGTCAACGGGAGCGCTTAAAGCACCGTATAGGTACTATCATTTGAAGAATTTTGCTCTCTGGATTGCAGTTTGTACCGTGCGGATATTTATGGAGTTAACGTTGATAACCCCAACGAACACAGACATTCATCCATACCCGAAGTTGCTACACAGCGAATACCCCTGACATCCAAGAAGGATGGAAAAGTGTGACGTCTACTATGGGTACTTCTAAAGAGAGCAGAAGCAGCGTTTGCTAGGATGTGAATTTTTCATCAGAAGAAGACACTGATGCCAAACTCTGTAAAATGCCTTAGAAATATCAAGTGCAACTATTGTGTCTTGCTTTCGCCAGACTGGTGAAAGCTTTGGTTCCACTTTTCGATGTGACAGGCCATCAAGCCACCAGTGGACCTGTTGCTGCGAGAGTTGTACTGCCGTTCATTGAGAAGTTCTCGTGTTTCGTGATATTTCATTAGCTGATGGTTTATCATGACCTTTGTGAGCAGGGGCGTAAATGCAATGGGTCTGTAGAAGGGGAGAGAAGAAGATGCTGGACAAATGCTGCTCGGAAAGAGTCCTGAAGAGTATAATTCATGAAAAAGATTACGCAGTGCTTTTGCCAGCGTGGAAGAACACCTCTTCAGCTGGTAACAATCGAACCAGCGAATTTGTGTATGCTAAGTTCGCACAATCTGGAAGTGCTGAGCCGGCCCCAAGGTGCGCAGCAAGCACATTGACCTTGTCCAAAAAGCTGACAGCTGGAATGTCATTATAAATGAGTGTTGGGATGGAGGATGGGGCAGAATTTCTAATAAAGGGTCCGCCATCTAACATTTTTGTTTTCAACTAGTGCTTATTTCGTGAATGGTAACACTTAGCTCATGTCTGATTTGACAGATAATTAGTTTTATCTTTCCGCTGAACGAATATGGTTGTGTATACGCTTGAACTACTCTTCGCTAAGTGGGCCTGCAATCGACTTAGAGAAGATGCCGATTTTGCCAAAAAAATCATCTTTTCAGATGAAGCTCATTTTGATCTTGGCGGGTATGTAAACAAGCAAAATTGTCACATTTGGGGCACAGAAAATCCGCACGCATACATTGAAAAGCCGATACACCCAAAACGAGTCACCGTTTGGTGCGGATTTTGGTCCAGAGGCATAATTATGCCAGTTCGTGATCGTATTGGAATTGTACACGCTTCAGATAAATGTTGCAGTTGTTCCTAGCTCGCTTCAAATTTTTCGGTTCCGCTCTACAGGTTTGGCCTTGTAGGACCGAAAAAAGATTTCTATAACCCTGACAGCCTCTTTACAGCTCGGGTCCTAAAAAGCATCTTCTTTTGGTTCGATAGTTCTCATCCGATTTATTCATTCCAAAGAGAATAGTGTCTGTGATAATATCAGCAGCGGCATACACATAGTTATCGGCGAAACATAATGGCCAGTTAGAATTCCAAAAGAAGCCATACGTTGTTTGTTGTCGTTAAGGTGCTTTCCACAACGAATGTTTCAATATACCTTTTGAGTGCTGTCTGCCCAGAATGTCGAAGCCACCCAGGATTGTGTGGCGGATACAATTCTTTGTATGGAGTCAGACAGCGCATCGAACTCGTTTGAGGTCGAATTTCTGTCCAGTGTGGGGCTTTTGTTTCCATTCCATTAAAATACAAAAATTAACGATCCTACGGTAAGCTAAAATATTGAGGCTTCGTGATTTCGCCGTCTTGTAGACTTCCTAGCTGCCTTCCAATCTTCCGGTCTGACAGTCTTATGGTCTTACGGTCTAAGACCATGTGTACGGGACTATCTGCATTTGCAGGCATTCGCTTAATACTCTGAAAGTCTTCCATTGTAAAACTAGAGCAGCACAAAAAGTAAACACTTCTGATATACTCGTACTTAGTACAAAATATGAAAATTTCTTGACTTTTCTAGGCTAAATAGAGCAAACTGGCATCGATGAGAAGCACGAAAATCACAGTCTCCCAACGTGAGAAGCGTCGCTTTTCAGATCCACTGCCCAGTGTGGTAATGTCCTAGGCACCAGGCAAATCTTACAAAATATGAGATCTTAGGGTGCACTTAAGTCGAAAGTCAGAATCTAACAAATATGGTAAAAAATCGATTTCTCGGAATGCTCACAGAATTTCTAATGGATGGTCACCTTTGAATGTTACTGGGGTCCTTTGGAGACCTGTGTATGAATTCGAAAGAAACAATATTATTTTTAGTTCATTTAACTCCTCGAAGCTTGTTAGATTCCAATGGGTAAACCACGAAATTCTGATGCAAGAATCAACATGCATCTAATTACATATGTATATACCTATGCACTTATAAAATACATCCAATACCACCGCAATATGCACGCCTTCCATCCAAATCCCGAAGCAAATCCCATCACGTTTCCTTTTTAAACTCTTTTATCACTTCTATCTACATCACTTCTACTGATGAAGATTTCGCAGATACAAGTTTTTGTCTTATTCCTTTTATTTTGATGTTTCTTTCTCTTTTCTTTTTTTTTTGCGCTTCCCTTTTTGCAACCTTTTTATCTGTTGGCCTCTTGTTATTGTTACTCCATCTTGTCCGATCAGGCTGCAGATTATTTATGACTCGCCAACATTCTGGTTAGAAAAATACAAAAATGAAATATTCCTTCGCAATAAAGTTGATTCCTGCCTCCCATTCATCAAGAGATTGTTATCGTCGTTTCATAAAATAAAAAAAAAAATTAGCTTGCAACAAAAAAAAATTTAAGAAAAAAATTTCGGTTCTCGTTTCTCCATCATGGGAGACTTGTGTGTTTCTCTGTCCACACAGAGTCATAACCACAAGTATGACTCAATTCCTGTCCACCGGCCTTTGTAAACATTCATAACGTGAACCCCATACAGCATTCCGACTCTGGCTTGGACTCCGAAATGACTTGCATAACTTCACACCTTGTGCCACAATGCTTAATTAACCAATTTACCCTCCCGCATGAAATTCTCGTCTAAAAGCAAAAGATCATGGGTTCAGGTGGTTTTGCGTCAGCCACCCGGTACTGTGGCGGCATAGGAGAGCTATTACAAAGCAAATATCATTCCATAGTGATTATCATGACATGCGGATTGTGACAAATGATGGAAGAATGATTCAAACACCCGCATGCGAGACGTTTCTATTCCTAATGGTCATCGCGTTAATTTTTCCATTAATAACTCTATTTCAGAAATCCAGAATTCCCTTGAGCATTCCAAAAGGACATGGCACACAAATACATAGACGGCTGACTGCCTGCAAAGAGAACCCGCACTCAATTTCCATGAATTAGGGAGCAATTGCCATTGTCACTATCCGTATTCGTATCCGTACGTATATCTAGATAGATGGATGTGTTTTGCTTTGTTCCCACATTACTGTGGTTGCTGTCCTCATTAAAATGGAGGCTACCACTGGTCTATGTGTACATGTACTCATACACTTGAACAGGTAAACTCTGTGACCAGGCTATTGTCAACTGAATTGAAATGCGAGGCGCACCGCAGAGGGCCTCAACAAGCAGACTGACAGCAGGTTCCAGCGAAAGTCCTCCGGCAATGTCTCATGGTTAAGTGAAATCGAAATCTTGTGGGGGTGAAGGATGTGGGCAACCTTTGCTAGACAACCAAGCGGCGTAATGTCACTTTGATTAACTATTGTCATTCACAGAACATGTGGGAAAATTAATTGCTTTTGACGTCTAGTCTTGTTGATAGGTGTACCGCATTCGGATTTAAGTTCGGTAGTATCATACTCGTACGTACAAGTATGATGGCTGTGGAATTTACGGATATCTGTCTATAGTTGGGTTTCAATTGCAATTGCCTTAGCATTCGCGACGTGTTTCCTTTCTTTGGCTCAATCAGTTCAGTGAGTTTGGTTATGAGCACGCCTTTCTTCATCTCCTTTAGAGAAATCTACAGATCAAGTAGTAAATCATCCACTTAGCCAACCAATTACTAGTTGATACCCAATCATCGATTGCCATTTGCGGTGAAGGAGATTTGCCCGCTGATTATTATCTCAATCAAGGCTCGCAACATACCCGACTTCTTGCTCGTCGGATGGTGAACTTTCTATTGATTTTGTTGTTGCACGCAACAGTAACATTAATTCAGGTGATGAATGATCACAGAAACAGGTGCTAATTTCTCTAGAAGCATTCCACACATGGAATTCTAGTTATCGCATATCAGTTACTGAATCTCCTTTTCTGTGAGTGATGGAGCAAGAAGAACTCTTCTAAATGATGTAGTCCGACTGAAAGTAATAATTTGCAGAAATGTCTTGAAGTAGCAATGACAGGAACTGATTGGATAGCCCGTAGCAGAATGTGCGCAGTTAGACTTCAATTATTCAAATAGCTGCCGGGCTAGAGCTTCCTTGCTACTGCGTTTCTATGAAATCTAAGACAGCAATAATTCTTCTGCTTGTAACTTGCATATGATGATTAAAAATGAAGTGATAAATCATGAAATCTATTTAGCTGTACGGGTACTTAACTCGAGTTCAAAGAATGTACTCCTATTGTTGTTGTTTCTTAAGCAGAGAGGGTCCACTATTAGCTCAAAAACACACTACATTTTGGAAGGACCATCTTAGTTGGCGCATTGTTATCCATTTGTCTGAAAATTTTGCCTTTGGGCTTAATTTTCAACTGTAAGGGCTTGATTTAACTTGAATTTAGTATTAGTCCGTCAGTTCCACCACTAATACTCGTAATTCCTGCTTCTCTGACTAGAAGCCAGTGACGAGCTTTTTTTCCAGCATATATACGTTTAACTCACTAAGATGACACCACAATTCGGGGCAAACAGGAGGCTTAACTAATATACTTCTCTAATTAGCGCGGTCTTTGTTACCCTGATATCAATTGCATACTCCACGATAGTTGAGATTCCCTACTGCGCCACATAAAGCAAGGTTTTTTTCTACTTCGCTGTTCCTCTGAGTAGGAATAGGAGACATTTCGAACCGATGCATTGCTATCCATTCACTATGTATGCCCTAGTCATCTCAGGTGACTGACTTATATTCCCTAAAGTCCATCAGTGCGATCGGTATCAAGAGCCACTGAAAGAATTTTGCTTTCAAAACAACCAAGGATACCTTCATTCACATTTGCTAACGTCCAATCTTCAGCACCAGGGAGTAAGGGTCTGGTACTGATCGGTAAAGTTTCCGGTAGTTTGAGGCGATGAAAAATCCTCTTTTCGTTGCTACGTGGATAGCACCATAATTAATTTGGTTGATTGCGCTACGATCAGGTATGGTATGTAAACCGTGTGGTACAGTGATATTCTCCACCGCAAGTGAGTCAATTAGCTTAAGTGCGTTTCCTCTCCCTCTTTTAGCGGTCAAATCACTTCAAATTTTGTCAAAGAGCTCGTAGAAACAATTTTAGATACCATATTGGACTTATGTTGCCGAATTTGTCTATGATACCGTTCAAGTTCAAGACTTCTTGGCTTAGTCTGACACTTATATCACAGCCGTATCCAAATTTTTCCAGCCCATCTTATCACTTATGCTGCTCACATTTGCTTGGCTACACGTGGTTTGTAGGCTGCTTCGCAATAGTGGGGTTTTATGTGGCCGCGAAGTCAACCCAACGGCAAGTTAGGCAAATAATTTGTCTATTGTACTTCGTTTATATTCCTTTTACTGAAACTTTCAGTCTTTCTAAGAAAGATGAGTAAGCGCTTCAGTAATACACTGCTATTGTACCAGCAGATACCACGTCAGCGCCGAGTTTCTGCAGCCTGATACGAGCGAGTGCTAGGGAAAGCCCCATACAGCCAAGGCAGACTGTTTTCTGGAGTCTTGAAAGAGCAACAATGACATATTTTCGTCCACCAGAGAACCAACACATACGAGTAGGATGTGATTAGATGAAAATTGGATATAGGATGCTGGAACCCCTTGGGCGAAAGCAATCGGATATTCCAGGGGAAGTAGGATATAAGAGCTGCTGATAACCTATTTTGGGTCCATCAGCATCGTCTCCATTTCAGCACATGAGTCGTTCGCAGATCTTCGCAGAGTGTAAACGTGTTCGGCTTTTCCTTGAGTGAAAAAAAAAACAATAATAAAGTAAAATAATAGTGATACAGTTATCCTAATAAAACTAATTGGTTGAACTTGTATTATCTGACTCGATAGCCAAGCGGTTAGCGGCGTGGATAAGCAAATCCTGGGATACGGGTTCTCGATCCCTGAACTTGGAACTTTGTTTGTTTTTTTGTTTTTTTTTTCTTCTTTTTGTTATTCAATTATATAAAAAAATCAAAAAGTGATAAGGAAACCACGTGATGGATGGTGGAGAGCGCTCCGCTCTTCCCATAACGGTAGTTGCCGGTGCCGTGGCGAAAGCCATTAAAAGGCGGAGGATATTAAAAACTACTCCTACGAGTAGTAATTTAACAAAAATGAAAATGGGTGCTGCTCTAGCAGCTGAGACAGTAAAGACACGACAACAAACTAAAAAACAATCAGTTGATACGTCGATGTTCATCTCTGATGAGATGTATTATAAGGGAGGCAACAACAACTTCGCCTCTCTATTGGCATCTGAATCTGAAGATGAGGATGAAGAGTTAAAAGAACTTACCAGCAGTATACAAAAGCTGAATGCAAAAGTGCTTGCTATTAAGCAAAGGCAAACTGCACGCAGGCAGAAGGAGCAAGTAGAAAGCTCCCAACAAGAACAAAAACAACAAAACCAGCAGCAGCAGCAGCAGAAACAACAACTGCAGCAGCAGAAACAACAGCAGCAGCAGAAATAGCAACATCTGCAAAAACAACAACAGCTGAAACCACTGCAGCTGAAAAAACAGCAGCAGCAGCAACAACAACAACAGCAGCAGCAACAACAACAGCAGCAGCAGAAGAAGGAGAAGGTGCCTCCTATCAACACCTATAAATTAGAGGTAAATGCTACCAAGGACCTGTGTAAGTTCATCATTGGTAATAATTTTAATATTAAGCGATTGGGAAACGATCGCCATGCCATCCACTGTAATACAGTGGAGGGCTACGCGAAAGTGAAAGAGCTCCTAAAAGAAACGACGACGGAGCACTACTCATACACACCGAAGTGTGAAAAGCGGCAATCGATGCTGCTGAAGGGGTTGGAACGCCTTCTGAGGAGATCCTGGCACTGCTCAAAGAGAAGGAGTGCGAAGGACTCAAATTTGTGGGGGTAAAGCCGTTTACCACAGCTAGAGCCAAGCGGGAGAAACGGGGTCTGCCGTTCTTCCTGGTGCAGCTCAGTCCCGAAAGTCTTCTGGATAGTCTACGGAGTATCAATGTCCTAGACTACCAGGTGATTCACTGGGAAAAATTAAAAAGGAGCGAAGGTTCGGGCACGCCGCGTCGAACTGCCAAATGCAGCCTCTATGCGTGAAGTGCGCAAAGAACCACAGTTCCGAGGAGTGTGCTCTGGGTAGGGACGGAGCATCCGATAGGACGCAGCTCTCGTGCGTGTTATGTGGGAACGTAGGACACACCGCAAACTATCGGGGTTGTCCTAAGTTCGCCGTCATTAAAAAAGCAAAACTGGCTCGGCAGGTGGAAGTCAAACGTTCACCTGTTAGGCTTCAAACACCTACCGTCACGTCCCAAATAGCGTTAGGTAGGGGGGCTACGGTACAACAAGCGATTGTTGCTTCTCCGGCGCCAATTCCGAGAATAACGGAAGCTGCACCTAACATGCTGGCCATCTTGCTCGCAATCCAAGGGCAGATGGCTCAGCTGCAACAGCAGGTACAAGAACAGGCCAAGCGGGTGGACCAGATCTATGCGCTGCTGCCGGGCCTAACGCAACACATGTCGTAACGGGTACGCACATGGTGGAGCAAACTTTGAAGGTCCTTGCGGTGAATGTTAATTCACTGATTAGGATCAAACGAAGAGCCGCAATGTTTAAATTTCTACAAGACCAAACTCCAGATTTGCTTTTCGCTAGCGAAACCAAGCTAACCGATAAGCATAAACTGGAGTACAATAATTATATTGATCTTCATTAAAGAAGGTATAAAATTTCACAGAGTGTACAAGGGCGTGTTGCGCAGGTTCCGGGTGTTGGAGGCAGTCGTCGTTTACATCCCGCTCCGCAGTGGAAAGCGGCTGTACTTGGCCTCTGTTTATGCACCTGAGGCTTCACAATCCACCCTATTCATTACAGAGCTCGACACGCTTTTTCGAATTCTGAGGCTGGAATCGGGGGAGAATTATTTTATAATCGGCGGGGATTTCAACGCTAGACACAGAGATTGGGGAAATAATTTGCCAAATACTAGAGGGAACCTACTACTCGATTGGTGGGGTCAGCACGATGTCATGTACAGACTCGGTCTTAAATAAGGCGGGTCTTATTTGGATCTACTGCTGTACGACGAACGCATACGACTGCCAGGTACGAATTTACAAACGCTAAACTATCTGCGCACATTCGTCTATGACAGCGACCATTGCGGTTTTAGCACCGAAATTACAGTTCCCAACGATATTGCGGAATTGGAGGAGTTTGTCCAAAGATATTCTTACAACTACAGTAAGACTCGATGGACACGCTTCTCTGCAACCTTGACAAGAGCGCTCTCCTCGAACACGCTCCACCCACCGTCCAATAGGAATTTGTCAAACGAAGAGATCGTCAATTACCTAAAACAAATGGACGAGACAATTAAACAAACTATGGACACTACAATACCGCGGTATCGACGTACGACTAACGAAGACCTGTTCCGCAATCCTACTATTGACGCACTGCACCGACAGAAAAGTAGACTTCTGACAAGACTCAAAAACTTGTACAGACAGTTAACTGACCGACAAGACCCGGAGATTAGGACACTGAAGTCGTCGATTAAAAATATTCAAACGCTAATAAAAGAGAATTACAGAATTTCTGTAAGTTTGTATTGGAACAACAAGGTTCGGGCTGTAAACACCAGCAACCCGAACATGTTTCCGCAAATCAATAAACTATTTCGGAGAAAAAAACAAAACGACCTTCAGTGTCTTAAAATAGCCCGGACAACAGAAAACGAACGGTTACTGACAATAGCAGGTATTGATCCAAATGAGGCCGCTGATGATGACGACTTTTTTGTGATCGAGGATCCACAGGAGAAGGTTGAGGCCATAGGGTCGACTTTCCAGGAAGTATACAAGGCCACTGATACCATTGGCCCTAATTGCGACCTCGACAGTCGCGTCTTGGTACACGACTTCTGCATTCGAAATGAAATAGGGAACTGGCGATCCGAGGGCTCTGGTTTCACCCGGTTTAGCGACGAAAATAGGGCAAATAACGTCATTGCCAGAAAAGGTGACCTACCCCCGTTCATTTCGAAACAAAAACTCCGTGAGATCTTCGACACAATCAGGGCTAAGAAGTCAGTGGGGACCGATGGTATTCCAAACATCGTGCTTCGACATCTTCCTCTAGAAGCGGTGGATATTTACACCACCCTGTTTAATAATGCAATGAATAATGCACATTATCCAGCGCATTGGAACACGGCGGTGGTTCAACCTATCCCCAAAAAGGGAAAGGATATATCCAATCCGGCGAATCTCCGGTCGATAAGTCTCCTTCCGAATATCAGTAAGGTTTTTGAAAAAGTAATCAATAGAGCTCTGTCTAGGTGGGTTGAGGACAAACATATAGTTCCGGATAATCAATTCGGTTTTAAGGCGGGACATGATATCTCACATGCCGCGTCTAAACTGGTGTCCGATATCCAATGGAATAAAGGCAAAAAACAATGCACTGGTGCCTGCCTTGTTGACTTGGAGAAAGCCTTCAACACCGTATGGTTAGAGGGTCTTTTCTATAAGCTGACTAGGCTGGGGATCAGTAAACCACTCTTGTACATTCTTTATAATATGCTAACCAACAGACAGTTCATCGTGAAAAATGGCGATGTGACTTCTGTTGGAATATTTCAAATTAAAAATGGTCTTCAGCAAGGCGCGGTCAATTCGCCGATCCTTTTCAACATTTTTACAAGCGACTTGATAGGTTCACTTCCCCATACTATTGCGTACGCAGACGATTTGGTAGCGTACAGAACAGGTCCAAAAATCGAGGTCATTAATACTCTCTTGCAGCGTGACTTCGATAAGATAAGACGATTTTGCGATGACTGGAAGTTGAAAATCAACTTTCAGAAGTCGGAAACCATTCTCTTTAGAACGCCGTTGTCTGGAGCCTCTAGGGATACGAGAAAAAATTGGCGAAAGTTCTCTATCATTGGACAACACGGACAACCTCTTGCCTGTCGAAATGTAGTCAGATACCTTGGAATCTGGCTAGATCAGTTTCTGTATTTTGGCAAAAATGTAGATGCTGCTCTCTCCAGAGCTAAAGGTGCTTTTGCCCTCGCAAAGAGACTGTTTTAAAGCAGCCAACTCGATGCGAGGGTAAACGTAATCTGCTACATGGCCCTTATCAGGCCCATGCTGGTATTTGGTTGTCCCGTGTGGTTCAATGTACGAGCAAGCTTAAAGTCTTCGCTTGTACAGAACACCAGAGTCGGAGTACAAGAAATTTTATCCTAATGAGGTCCTTTACAATAGGGCGAACCTAATACGAGTGGACAACTTCGTAATTAAGCTGACTCGAAGGCACATTGCAAGAGCAATGACCTCGACGAATAACCTGATATCTGGGGCTTACTACCCCAATTACCTTTACCACGAGAGTGTGCGCTCGGACGGCGTGTATGTAGGTTAAGTAGACTAAGGTTTATTTTAAGTTAGATATTAAGTTTTTATAAAAAATAAAAAATTATGTCCATATGCTAAGTTTTTCTTAACAAATATTTTTTCTTAGCCTTAAGTATTCAAAATAAATAGTTCTAAGTAAAATGTAAATAAAGTCGAAAGACATAGTCATAAGAATTTAGAGTAGCTTAGAGCGCCTGTGTGAGGCCAATAAGTTAGTATAAGATTGTTAAGTAATTTTAAGCTAGCATTTAAGCATTTTTTGTTAGAATGTAAGAGTTAATGATTAAGTAAATAAAATGCATTTAAAACTGAAAACCATTTCAGCGCAGCGACTAAAGTCCTGAAGATGAAGAATCCATATTGACTTTAGTTTCACATGCGTTCAATCACATTACATAAAAAAAACGGGTGGCTAAGGTTTAGTCATTTCCGACAGGCTATTGTAGTGTTCCTATTTTCATTTCCTTAACGCGCGGCTTTAGTTCGGCCTGAGTGTTTCTTGTCTGACCTAATCATAAGTACAATACTACCAATCTAAATATTTCGAGCTAGGGTGGGGCAGAAATGATATTTTTCAGCCCCGATTAACTTGCTACTTACATAGGCGTTCCTATAGTTCGGTTTGAAATGGGCTTCAAGTAATAAGCCTCTCCAGTTAGTCCGGTCCACCAGTTCCGCACTACTATTCGGTTGAGGTCCCCTTCTACCTGTGCGCGCGACCAAAGGTGAGGTCTTCCTCTACTGTGTTGTCTCTCCGAGTTAAATTCGAAAACTCTACGGGCCGGAGCATTGGAGTCCATTCACTCGACATGTCCTAGCCATCGCAGATTAGGTCGATGTCGCTGTGCAGCTAGTATAGTTCGTCGTTGAATCTTCTCCTCCAAAGTCCGTCAACGCACACGAGACAGAATATTTTTCGAATAATATTACTCTCGAAGCGACTGAGGATACCTTCATCTGCTTCCGATAGAGTCCATGCTTCTGTACCATGAAATAGGTCTGGAATGATCAAGGTTTTATATAAACTCTCAATATAGAGCCCTATCTCTGGATAGGGCCTTGCTACTCAATTGCCTTCTTAGCCCAAATAAACAGCGATTGGCAGGAGTGATTCTTCGTTTTATTTCTGCTGAGATATTGTTGGTAGACAAAGTCCTTTACTACGTCGAGATTATAGCTGTCGATTGTGATGTTCTGTATAATTCCAATAAAAACTGTCATATCCGGGCTTAAAATCGACGAAGATCGTGGGTATCGATTTGGACTTTTTGAGTTTTTTCCACAGTGAGAAGATTTTGTCGATTGTTGATTATACTGGTTTGATATCGCACTGTTAGGGGCCAATCAGGTTATTGGCGGAGGGTTTTAGACGTTCATACAATATTGCAGATAAGATTTTGTATGTAGTGTTGAGGAAAGTTATGCCTCTAGAGTTGCCACAGTTGAGGAGGTCCACTTTTTTTGGGGATCGGGCAAACGGTGCTGAAATTCTATTCAACAGGCATACACTCTTCTGAGCAGATCTGCGAATTGAGTTGGAGTATGCACTTTACGAAGTTATTTCTAGCTGCTTTGAACACGTTGTGTGGTAAGCCCTCACGGCCACATGCTTTGTTGGATTTCAGCTTAAATATTGCTTTTCTTACTTCGTATTGGTTAGTTGGACGGAAGATTTGGCTATCATCGTCTATGTTGAATGGTCTATTCAGCTGACTATGGTGAGCTTCTTCGCCATTATACAGTCTGCAGAAAAAGCTTTCCCATATTCTCAGCACCAGCTGTGACTCTACTACAAGGTTTCCTTCTTCAATTCTACTGGTTTTTGTACGGGTCTTCTTGCCTTGACTTGTTCTTTTTACGTGTCTGTAAAATTTCCGTACGTTATTCCTAGTGATGGAGGTTGTATTCAAAATCTTCGATTACGCACTTCTCGTGGTCTTTTTTCCTCTTCTGTAGAAGCCGATTTTGTTCCCGTAGCTGCGCCGCCTTATAGCCTTCTGGCATGCGTTCAAGTAAGTTTGCACTTTCCGGAATTATTAATCAAAACAGGGATTCCTTGGTAGTGTAGTCGGGTAAATCCCAGCACATAAGTTGCAATGTCTCTGATATTACGCTCGCAGCGTTACCATTGATCTTCGGTTCTTGATATTGGCGGCATAAGAGTTGTTGAGGGATTTCGGGATACGCGTTCTGCGGATATTCTGGCGGTCTCTTGGGATTACTGTTTTTCTACGTTATATCTTCCCACAGTTGTTCTCCTTTGTTGTGACGCTTGCGAAATCCGCATTCGCATTTTGGCTGCAACAAAGTAGTAGTCTGAGTTAATTAATATTAATGTTTGGGCGTCCAGAAGGCTGAATGTATGCCTCACGTCTGTCGCAAAATGATCAATTTGGGTTTGATGATTGATGATTTAGCGTTTGGTGATCTGGAGACCGTCATGTGTATAATGAGATCAGGAAATCGTGTGTACAATTTAAAATATCAGACTTCGAACAATGCTTGCGTGTCTTCCCGATGTGCTCGTAGAAAAATTCTTTGGTGGCGTTGTCCTTGCCTTTCGCAGGAGCATGGTGGCATATTAGCCTAAAATTAGCTAATTTAGCTTTGATGCGTATTGTTATAAGACCCTCGCTCACGTGTCAGAACCTCAAGACTTCATGTTTATGTAAGTCTGCCGCATATGGAAAATCCGCATTCAAATAAGCGCTGTTTCTTTTCTATCTATTGAATAAAGTAGAGCAAATAACATTAGTTGGTGTCGCTTTATATTTTCAAAGTGGTCATCACCCAGTAGACAGCCTGGACAACATCCTCGTGTCCTGCCTCTGTTCTCAGAGGGAAGATTCTGTTTCGGCAACTTGTCGTATATTCCACTCGCAAGCGTAACACTCGCTTCAATTGGCCTGACATACCTTCACATTATTTCTTTGGTCGATTTACTCTTTATATGTCGATACAGCTGCTGAGTGTATTTTGGTGTTTATGTTCCTTCATCTTTAAGTAGGATTTCCTGATTATAGCACAGGCTTTTATTTTGGTTATCTCTGAAACTTCTTAACCTACTACCATACATGTTTTACTTAAGTACTAGCACCCTGCATATTTTGGTATGATATCATCTGCATATACACAGCAAGCATTGCAGGAAGTCATTTAGGTGCTTAGCAGAAACTTAAAGAATTTTGAAGAAATTTGAAATCAGCTTTAAAAGTTCTGCCGAAAGAACACAGGAATGTCGTGGGCCTTAAAAAATTTGGTCTGTATGCGTCCCATCATGTTAAATACTTTTGTTCTAACTAGAAATCCGACTTTCTATGTAAGTCCCAACCGAGGACGCAAGTAGTCTTTACTAAGAAGTCCTCCCCTAGAAAATTCATTGGCGACCTCATTTTCCGAACTTTTTTTTTGTTATTTGAGACCTGGTTGCATTCTTTATTAGGTTTCCGGAGCCATTGCGTCATGATTAGATCACGTTGCATTTTGGACAAAAGGTCCATCCGAATAGCAGTCATGTTCATCCAAAGGTCGACTATGCCTTTTTGTGAGAAGGATGTCACTCTGATACGACTGAAGTTCTTTGCGGTCTTCGGTGTTTATTATACATATAGATCTGTGTCACTTATCACCGGTCACGTTCTTAGCAGTTTCCTCTACATTTTTCTTACACTGAACTCAAGCTAAGTTTTGAGAGATTTACGAGGCTCTCCCATATGGAATATTTTGTTGCTTTCTCTCAGATTTTGCCTTTTCAGGATGACAGAGACTTTGCATTTAGACGATTGCAAAAATATAGGAGATGATAGGCTATAGGACACATTTGGTACTTCCACAGATTGTAATCACTTCCACTGAAACACGAAAAAGTACGATATTCCTGGTGGTGACAGTGAAATCGGCATGAAATCGTAAAGGAAATAGCAGTCTATGGAACGATGTTGTATTATGTTATTCCCTATTCAGATTACAGCTTCTCAAAACAAATCGGAGTGATTTCGGCACAATAAGTTCTCGTTATACCAATCTTTCGTCACAGAATGTGTGAGAAAGCGGAAACTAATGCGTCTCATGTAGTGATGTGCATAGCAGCCATACCAAATGGCAGTGATCGCGGTTGAAGCTTTTTCAAAATCCTCAACGAAAGAATCGGCGCCCTTATTTTTTCAGTTTTTGTTTTGCTTTAATGCGTAAAATATCTCCTACTACCTTAACTTAAAAGATTCTCTCGGTATGGTAGAGGCCGAAGCGTTTCGTTTTCAGTGAAACTTGTACAAGCTGATGAGCCTACGCGATTATTCGTTGCTGCGGCTTTTTTTATTTTTTTATTGGGAGTATTGACATTGAACGATTCTATTCCTTATTATAGACTACTGTGATACAAAAGTATCTTAAAATATTTGGATCTATGCAGGAGAAAAAGAGTGCTTTCAAATGAGAAGTTCTCATGTTTCAACTTACACTTTTTCCGTAGAGTGAAAGATATACTACGCACAACGCGACCAGCTCTAAGAGGTTTATTTCAATGTTAATTGAACATCAGGTCAATAAATTTTAACGACGATTGTCAATGTGGCTCTTGATTTGTTCAGTCAAACAACGATCTATTCGTACGTATACAAGTTACCAGCTAAGAAGCCTTAATTGGATCAGAATCCTTTCAGATATCTGTCGACTGGTGTAATGCAGATGGTGGAAGAATTAACCAATGAATGGCTGCGTAGGTTGCACGTTCGCACAGCGTAGGACGTCAGTGATTGAAGTTCCATTTCTTAAGTGAAGTCGCCCTAAAGGCAATTACCTCTTAAAGAAATTCGCCATATAAATCTTCGGATTGATTGTGAAATGCATTCATTTAGATTTTATTAGATATGTCCGTGATTATAACTCTTTTCGTAAGACTGGCCCTCAATAGGTCATCGTAAGTAACTCTCCATAATAAAAAAAAGGAAAAAACCAAAAATGTTGCCTGGAAATCGTACTCGTACCACCATGGATAACAAAACAAAGCAAAAGCTAAAGCCAGAGAGTTTAAGTACTTTTATATTTTGATGCTTGCGGTAATCTCTCTGGGCCACATTCATTTCATTGGCCAATTGATAAGACCCTATCGCAACACGGGAACACTTTTAAAAATTGTTCGTCCCATTCGCGTTTGTTTGGCCGCGTTGTGTGCACGCTGGTCGGCATACATAAAAATCCATTCTTTATGAATTCGACGACGACGACGACGATGATGAGGGTTTCTTCTTATGGCCAAGGAGCGCATACACTCAAGCATACATGCATTCATGTGTGAGGTGCACTCTGCACTCGCTTTTCATATCGCCTCCTTGGTCAGCACTCACGCGCCGCCGATTTACCCCACTGCCTTACCGAACCGCACTGTCTTATTGTGGTGGGGGAAAATAACTGCATAGTAATGTGAATTGCGCTCGTTTAAAATGTCTCCTAGCGCAAGAACGTTTGTACGAGTATCTGAACGTCATGGATGTCAGTCAGTTAGGATATGCGATCGTGCAGCGGTTGGTTAAGGCCAGTTATCTGCATAGTGTCTAGCCCCAAAAGGTGGTTGCAGCTGAGCTGAACAGCTATCTTCTTACTATGGTTTGTGTGGTCTGGACTAATTTACTCACCCATTCGAAGCATTCATTTCGTGTCTAGGACTGCAGACTACTTATCCTGTCACATGTTAGATGCTGCAGACTCGAGGAATGTCTTGGGTGGAAAGATATCATGGCAACAATAAAGCACCGCGGTATTGTTCTAATCTTCCCAGCAATTTGAACTGCAAGCGATTCCACTGAAAGCGGCAGAATCAGAATCAGAAACAGAATCAGAATCACTTTTCTGTGCTCGTATATTAAAATAAAGGTCAAGATGGGTATCCAGTAAATAGTTTGTTGCATTTTAGCATAGCAGCATTTCTATGCGAAAGCATACATATACTCGTATTCCCAGATTGTGGTGAATTTATCCTCGGCTATGATCACAGTTGCGCCATTTGACAGAAGCAATTTATAACCACACGTCTCCTATCATCTATTTTGCTGTAAAAGTGTTTAACACCAATAAGAGGCGAAGGGAATTCGAGCTCAATAGCTGTCTTACTGTCACATCTGTCTCTTTACCATGAGCGCAGTACGGAGTTGCTTGGCTTAGTCACAGAGTGCAACTAATCATCACCTACAACACAACACGCGCGCGCTTTATACCTAGCAGATGACATTTTAGAGCCCCAGTTCCTCGATCTTCTTCATCTCCCGGATGAGGATCGCTGTGTAGTCATTCACACAGTTTTATTTGCTTGTTTGCTACTCGTACCTCTGCAAGCCTTGGACTACTGCTACTGTTCTTGTTCGAAGGTGTAATTCAACTGACAGGCCGACAAGCCTACAGTCACTATGTCTTACTCCTTTCGTACACGTCCATATTATTTTATTATTGATTTATACCTTTCAGCAATTTACTGCATTTATCATAGTAATTCAGTACATTTATCATTATTTAGATGGTTGGACGGAAGCAGGAAGGGAGATTGTGTCCGTGTCGGTATCCATGCCGATGTCGATGTCGATGTCGATGGTGTCGTTGTCGTTGTCGTTGCCGGTGTCGGAGACGACCAAAAAGTCATTGGTTTGACTATAGCGAGATCGAAGAATGCACTGATGTGCTGGCAAAAGTTGTTCATTTGATGTTAGGCTTGTTCTTTTGGTATTTGAAGATTGCGCTATTCTATGCTGACTTCTGGTTTTGACTGTGCAATAATTGGGAGCTAAAGAAATGTAGAGTACTTTCAATTTCTTTTATATTTTGTCGTAGAAGGTGAAATTAAGAAACCCAAAAGTAGAAGGATTCTCAACAGTTTCAGAAAATTATTTCGACATAATTTTCATTGACGCTTGAGTTACTAATCGTCAGATTTCTAATTCTTATAGTCTAAGAGCTCGCAGCAATTTTTAGGTGTGAGAGGTAGCCAAAAAATAACCAGATGAGTTGAAAGCTGGTGTAAGCATTATGTTAAAAACAAAAGTCTTGCAGGACATGGTCGCGGCTTTAGTGAGTAATAGTGTGCTGAAAACTCATTTTTTCCCAAAATTGAGATAATTGATATTAGCAGTGAATGCTAATTTCATTGTATAGTGTATTTTTATTTGATCGCAGAAATGTTGGTCCAAGACGTTTCGAGTGTGGTAACGCTGTTGCCAGATGGTTTTAAAATTACAAAAAAAAAATGTTTTCTTAATATATGACATACCCAAGTATTAATCGATACTAAAGGTAGGAAAGCAATGCCTCATAAAAGATATGAAGGTCCAAGACCATTTGAACGTGGCACACACTCTGCCAGACTGTTTCGAAATTCTAAAAATATCAATTTTTGAAATAATTGTTATAACCAAAATTGGAGTATACCATAACATTAATAACACTCCCTTGATTACAAATTGGTGGGTCCAAGACCATTTGAACGTGGATTACGCTCTCCCAGATCATTTTAAGATTCTGAAAAAAATTGGTTTTCAAAATACGTACAACCAGTCTTTATATTATCATTTTTGAAATAACGCGACCATATTACCAAATAAAAAATACACCAAAATATAGGCTAACGACACCTAAATGCGTATCTGTAAGTCAAAGATGATTCGGACTTGCGTTCTCAACAACAGACCTGCCTAAAAGTTTTCAACCAAAAAAAAACAACTATTTGTTATCTATAATACAAGTCTTTATAATAGGAAACGCTAAATAATTGGGAAAATTGGCAGCTCACAGAACCTTTATCAGCAAGCCGGAAGGAAATGTAACTATATCAAAACCGAGGCAGCGATGGGAGGATTGTATTAAGGGGCAAGTGTGACAGCCTAAAAAAAAAGCGATTTTTGGGAATTTAAAAAAAAAAAACTACTGTATCAATTGTTTTAAAATTTTAAAGGTATATTTATACATATTTTAAGAATACACAGTAAAATTTTTGAAGAAAAAAATTAAATATTTTTCCAGATACACGCGATCTCCGACGGCGCTAAAAAAAAAGGTCCTCCACTTCTGCAGTGATTCCGGCCTTCTCCGTGGATGAAATATAAAAAAAAACAATTCTCGTTAAACTAGAAGATATTGTCCGTACAATGACCTACGATCGAAAAAAAAATCAAAAATTGACAAAATGGCGGCGTTTTTAAAAAAATTTAAATTTTGGTCGTTTTGGGCCTGCCAAAATTCGATTTTTGATCATATCAAAAAACTGGTAGGTCATTGTATGGAGATCTATATACAGAACATGCAGAAAAAATTTGATAGTGATGGCATCATTTGTCTCCGAGTTATCACTGCAGCAAATTTGAAAAATGCTGTTTCGAGAAAAACGCGTTTAAAGATAAAATGATCGTTTTCACTGTTATAAATGGATTACAATCATACTTACAGCTAATCTGCTGTTCCAGGCCCATATATATACATATATATGTCTGTATACCTGAAAGCCTACAATAGAAACTGGAATCGTATTATAACGGTTGCAACCATTAGGAAGAGACGGTAGACTCCGAACAATACCTCAGGTACGTCCCGTATGCTAATACAACTAAAGGGTCCGCCATCTAACGTTTTTTTTTTCCAACTAGTGCTTATTTCGTGAATGGTAACACTTAGCTCATGTCTGATTTGACAGATAATTAGTTTTATAATCTATTTTGATGATTAGTTGCACTTTCGTTTTCTCTGTGTAATAATGAGTGCTTCAAATTTAAGTGCAAAGTGCATTCGTGGCTATAGTGGTAACCCAAAACACAGTAGTAAAGTGATATGTTTCACAGAAAAAACTGTAGAAAAATGTGTTGAAATACTAAATATTAGAAAAATCTATGGGTTTAAATGTAGTGATATTGCTCTACCAAATGCTGTGGATGCTTTAACCGGATATCATACCGGCTGCTATAGTGATGTCACAGCTGTCCCTAAGGCTGTAAGATCATCTTATGAAACATGTAAGTAAATTTATTCCAAGTTAAATAGTTTGATAGCAAGGAGGCACCAGATACACTGCAGGAAATGCTGGTCAATAATGACGACGGCCTTGTTGAAAGTGAGGAAGATTTGCTTACTTGTACATCTTGTGATTCTTCTGATGAAAGTGATAACTTATACTAACATACCTATAATTATAATATACCCACACATATTTGAATAAAAATCTAACCTTAAAAAACATGTATGTATATACAACAATTAATTTCTTTTTTTTGGGTTGAAAACTTTTAGGCTGGTCTGTTGTTGAGAAAGCCGGTCCGAATCATCTTTGACTTACAGATACGCATTTAGGTGTCGTTAGCCTATATTTTGGTGTGTATTTTGTTTGGTTATATGGTCGCGTTATTTCAAAAATTATAATATAAAGACTGGTTGTACGTATTTTGAAAACCAATTTTTTTCAGAATCTTAAAATGATCTGGGAGAGCGTAATCCACGTTCAAATGGTCTTGGACCCACCAATTTGTAATCAAGGGTTACTAAATTATTAGTGTAATTGGACTTGTTATTGTATTAGAGGCAACCATTCGTCTTACGTGAATTAAGTTGCCTGAAAAAAAGAATGTCTTTCCGACGAGGCTGGGATTCGAAAACCGAACCTTCCGATTTGGAAGCCAACACACTACCACTTGAGCCACGGCCACCCACTACGGGCGGTCCAATACCTCACAACTTACGGTCAGGTTGGCCACAACCAGTAAATTTGTGGATACCACCCTCGGGTGGTGGGCTTACCTTCATATCTTTTATGAGGCATTGCTTTCCTACCTTTAGTATCGATTAATACTTGGGTATGCCATATATTAAGAAAACATTTTTTTTTTTGTAATTTTAAAACCATCTGGCAACAGCGTTGCCACACTCGAAACGTCTTGGACCAACATTTCTGTGATCAAACAGAAATACACTATACAATGAAATTAGCATTCACTGGTTATATCAATTATCTCAATTTTGGAAAAAAATTAGTTTTCAGCACACTATTACTCACTAAAGCAGCGACCATTTCCTGCAAGACTTTTGTTTTTAACCAGATGCTTACACCAGCTTTCAACTCATCTGGTTATTTTTTGGTTACCTCTCACACCTAAAAATTTCTGCGGGCTCTTGGTCTATTAAAATAAGTAAAGTGAATACAAAATTAATATTTTATTTATTTTTATTTTATTTTAATTCTTTTCTTATGATTTTATGATACAATTCAATATATAATATACTTATAATTCGTGTCACGCGGGAGAAAAAATAAGAAAATAAGAAAAGCTGGTGACATTCCATATTTTACTTAAAAAAAAAAATTAAAATAGAGTAGAATGCCACTTCAATGGACATATGTATAATAAAAGATGAGTTTTGGGTGGGGTGACCCTCAAAAAACAACTTCATAAAAAATTAGGTAATAAGTTAGTAAATGTAAATCAAAAACTCAATCAAAACTAATTGCTGAGAGCAGCAGCATCAAAATAATAAAAGCAAAAGATATAATTACACCAGAATATCAGAAATTAGAGATTCTAAAACAACGAAATTAAAAACCAAAAAGCCACATTTTAGTGCATTTCATAAACGTTCCGGGTATTGATATTGCCCTGATCGCCTGTGGGAGTTTATTAAGATGAAACAGAAAAGAAATTACGATACGCAGTGGTGCGGAAAAAAGGTACAGATAACATGTTAGAGAGGTTTCCCCGTAAATTATAATTTGAAATAAGACGAAAGTTGCGGTTACCAGACTTCATGAAAAACAACGCTTTTAACACTTTAAAACAATACAAGTGGAGAACTGGAAGAATTTTTTGGTCGCAGAACAAAGGAAAGCTTGGATATCTACCAGGTTTATGACACTTCTTCTTTTCCTTTTACTAGCCCTTTCCTCGCTACACGAACTTATGCATAACGAGTTTCCCATTTTTACTGCATCGCTACTGCTCCGCTTATGGGGTTGGCTAACGTCGCAGATCGCAGAACGCGTCTGCATACAGCTCGGTCCTGTATCGCTTCAGCGGTTAGCCCCAGGCGTTGTTGTGCATTTGTCATCTGAGCAATCCAGGAATTCTTTTTCCTACCTAGTTTTCTTTTAGTAGGAGTGATCGTAGTTGATATTGCCTTCTTAACGGGATTTTCCGGAGATCTTCTTTGAACGTGGCAATACCAGCTAATTCTATCCGACTCAAGTTGTTCGATTACCGAATTCTTTATGTGTAGACTTCCTCTAATGTGCGTAGATCTAATGCGGTCGCGTTTCGTGACTCCAGTCGACATCGTTAACATTTTCATCTCTGCTGCCGTCATTTTATTAAACGCTTCGTATATTGTCCAGTACTGCGAACCATATGTAAGAGCTGGTCGAACCATCGTGGTGTAAAGTCTTCCCTTCAATTTAAGCGAAAATTTACGGTCACAGAAGATTCCCGAATTTTCTCGCCATTTCATCCACCCCACACTTACTCTGTGCTTTATGTCGTCGTCACATTTCACTTCTACGTTAACTATTGATCCTAAATACTTGAACCTAGTGGTTTTCGGAAAAACTATTCCGTCCAACATTATACCAGGTTTATGACAAATTTTCCTTAAAATGAATTTCTGTAAAATCAGCAACGGCTGTATTTTATTTAGGTAGATACCTCCCCAACAAGTCATTCCGTATTGCAGCTTAGAATGGAAAATTCCATAGTAAATTATCTGTAGCAGCTTATTTGAGCATAAATTACGCAAATAGTAAAGATGTCTAAGTGTTCTCAATAAGTCTGCGTGATTCAAAAAACTCATTCTAGAATCAAGGGTGAGCCCCAGGTACTTAAAGCCGTCTACTATTTGCCTCCAATTTGTGCGCAGAAGATAAGTTAAAAAACATCATTTTAGTTTTGGGGCTTATAACTAAATTATGTTTTGCAAACCAGTGTCTCAATAGATTTAGATCCCAATTGAAATCGGAAACCTGGTCCAAAGGACTGTTCAGACCAAAAGAGGAGCCTATGTCATCCGCAAATGCAGTAGGTGAACCTTTAAAATTAAGATCAAATAGCGAATTTATATAAATTGTAAATAGGATTTGACCCAAAACAGAGCCTTGAGGTACGCCCAGTTTCAAGAACTTAATTTCGCTCCTAATTTCAACTATCTTAACTCTCTGCGACCTATTTTCCAGACATGACCTGAACCAAATAAGGATAAATCCACGGAAACCAGCGTTTTCCAGTTTTCTCAACAACAATTTGTGGTTAACCATATCGAAAGCTACGGTTATATCAATAAATAAACCAGCCGTACATTTTTTTCCATCGAGGTGTGACATCATTTGAGAACAATACTGTAAGAGCGCGTCCTCCGTCGACTTTCCTTTTTGAAATCCAAATTGGACTAAAGAAATTTGTTTAAGTTAAAAAACTCACTATCCTATTTTTCATTAGTTTTTCAAAAACTTTGCTGAAAGTAGGAAGGATTGAAATGGGTCTATAGTTGCCGATCTCAGTAGCAGAACCTTTTTTAAACAATGGAATGACGTCTGCGCATTTGAGGCCATCAAGAAAGACTCCCGCACACACGCAACTATTAAAAATATATGCCAAGACATCCACTACGAAACATCCAATTTGTGCAAAGTTACTAATACCATCAGTACCACACGAATTCGATTTTTTTAAGGTACCAATAACTTTTAATATTTCATGAGGAGTTATGGGCTGAAAAACAAAACTAGTACACTGCAATGTTTCAATACTCATACATACGTATGTATGCCTCTAACATGGGATTTACAGAGAATGAGCATGAACATACTGAGAGCCTTTTAGCATCTATCCTAGTGCATCAAACGTCAGAATTGCACTATATATACGTCGATGTATGCAACAATGTTATAAGTGCTCTGGTGGATATTGCATATTGACCAACATCCTTGTTATCTAGTTAATGACTCTTCTCAAACTGCAACCCCTGATGATACAACTGAAGACATTACGGGCTTGTATTTTAAGCTATTTCTCGGATGATGAAAAAGAAATCAGCGGACGCAAATGTCTGACCCTGTAATCTATGATATTTTGGCTCCAAGGGCGAATAATCTCCGGAATGTAGTAACTAAAGGAAGTATATTTTTTTTACATTCTTCCACTTCAATGTGCGTAATATGGGTTTAAGGTCGTCAGGCACCTAAGGCTTCTATGGGTGGGAGAAAGTCCTTGAAAGAACCCTACCCAATCTCGAGCAAGTGAATATTTTTGACGTCAGCTTAACAATATGAACTCAACCTATATAAAGTTACCCTAAAGGTGATCGACGACCAAAAATTCAGCAAGACACTTACCGCAAAATTCTGAACTCTCTGAAATTCAAAATTGGCTTGGAAGAAGAGCTGAACACAGAATGAATGCCCTCGAGAAAGACGTAAGTGGGTGATGTATTTAAAGTTGAAAGGCTCTATTAGGATAGTTAATAAGAAAGCCTTTAGTGAATCTAAAAAGCAGTCTTGCAGAGACTTCAATCTATTTAAAACCTAAACGATTCTGTCAACTCAGTACTCTATCTACAACCCATCAAAAGGCGGAATTTAAGCTAAACGGATGAAGATGAAACAGTCGAGATTCTAACGAGCATTCATTCCCCTGAATAAAAAGATTGTTGTGCAAGAAGTCTTAACAGAAAACGTACAAAACGGAAAGAGTTTCAAACAGTATTAACCGCGAAATAAAAAGCTTGTTAGTCACTTAGCCTTGATGTGATTTCACCCACAATGCTTCAGAAGTATTTGAAGGTTCCAGCTGGGATAAGGATGATTTCACTATACAATCTGCTCCTTAATCGATTTTTCGTTGTTCGCAGCAACTTGGCCTTTGTGCATCCACTATATAGAAAATTCTGTGTAAAGATCTTGGTCTCACGTCTTAAACGATCCAATTGGTGCTAGAGCTAAAGCCGCCTAACCATTTATTGAACTGATTATTTTCATCATTAAGAACGAAACATCGACATATAAGCTTTCTCAGCGAAGTCGTAATCCATCAACAGTTGCCAACAGTTTTCTACAATTGCACCAGAATTGGGAAGAAAAGGTGGGGACTTCTACCAAAGATGATTCAATATACTCGTAAGTACGCTACTGTAGCGTAGTGGATCATATCATCACATAAGGGCAGCGGTCTTATTTTAACAATACGACAATATAAAATAGGCCAAAGTGTGTAAAACGGCTAGAACGTGCCTCTGCATCTTTTGCTTCTAGTCCGGCACAGAAAAATGTTTTTTCAGTGACTGATATATCTAACTTCTCCATTAAATGATTATCAAGCAATCATAATGGGTTCCACTATTTGCGAGCTCTGTGTACTTCTCGAGCCATTTTAGTTTGACCTCAGACTTTTTAAATACAACATGGACTCACGGATTATGTCATATCCTAAAGAAAATCCAAGCAGATGTCGAAAGCATTTCAAATAGTTCAGTAACTAACTCACTAACTAATTGTCCATCTCAGGCGCTTGATGCGAACTTCTCTCACCAGGCTTATTGAGTGCTAGGCTTGTAGAGAGTTTGGTGCAAAGTTTTCCAAAAATCGATCGAAAAGATATCTTCACCTAACTTCTCCAACATACAAATTGTCACACTTCAGCAGCCAAACTTTCCTCCTGCAATGTCTTCGAAATGAATATTAAGCTCGTCTGATAAACCGGCCTTTAAATTAAAATTAAGGTATTGCTATGTTTGATGGTTGGATACTGTAGGAATAGGGTACACATTGACTGGCATCAACCTCGTGATGCCCAATGTTGTAACTATTACTACACTTCAATTGCGCTTATTTTACCTTTAAGTGGCAACCATGGGATACAGATTGTATTCCATCTAGATACGACAACGGGCGAATTCCCCAGGCGGAATCAACGCTGGCGCCAGAGTTTCAAACGGAAGCAAAATACAAATCTTATCTGGACTACTTTGACATTTTTGGAGTCCAGGCAGATAAAGATCTCCAAGTATGGTTCTTGGAAAAGATATGGTGGCGGACGAGCCCTTAATATGCCAAGGGCACTGCTCATATCACCGAAGTGAAACTGACATCAGTTTAACCGGCCCCTCGTCCTAGGGGTGTTCACACTGGAACTGGCCCTCCAGGTTGGGGGTTGTTCATCACGGTGACTTCCCTTCTACGTAAAAAGCAGTTTGTTATGTGAGAAACACCAGCCTCGGATGCCAATAGACCCGCTCATTTAGGATTACGATCCGGACCCTTTGCACCCTATGCACCTGGAATAGATGTACACACATATGTACACTGTACACCCTTGGTGCTGCTTATTAACTTGAATCTGTCGTCATGCGATACAAGGCAGATATTACCGAGACCCAGAACATACGATACTGAAGACTCTATAAAGGAAGAATTATATGACCTCCTGGACGAAGCCTGTCCAGAGTATGATGTCAAAATATGCGCAACAGCGCGTAATACGGTAATATATAGCACTAGCTTCCAAATACTGCGAACCTACACACCAACGTGGCACACTCCAGATGGTCGATCCACCAACCAAATCGACCATGTGTTAGTAGGTGCTGAAAACATGCTGAACGTGAAAATATTCAGAGGGACAAACGTGGACTCTAACCACTCGCCCAGAAAAAGAAATTCAAAATTGGAAACCTTAGCCTGCCTGTAGGAGCCAGATCCAACTGAAAGCGTTTGAGCGGGAAACTACCATCGAAAAGAAGGCTTAGTATGATGATGAGTTCGTGCGCCGGAAAAAGGTGATAGAAAATGCGGACCTGCAAACGCTGCAATGCAAAACAAGGGCAGCGAGGAAAGAGTATCGCCCCAAAAGAAGGGAGGAGAAGAAGATTTTGTGTAAAAAGAAAAGGGCCTACACAGTCTCCCAGAGTTCCACAACAGCAACGCCAGCCGTATATTTTTCAGGAAAGCTAAGCGACTGACAGTTGGCTTTAAGTATGGAACGCAGGTTCTTCGAAAGAGTGAAGGAAACTTAGTCTTCGCGGCGCAGGGAATAGTAGAGCTGCTTAAGGAACACGCTAATCGGCGTGTGGCAGTATTGATTCCGGCCCAGCAGACTGATAATCGACCAAATTTGTACATTAACGCAAATATTGCAAAAGACCAACGAATTTCTAGTCGAGGCTCATCGTCTTTTCACATTCACAATCTTGACATCTACATGGTGATTATCGAATTCAGGATGCCGGCAAAACTGATCCAGCAGTGTCGCATGACGAACGAAACAGTTCCTATAAACTATTCCAAATCTGTACCGGATTTCGGCAAGGAGATACCCTGTCATGTAATTTGTTCAATTTGGTGCTGGAACAGATAGTGAGGAGAGCGAATGGAGGAGAAGATACAACCACAAACTCTATGACCCGTATCAAGATGTGGATGTAGTCCAAAAAGCTATAACACATCGACAATATAGACAATAATGCTTCAGCAAGGAGGGTCTTCGAATCAAAGCCCCAGGTTCGAGGTGAAAAGGAAGACCGAACCTCCGTTTTAAGTACCAAGCCATAGCGGATGCCAGAGCACTTAGTCTAGACAACTGGAAGCAGCGTGCCCGGAATGCCCAGGAAAGTGGAAGGCTGGTGTGTCTCGGGCAGAGACTCTTTACGAGTCGTGAGCCCGTTAAGTAAGTAAGTAGTATTGCTATTTGTACTTCATTTTAGTCAGGTGGACCAAATCTTGTTTTTTTATCGCCAAAGAATGACAAGTCAGTCTGACAGTGGAGTTCGGGTCGTCTTCTTCATTAAGCAGACTGCGAAAGTGTTTTTTTTTTCGATATTTTCAGCTCTCCGAACTAAATTTTCCTGCTCATCTCTCCAGGTTTTTGTTCGAGTCTTGTTTATTCGACGCACCCTTTTCGGACCCTAGTAAACCTCAGTCGCTTGGTTCTTTTTTTGAACTAGCCAATCTAGTCGTTCTCTGCGGGACCATTCCAAAAATTAAGTTGGTTTGTATATGCGTCACATAAAATCCGGGGTTTCGAGTGCGTGGCCGGGGAAAACGCAACACATCAATTGCGGCATCTGAACATTGATTATATTTACCTTTCAAATTCAGAATGTGAATGCGTTGAAGAGATGCGTCTAAGACATCCATAGAGGTAGGCTGCAACTTGGTAGTCTGTCCAAGTCCACAGTAGCTGCTCAGAACGATTTCGCATCTATAAGGCTGGAGGATCAGCATGTGTTGCCGATTTGACTTGATCATGTGACCGCCATCTTCCGTGGTGTAGGCTCAACTTCCAATTCTATCACCAAAAATCTCCTTTTTTTTATTATTTCATAATTATGTCCTTACTCGTACGTTTGTCGAGAAACTCCTAAAACCTTTTTCTCAAAAGCATCCCCTATTCCTTGAATTTGGCCTTGATGCTTTCGCTTTATATCAGTCTTGGACCCCAGATAGTCGTTCAACTACAATCATTCCAAGATCTCAACGACATCGTTCGGTATAAAGCTTTTAAAAAAATGTAGCCACAATGGAATAACACAATTGGCACCATTGTTCTGAGCAAATTAAGTACTGAGCCGACAGAAACGTTTTGACCTTTGCTACCAGTCCAACCTGAGTTTTCCCTTTTTCAAGGAACTTGAAGCCAAGAACGTCTTCATTCTCCTACGATACCTATTCAATTAGTTTAGCGATTCAACTTCGACGATTATGACTGAGTGAGTGGCTTGTACTCCATCAGGAGAATCGTCACCACATCCAATCAACTATCGGATTCCCGATTCTTCACGTTTTCATACGTACGAGTATATACCACCACTCTTCTGAGGCATTGTTAAAAAGTCATGTACGAGTATTTTCCTGCACGTATTCCTTTCCCATTTAATTAGCACACCATTGCTTGCCTTCTCCAGGTATTCGTTCGTATAAAATTAGTAAAAAAAAAACCCAAAACGAAAACAAGTCATTCAAACAAACACATGTACATAAGTAGGAGGGTAGATATCAAGCTGCTTCTTTACGAAAACTAACTAGCAGAGCGCAAATATATCAGTTTGCTTTGGTGCTGCATATTCTTGATTACGTTTATTACGAGTATGCTTCTCAAGAACGAGCTGAAAGCGAAGAAGAAATGCTTCATCATTTTCTGAGATAACCTAGAGACACCAGAGGTACAGATCTGAGTTTGCTTTCTTTTCTTCGTAGGAAGATGGAAACGAATTGCAAGTAAAAATGAATTAAATAAATAAGGAACAGTAGGAATACAATGCTTGGTATTCCATTGTTATGTCTCATATGGAATTCTGTTGCGGAAATACACTTCTCGGGCTCAACTTGGCAACCGATGAATGTCATACATGAGAAATTTTAGACAACAACAAGTAATAACTTGTATTTCGTAAAGTTTTGTGAACACTAAGTGGGAAACTTTTGTTTTGTTTCATTCAAGAATTCCCAGTCACAAATGTATGTATGTACAAAGAATTTGACATCTTTTTAAGACTATATTGTGCATTTCTTATTACTTCAAACCTTGAGTAAGCATATAATTAAAGGACACGGGATGAAGACTGACCTAGAGTTCTGGCACATACGAAAAATATTTCTGATCCGAGTAGATAGGTAGGTAGCTACAAGAGGGCCAAGGTAAGATGTCTTTATAAAGGAGTCCCAACATTTGAGCTAACTAATCACCTAGAACCAAATCCTTGACCAGAACCCTTCAATAAAGAATGCCTTACCAGACTTGATACAAAGCTTTGAATAATTGGTCTTGCCATTAAGCCATGTAACCGTGCCTTATACAATCTTGTTCAAAAGTATCAAGCACTTTTGAAAAATAGTTTAAAAAATATTGCATTTGCGAAAAAAGGTTGCAGTTAGTACAAAGTGGGGCGAAGGTAATGTCATAATGTGCCATAATTTTTGCAAAGGGCATCAAGTGCCATTATTCTTTGATATTTATGTTGTAGACAGATTAATTGACAAGAGGCAGTGAAGTGACCCCCACCTGAATTATTGGTACTGCTTATTTGCAAGTTATAAAGACCAGGAAATACAGAGATCGGCAGGACATTCCATAAGCGAGTTGTACGGCTTAGGAACGAATCACGATATGGGCTTGAGGGTATACTGATGAGCATTCATAGGTAGACGGGTGCTACGGTTGAAAGTTTGAATGGGCGGAATGCTACTGGTGATTTCAGTGGAGCACTGATGGTGGAAATAGCGATAAAACAAAGTGAGACAGGAGACATTACGTCGTTGTTCGAGGGTGTCAATTGATTGACTGATATTAGTATCGTCAATAGGTTTTAACGCACGGTTTTGAATCCTATCTAGCAGGTGCAGAGATCTTTTAGGAGCACCTGACCAGATGTGGGCATTGTACTCCAATTTTGCCTTATATATTGAGGCCAGATCAATATTTCTTACATCGTTTGAGGAAACCTAGACATTTCACAGCATTTTTGGCAACATCAAATATGTCATTGACACACATACCGAGAATGGAAAGTTTTTCGGTTTCGACGATGCAAGTGCCATTCATGGATAATGGCTGGGTGCTTAAATTTCGCTTTAACGAGAGCAGACAGCATTGTGTTTTGGAAGCATTAAATTGCACTCTGTTGATAGTTCCCCAATTGGTTATGCTGTTGATATCGGAATTTAATGAGCTTCGCATACGCTGCCGGTCTCGTTCTACAGCCGAAGAGCAGGGCCGCGAGTCCAGGAACGAATATGAAAAGCAGAGAGTACTGTCATCAGCAAAGGAATATATTGTATTAGAAGTAGCAGACAAGAGATCATTAATGAAAATTAAAAAGAGTGTCGGAGAAAGAACAGAGCCCTGTGGCACACCAACATGCAGGAGGAGAGGGAAGAAGATTCGCCTTTTTTAGGGACGGGCTGGACAAATGCTGTTTTCCATCTGCTCGAAAAGAGTCCTAAAGAGTAGGATTGATGAAAAAGCTTACGCAGTGGTAGTTCTTCCAGCGAGGAAGAACGACTTCGCAGAAGAAGGGGAGACATACCATCTGGAACAGCGGATTTATGTATGTTAAGATCTTTAAGTACTCTTGCTACTACACGAGTGCGAAAGTGGATTCGTCCCATTGAGGATTCGACGCACTCAAGTACTGGAGGGGACAAAGCAGAATTTGGGAGTGTTGAGCTGGTCGCAAAGTGTGCAGCAAGCAGATTGGCCTTATCCAAAGAGCTGACAGCTGGTATGTCATTGTAAATGAGCGTTGGGATGGAGGATGGGACGGAATTTCTAAAATTTTTGACAAACGACCAAAATGCTATCACACCGAGGACGTCCACAAATATCGACGTGACAACGATGCCCATAATGTTGGCAAAAGACCTAAAGATTTCCCTTATAAAGTAAAAACAGTTCACCAGTTACTGCCTGCTGACCTTCAAGTGACCTTACTCCCATGCTCTGTTAAACCTGGTGCAAGAAGAGGATGGTTTTGTATCCAAAATCATAATGAGTGGGGCTGGGCTTCTATTTCCACTTGAGGGATTATGTGAATAAACAAAATTTGTTTTTCTGGGCACGGAAAATCCACATGAAGTGTACGAAGAGCCATTGCATTCACTCAAAGTGACTGTTTGGTGCGGTACTGGCAGTGAAAAAGAGAGTGGTCCATATATTTTTATTTTGAGGACACCTTCGTTACCACAGTAACCCTAGCTGATGAGCTCTACACACAGATGTTAAACGAGTTTTTTTTTTGCCGCAAGTTTCTGAATTGGGTCTCGAGCATTGTTGGTTTCAGCGGGATGGAGAAACCGCTCACACAGCTCGGGCAACAATGGAGATTTTGAACCACCAATTTCCAGGCCGTGTGATCTCCCGTTTTGGCTCGCCAGACTTCTTTCTTTGAGGCTTTTTGAAATTTCGCGTTTATCCCAACCAACCACAAACCTTGTCACCAAAGTCGTGAAAGACAACATTGAAGAAGAAATCACCAATTTGGAGCCATTTGTTTTGCGAGACACAATTCAAGATATAGTAAAACCAGCACAAATTTGCGTCAACCCAGTATGTGGTCATTAGGCCGATATCATTTTTTCAACTTAGTGTCATCAGTCCCATAGGTAAACTTTTCGTGAGAAAAGAGCCCAATTTTTTTTTCATTTCTAATACAATGGCAACCAAATCACATTTTTGACATTAGGTACTTTTGGCTTACAGTGTATTTTGCACTGCCGCACATAGCAGATGGTAGCTTGCGGCACTCTTCTGATATGATTTCATTCTACTCATCCTCCAAATGGAATTTAATCAACCTTTTGATACTATTTAGTGCTAGTGGATATTATGCTTTAAGATGCATTCTAATGTATTCTGGTTTTTAGACTGTGCAGGCTATGGAAGCAGGTCAATAACATTTTGGTGGGGTTTTCTTGATACAGTTTGACAGTAAGATATTTATGCTACCGAAAATCTGTCTAGAAGACAGATGCATCATGGTTTTCATGACCTTTGTGGACTGTTTAAAATTATTTGCCGATCACATGTCCACATTTTCACGACTCTCTCCCAGCAATATAGCCCCAAATGTGCTACTTCACAACAGGGGTGGCCGCGGTGTAGTACCACTACAATCGCTTCTCACTCGGAGGGTCCAGGTTCGAGTCCTGCCCATGGCAAGCCAGTTTTTCATTTGTAATTGGAACTCAGACAGAAAAATTCTGCGTGTGAAGGCATAACACTGACACGTAGATTTGGCTGTTGTAGAGTTTCAAGCACAGAAAAAAATACTGTGAATTATACCTCGATTCACTCTGAGTGAAGCAAAACCTCTCCGTCCTATTCTGACTCCCGCCTTGGAGAGCGAATATCGAAATCAAACACACCTGAGTTTCAAACCAAAGTGGATTACTGATACCGCAACAAACGTCCCTTTCGCCCAAGGGGTTTTAAAAAGGCCTAGTCCTACAAGTTGGCGGCTATGCGTGGGGTTACCTACCCGACTCACTGTTACGCATCAACCAAGAACCCCCAGATTAGTACGGATCTACTATTGACGACCCTGATAAACAAGAAAAGAACATCAACGTTCGAATCTGCACATGGAATGTTCAGACCGTCGACTTTGTAGTCGACTGCTATAAGGCAGATATCACCGCCATTCAGAAAGTGCGGTGGGATAGGCCGGACAAAAGAATAATGAAAAAGAGTGGAATATACTACGCCGATATCTACAGAGAAAACAAACAGAGTGTATTTGGGTGCAGATTTGTTGTAAGAGGCGAACTGAGTCAAGAAGCCCAAAGATGTCGACACGTAAGCAAAAGCCTTATAAAAATCATCAAGGCCCATCAAGGCTCCCATAGAGGAGGAAAGAAAACCCTACGGAAGAATGTTGCTACGAGCTATTCGACAAAACTTACAAGTAATGTCCGAAGTACAATTTTAAAATCGTCTTAGGTGATTTTAATGCCAAAATAGGAAGGAAAGGTCCTTCCGCAGTCAGGATGCAAGGCCTGCACGACACCATATCTGGGAACGGACTAAGGCTTTGCTGCGTAACGGAATATCACTATAGCTGATATAGAGACACCACAACAATGAGGAAATACTGTGATCAGATTTCACGTTGAACGGCTGCAATCGCAATAAACCGCCAGAGTCTTTGCCGGCTATCAGTGCGATTGTGACGGATCATAGAAAAAAAATTTTGAAACTTCACAAAGCTCTATAAATAGATAAAATGAGGATGGTCACCCTAGATTACAGGATTTGAAAAACACTTTTCTGTGTCATCAGTGCTCAACATAGTACTCGTAGATAATTCCTACCTAAGTCCTCTTGAGAACCCGCCATTCTCATACGAAGTCAGCCATTACTCGTATGTGCCTATACTCGGTCCTATAGCACGAACACGAGATAGAGCGTCGATATCCCGAGCTCGAGTTGTGTATGTATACTTTCAGCACAACTAACTTAGTATAATGCCTAGAATAATACAAAATAATACAATGAAGAGTTGAGAGTTGAGTTGAGAGCTAGTGAACAATTCTGTTGCTGGGCTACTGGCTCTATGGCTGCTTATCTCCTTGGCGTTCATAAACAAAGCCAAGCAAAACCAAGCCAAATTTTTTTATTAAGCTGAAGTTTTGCGTTACGTGTTGATGATGCTTTTGGTATTGTTACCAAGTAATGTCTAGGTAGGTACTTTGACAGTGGTAACAATGATGACGATGTTGATATAGTTGCTATGCACGTAACTCGTATATTCTGCTCTCACCCACGAGGCCCCCTTTACTGCTTGTGGTTAATTCCGGCCGAGATAGTGCCCACCACGTGCGTTACCCCCTCTATTTTGGTTCTCTACTCTAAGTCTGTCGCCTTTTCGTTCCTCTCCTATATTTCATCCTGTCCGAGCTGCCATACAACGCGCACGGTACACGGGATGGGCCACCGTTTCCTATCGAATTGTTAGCAATCATAACAAGATGGGTGTTAAGGAGTGTTTGAAGTGAAATAACTGGTATAAATAGTGATACAACAAGCTAAGAATGCTTCATCCTTGTTGGCTAATGTGTCATTTAGAAGTATTGTTGCACGCCATCTTCTGGGTCCAAAAGAGACCCAAATCGCTGCATTTCGCTTTTTCGTTTCGTCGGAGTTTAGAATTATTATCCAACGAACGAAAAAACTCAATATGACAGCATCTATGCCATGTTTTTTTTTATTAGTAAATATATACAAAAATATACATTCATTTCAAATTAGAAAGTTCTACGACATTTTTTCATTTGTCTATTTAACTATTCAAGAGGAAATTTTTTAATTGTTTTTTTCTTGTTTTATAATTTGTTATATGTTTAACCTCATGAGGTAAGGAGTTTATTATATATTTATTGTGCGCGTTGTCTGGTATTGATTTCATTTTCTAACTGTCGAATGAAACGATTGTCGGCTTGGTATTCCAAAACCACCGTCATCTTTAAGATTTGTTCGACTTTGAGGACCTCAAAGCTGCTTTCATTTTACTGCCTGTTACACTTTTGAATTATTTTTAGAGCAGAATTTTGAAGTCTCTGGAGCTTTTTGATGTGAGTTGTGGCTGCGTTTCCCCATGCAAGAATACCGTATCTAAGCTTTGATTCTATTAATGCATAATAGACCTGTCGTAACACCTGCTCAGAAGCATGATACTTCAAGTGAGCTACTGCGTAGCTTGCTTATGTGCTTGTCCCAGAGGAAGAGTGAGTCAATAACTACACCAAGGTACTTGTAACTTTCAACTATTTCGATGCGTTCTTTAGACATGTTAATACAAGATCTATTCCTGAAGTATATTTGCTTATCTGTCTGTTTGAAATGTGGACTCCGAATATGCATTAGCTTTGTTTTCGAAGCGTTAATCACTAATCCGTTGTCGTGGCACCATCGCACAGCTGCATCGAATTCCTCTTGCATCATCTAGTGTATCTAGTGTCCTATGGCGAACAACAATTGCCGTGTCATCAGCAAAAGCGAATGGAGTACTAGCCTTAAAAATCCGCAATAGTTCGTTTGTGTAGAGAATGAACAACAGTGGACCTAGATTAGATCCCTGGGGAACGCCATATTCAATTTTCTTGGCCTCACTGTACGCATCACTTATCTTGACGGAGAACGTTCTGTTGTGAAGATAGTCTGCCATCCAATCAGCCATCACACCTCGAATTCCGATTCTTCGTAACGCTTCTAATAAATTTGAATGGTTGAGAGTGTCAAAAGCCTTACTAAAATCCATAAACAACACCAGTACATGGTAACCTTTATTTAAGCCCTCGTTCACGTAGTTAGAAAATTCGCCCAGTAGTTGTCCTGAGTTTTTTTTCTTCTGAAACCGGTACTGGCTTTTGTGTATAAAAGAGTGTTTTTCAATAAAATGTTGTAACCTTCTTACGACGATTCCTTCTAAGCACTTTTCAAAAACGGGAAGTATTAAAATTGGTCTGTAGTCAGTTAATTGATTTTTAGCTCCACCTTTATAAATCGGTCTTACCACAGCAATTTTAAGTGTTTAGGTATTTTTGCTTGTGATACTGTGATTTATTATACTACATAAAACCGGAGCAAATACAACAGAATGCTTTTTTATGTCCATCGCTCTGATTCCATCGATTCCAGGTGATTTGTTTTCTCCAAGCGACTTAATAATCATATTAACCTCATTGTTATTTGTCGGATATGAGAAGATTGAGTTTCCTATGAACCTATTTATGTTGTCCGATGTCTTCATATTACAATGATGTATTAAATTTGCCGATTGTAAAGAGAAGAACTCGGCAAAGTCGTTAGGAAAAGAGCCGGTTCCTGTTTCGAAATTGTTCGTTATTATTTCATCGATGCTGGATATTTTCCTTCCTAGGATTTCATTTTTTAAGCCCCAGGTTTTCCGTGGATCTGATTTAAACTGAGTGAATTGATTTTTATAATAGTTCGATTTCTGTATCGCTATATTTTTGTTGATTTTGTTTCGTAGGGTTTTGTATTCTAATTCATAGCTTTTGTTTCTTATATTATTTTTCCATTTTCTGTATAATTTGGCTCTTTGTTTACATTCTGCATTGAGTGTCTTAGTCACTGTCTAGCAATGTCTAGTCTTAGTCACCCTGCCAGTATGCCACATTGTGCAGAATGACAATGGAGGATGCTCGCCCGCCATAAATGTCGGAAATAATCTTCCCGAGACCTTTGATTTCAAAAAATGAACTAGACTAGGCGACGCGCTCTCATGTTTGGAGGAAGAGGTTTAACGGCGAACTGTACTAGATTTATAATGTCATTGACTTGGCTCCTAAGATGGCTGGGGCGAGCGAGCTAGAGCGAATGACCACTAATGCTCCAGCATTAATATTCGATTCCAACCCGGAGGGACAACGCCTCAACCACCTGCTCTAATTGAAGAGGCCTATTGGTTGAATTCCAAGTCCACTCGTACTGTAGCGGCATCCAAGCTAGTATTAAAAATATCTGGATACACTATTGATACAAAGTCTTTCGTGTAGGATAGGTAGAGTTAACAGAACCCTCGAAATGATAATAACACCATTCGTTTCTATAGCAGCATACTTTAAACGAAATTTTCATTACTTAAATGACTGTATGGCATTGAAATGGAAATCATTCAAATTTCTGGAAACGTACCCTTAATGAACCACTTCAGCTCCTATCCGTTGGAGGGCCATAGGACACAGACCTCTGATGAAAAAAGAGAAAACACTAGCGTTTTTGGGAACATTGTCAAGGTAGCTACAGCAAATGGTAAACAACACCACAATGAAGGTGTGCATTTTAGTTAAGCTTGGCAGTCAAAATAAACTTCCTTTAAAAAGCAGCATATCCATTGTTTTCTACGGCTTTATGCACAGTGATTTTAAGGTCAGTGCTGATAGGCTTAAACCCAAAGGTATACCCCTATGGTGGAGCCACAGTTCAGCTCTTGGAATCTGCCAAATTGGTAATTGGAAAAGTTATTACTGTGGACCTTTTAATAGCAAGATGACCTGGAACAGCAAGTGAAACAGAACTCTCCAATTTAGAAAATTGACCGGCATCATATTTCGGTTGCCAGAATAGCCTAGTAAGTCAAAAAAGGTTGAAAAGTTGAAACAAACTACAATAAAAGTCTACTAAGGATGGATTCCAGAGAGAAGCACTTCAAGAACCAAGTAAAATACATCCGAAGCGTATTGGTCAGATTAATGTGTTCGCCTCCCCACAAAGCATAACTCAAATCTTCGCCCGTTTGTAGCAATTCATTTGTTTTTTCGCTTCATTCTACTAAATAAACGAATGTTGATGAAGTCACGATTCTTTTTCGAATGAAAACTGAGCCCACTGAAATCAGGGGAGACCACCACGCCATCGCTACTACTTCAGCCTCCTGCTACAGCAATTCTGTTTCTGTTCCGCTAAATGAAGATATCACTGGGAACGGACGTTGAAAAAATAAACAGCAACAGCCGCACAGTCGCAAGTTTGCAGATTGCGACAAGAAAGCCGTGTTGTTTCAGGGTACCATCGAGTAGGTACGAGTACGAGTATCTCATTTTCATCCTTCACACATATGAGCAGCAACATAATCGGCAGCAGCGGTGTAGTTTCTGCATCTGCATCTCAACCTGAAACGAAGAACAGATTGACTCTGCTACTGTTGCCGTTGCTATTGCTTTTGCTTTTGCTGTTGTAGGTAAAAAAGACATCGAGCAATTCTGGAAATTTAAGAAATGACAAACAACTGTCGCGTTGTGCTACAGGTATCTCTGTTCTGTTCGTCTTCTTCATTCTCCATTCCACCAACTTAGATGGGTGATGTTACCCCTGACTAGGAGACTCAAATTAGTATGAAAGGCCTCAGTGTGTGCGTCTATGCCTATTGAAGGTTTTAGGGAATTAGAGAATCTTCTAATCGCATCTATCTGTGCAAAGACCTCCATAGCGAGATCGCATATCCTCATCGTCCTCATCATTGAGCAGTGAACACACATTTCGCATTCCTAATTCTCATTTAAAAATACGAATAGGCACTGGTAGTTTCGTTTTTCATAGTCAGTCACTAAGCGCGACGTGTGTGTAGGACGTACGAGTACAGAGCGTCTAACTAGTTGTAGTGTAGAGGGAATACGACGGCAGGTAGCACAGCAGCCACAACATAACATATCCGAGTAACTAATGCAATATCAAGCAATTTACGTTTGCATTCAATTAAAAGCGGAATTGTGGCATCGTTTCTACTCGTACAAACACACATTCAGGCTATCCCCAACCCGACTAGACCGGAGGAGGGTTCTGGTTATGTCTATAGTAATGTTAGAATGGAAGTAGTACATTTTACAGAGCGGTAGATTTGCGAGCACTGTTGGCGATGTTGATGACAGTTCAAGGAATCGACATGCTGCAGGGATTTGCCAGTCTAGCTTCCTTCTTCCTTTATTCCTCCATAGGGGAGGCGGAAAGCTATGGTCATGGGACATAAGTCAAGTTAATTTATTGGTTCATTCCACTACTGCCGCCGCAGGGGAAGAATGAAAATAAATTAGCATGTATGTCTCAGAGAGATAGAGGAGTAGGTATGCTACATCTGCAATGATTTAATCGGTGGGGTGGGAAAGAAGGCCGTAGTGCTCATCGAATCGGATTACCTATAGTGAGTAGCATTTAGCCAGCGCGATAGAGTTGTGAAATCCGATCGATTGTTCCAGTTGGTAATTGATCAGATAATTTTGCTTGACATTAGCAAGCTGATTGAAGTGGAATCTCCCTCTTTGATGGGGTTCCTGTACTTTGGGATTTTCTTCTTGATTCGATGACGGCAATTAAAATGGAAATGTGACTGAAAATACACAATAGCTTAAACGGTTGTTCGTGACAGGTGTTTGTTAGCACAGTGACAACATTGGTCGGCATACGGGTAAGTTGGCAGCATCCATCCATTACGATCACTGGCTTCTATGTACGAATGTATTGTGCATCAAACTCACTTTGGATTAGATTGCGTTTCTTCATAGACTTGTCGGGATCAAGAGACATTATGTATTGACTTTGCCACCAAGAAATAGCGGATGCCTCAGAGTTGCTTACTATCTTACTTACTTACTTCAATTTTTTATCTAGCCATTTGGGATCTTCTGTTGGCCGGAAAGTCCGCATAAAGTTGAGGAAATTACGAAACAGTGAGTCATCTTTTCGAAATTCTTTTCTAACACTAAGGGCCTCTTGTCGTTCCTGACTTGTACGGGGCACAGAGCATGCCATAGGAGATCCTAAAATCAGCAAACAATTGATGGGCATCGATTCGAAATTGCTGAATAATTTGAAAGTGATCGGGGTGATCGGGGATTTACCCGGCCTAAAACCAGGCGGAAAATTCTTTAAGAATTGCAGCGCTAAGCTCGGTCTACGGATTCGCTCCGAGTGCAAGAGAGGGAGACCACAGCTACTCAGGTGGCACACGCAAGTGGAAGCGGACCTTAACCAACTTAGTGTGCGAAGCTGAGGGCAGCTAGCTAAAGATCGGGATGGCAGGTGGCCCTTGTTGGTTCCGTCCCAGGTCCACCCCGGACTGTAGCGCTACCTTACTTAAGTTCGGTCTGCGTATTTGTCTTTAATCAGTTCATTTTAGCTTTTTTCTGTCTCCTTGTGTTCCTCCTGTTTAGTTGAATTCCGCTGACTGTCGGTAGTATTCACTAAATCGTGTGAAATCAAGTTCATCGGATGGCATTACTCCGAAGTGCAGGACTTCAAGAGAGATTTTTAGGAGACTTGATCTGAAAGTGGTATTATAACCTTCTCCGATTGTTGTCATTTTATTATAAATTTTATTTTATCATCGGAGTATGGTACCTTGGCTACAATAAGCTTCTAGTCTCGGCCACTGTCGGCTTCGGCTCTTTAGTACGTTCGGACATTTCGAATACTAAACCGGTTCCTCGTGTCTATTGTAAATCTGTTGACCGTCTCAGATTTTGACATTTGATATTTTGCACCTCCGCTAGATCGACAAGGCTATGGAAGTGGTGTCGTGCAGGCAATGACTGAGAATATCCTCTTTTCAAAATTTTATATTTTTGCTGTCCGTGCCATTGGTGTTCTGGGCTCTCTGGTAATTGTGCGCCTGCATGTGCATGTACATAGTTAGGTTAGGCAATAAGGGATGTGACAATACCTAAAGGACAAGCGTATATGGAGGCCTATTGGTCTATTGTGATTCTGTGTTGGTATTGCTGTGTATTATATTATTATTATGTTGGATCCTACCTAGCTTCTGTTGACTGAAAACCAGACAGAGCTTTTAACAAATCTAATGAGATCAATCAGTTTTGGTTTGCTGACGTCCTCAAGTTCTCCAAAAAGTCTGTACCCCAGGTGTTTGGCACGGAATATTCGGAGATTTGGGCAGTCGCACTGCAGGTGTGTGATAGTCTCTATTTCGTCTTCCTTCTTACAGCTTCTTCAATAATTTTGAAAAGAGGTTCCTATTCTGCTGACCTTCCTGGAAGTGTGGCAGTTGCCAGTTATAGCACCTGTAGCGATACGGATGTATCCTTTTTTGAGTCCAAGCAGGGTACGTGTTCTCCCGCTGTCTAGGTTTGGCCAAAGTGAGCGTGAGATGACCCAGTCATTTCTGGGAATCCCTACCTTATTCGATCAGCTTCAATTGGTATACATGCCATTTTGTGTGTTATTCCTGTACCCAGCAGGTGTCAACTCGGTGAGATTCGCAGACTCTACTTAGAGTTTGGCGAGTTTAGAGGGACAGGGACCTCTAAGGGATCAAGTTTCATGAGTAGAACAGCCTGTACAGGTTTACGAATGACCAATATTTCTGCCTGAAAAGTACTACATTCGTTCGGAATCTTGAAGATCCGTAGCATTTCACAGTAGACCTTTCTCCATTCTGGACCAGTCCGTGTAGAGGTGGAGTTTTCCCTTTTTGGGGGCAGTATTAGTTAACCAGTCATATCTGTGGATGTGGAGAAACTCCTATCAAAGTCGTTTTGATGAATCGTGTCCTAAATTGCGGTACGTCCACGGGCCTCATTCTTTTAGTCTAATCGAGCTTTTAAAAGCCGTACACCTAAGGAGTTCGTCTATAGGAAGGAAGTTTAGCATTATCTCTAGTGCAGCTTGAGGAGTATACTTTTACACTCCTATTACTGCGCTAGTATTTGAACTGGTGTTGGTGTTTTGAGATAACTAGTTTTTTACGCGGCTTTCCACCATCCAGCGCGCAATAGGTAAAACTGATCTAACATGGTCTTAGTCCCCAACGCTTACCACAGGCTTTTTGGCATGTGTGGAGTTCTTCTAATGCTTATTTGGTTCTTTTTTCGATGTTACGCTTCCAATTGAGCTTACGGTCTACGATGATTTCTAGATATTTATCTTCGGATGAAAGTTGTATCTTTACACCGTTGATTGTGGGAAGATTCGAATACTAGTTCGGTTTTTGATGGATTGTTTATTTATGCCTAAACCGTTTTGTGTTGTTCATTTTGGGAGTGTATTAAAGGCCGACTCCATTAGTTCGCTGAACGTTGGAAGATGTTTTCCGTTGTTCTGCTCGAAACTTGTAAGGATTCGTTTACAACAAAGATCCACAGAAAGCTGTGCATGCACATTGTCTTTCGCTGGAATAATTATCAATAAAATCATCCACATTACAGGAAAGCTGTCCATGCCGTTTGGCAACGATTCCAGGATGTTGCATCTGACTGCGCTGCAAATTGCTGTATTTGTTTTGTGTAGGACATCCTTTGGGGCCAAACTCAATGCTCCCGTGATGCCTGTACTGGCAGTTCTTTGGAGCCTTTTTAGTCTCGTGAGGATCTAGCCTTTGTTCTATACTAGTAATCCGGAGGTGAGAATTGAATGCGATTGAACTTGGTAAAGTGACTGTTACCTAGTATTCCTCTATGCCCAGCTCGATCAGAGATTTGTGAATAGTTACAGTGTACACATTTATAAAGGCTCCCTCTATGTGTAGGAAGGAGGCCAAGATATATTCTTTGTATTGTATGACTTTTTCGATTGTTCGCCCTACCTCGTATAGAATTAGGCGTGCTATAATTTGGATAGCAATTATTTTTCTATAATGCTTCGCATGTGGATGTCTATGGCACGCTCTATTATTTTAAGTACAAAGGAGGTTAAGCTACTTGGTTTGAAATCCTGCGAAGACTGGTACCCGCGTTTACCCACCTTCAGTATAAACACTACTCGAGCGCGATTGGCGCTAGCCGAGGTATTGTTAGGTCTTGCGTTCTTTATAGCATGACAGGTATGTCGTCAGGGCCCAGAGACTTGAACGGAGACGATTGGATTGATGTTGCTATGGGATGCAGGATGTACTTCCGTACTAATATAACTGCGTCCTCCATCTAACCTTCTTAGAAATGAATGGTTGGTGCGTTCCTTGGACAACATTTTACTAAACATTGAGGAGTCCTTGAGGGTTTCTATTAAGATAAAGACAGAGACTTGAGCAGTCCTTGTAAGGCTGCCAGAACTTGTGTTTATAGCAGATATTGAAAATCGATCTGGTCATCTGCCTGAGATTAGAGAAAAGCTCCAGATTGGTAACTCTCCAATTTTCGACCCTAAAGTTGTCATTGTTTGTTTTGGGGGTAATATTTAGGACCTCTTCTTACCCCCTGAAAGTTTCCGTACTAGGAAAGACAAAGATTGGGGTCGTGCCCTTATTGCCGACAGTTAGGGTGGTGGTTAAAAGAAAATCAAAAAGTGAATCCCCTCTTTCATTAGCTTCCATGCTTCCCCATACTGTGTGCCTCGCGTTGGTGTTGCAGCCCATGAGCAATACATGCTGATGAGAGGTATGTTGTTTGGTTTGAATATCCTAACTTAACAACTGTATGCATGTTTTGGGCTTACAGATAGTCTGATGTTTGTAGAGCAAGTTGAAGTCTTTGTCTTGAAGCCCCTTTATGGCCGAGTCTCTAACGCAGGGCTCCTGGATAATGCCAGGGCACCTACAGTGCCTCAAATTAGTCTGTCTGACCTTCAGCACTATCCATTTCCGACGATCACCAGATCCTCCAACAACTTGTCGATTTCGACGATGTCCGCATCGTCCGCAGAACCCAGTGACATGGTCTGCTTTATCTAGTGCTGCCTGACACTAGTTATTAATGACGAGTCTCCTCCTTCCTCTGCCTTAATGACTGTTCAGTCATCCATTAAGAACACCGGGTTATAGAGTTTTAGACATTGGTGAAGCCTTTCCCATCTCCGTTTTTGGAAAACACTGTCCAAAGGCGTGGTTGGTTTGATTGTGGTTTTGGCAGCCGTACCTACGGCAACCTTGATTTCCTTAGGTGCTGGGCGTTGGCGGGTCTCCTCTGGAGACCTGTTGCGCTTATACTCGTCAACGATTACCTGCTATTTCACCGAGTCCGCCTGATCCCTTTCGTAGAACTTTTTGGCCGCTAAATTGTTGGCAATTCGCCTAAATGCAAATGCAGCTAATCTTTTGTTATACGGGTTTTTAACTCCACGAGTGGGAGCGGAAGGGAGGCCCATCCTGGCTGTTACAACCGACCTTGCTTGGGAATCGGATTGAACCGTTTGCGACCAGGGTTATCTACTTACTAGCCATGCTGCTGTCAACACTGGCGCCTCAACACTGTGGCTTAAAAGTGGAATTTTGAATTGGGTTTACTTCCGGCATCCTAATTTAAAAGGTACGGTTGCTCCTAGTTTCATTCAAAGAACAATTAAGTGACTATAGGCATTCAGCGAGTGGTGTGGCAACTGGCCCCCTATTGTTTATGCCTCCCACATGACCCGTAGATTTACTATAAGCTCTTCGGCCTCGACAAGGCGGCAACCCAACGGAAGAGTTAAAGGTTGGTACTAAAGAATCGTATTGTTATTATAGTCGCCATCTATGTGTCAGTCTCGAGACTTTCGAACCACCTCTTAATTGGAAAGTGAAAGTGATCAGAATACGTGCAGCTCCTAGCTTTTAGCATCAGACGGACTGTTGTAGCTAAAACATGTTTATGTAAATTGGACAGAGAGTAGTAAATGAATATAGGAGTTACGTATGCGAGAATAGACTTTTCTCTGTTAACTTTGCCTCATTGAATGAAAGTAAGCGTTACGCTCTGTATTCATCTCGTCTGTAATAAATCAAAGAGAAATGATAAATCTGATCAGGATCTGAGGGTTGTCCACGAATCTATTTATGAAAGGTTTTTATTCCTCATCTTTCACAAATGCTTCTACTGGATGCATCCAAATGAATTGGTAATTACTCATCTATACATTTAAGGTGTGCACCTTAGTCTTGATAGATGATACTGTTTAACCAGGAATTGTTAAGAATTCTTAATCCAAATATTGTCATGTGTTGGCCTCGACCAGGAGTTTTTGGTTAGTGTACGTGGTCACAAAATGCTAACCAAACATAGTTATTGTACTTTATTGTTCTGGCTTTAGTGGCATTTATGAGTCGGAAATGATGACAATAGTTCCTCCCCTTCAGCAGTTCCGAGCTATGACTTTGGCAAATAGAAAAATTTGAATGTGCGCTGTTGCAGATTTCCATTTCGTGTCAGTGGCTTGATATGTAGTCCGGCATGTCCACTTCATAATGTCGATGATGAAGTTTTCGCTGCTGGTTTGTCCATTCTTGTGAATTCTTTCGCATGGCTAATTAAAGCTCATCGGAGATACGAGTAGATAGAAGAGACTTTCGGTTGAAATACCTACACCGCGCACGCGTATTCTCAAGATTCCATTACCCTAGCATAAGAAACAACTGTTTTACGCTGATGACGACAAGGACAGTGGATGTTGGATACCGGACTCGACCAGGAAACCTGATTCTGGTGGGGAATTTAATTCTACTTGACTCAATGAACCGCAATGCATTCGTTTGATCGGTTCTCTCTATCTTGGTCTCCTAGTCCCGGTTGCTGCTACCAAAGAAGTAGCCTAAGATGTTGTTTGCCGCTGCTTTGTGCACATCCATTCCAGAGATCGATGATGGTCTATAGTGATAGATGTTTGTGTATCAATGCGATGACCATGCCACCAGCTTTCAAGCAGCCGTTCCTTCAGTCACCATCGATGGTAGATGTACATATCGTCGATGCTAGTGCCGTTGTCGTTGTCGTTGTCGTCCTCATCTTGTAATTGTCGTAGTAGTGGTAGTATTACGAGCAGTGGTTTTCCTCGTCCTCATCGACATCAGCATCAGCAAAGTCTTCGTCGTTCACTGCTTGTGGCTGAATTTAACTCCATAGCTGCTGCTTAATTATTGAAAATGCTTAAGGAAGGAGGGATCACCAGGAACATGACAGCTCACCGTGCTGTACATCATCATGCATCGCATCGGGTGCCTCGAGGACAAAAACGTACCTCGGGAAAATGCAATTTTTCTAGTTTTTTACCTCTTTTACCCTCCACGCCCTTCCTGTGACTTTATTCTGCCATTCTTTCCCGTTTTTATTCACTCTATTAATTTACCTTTGATGTGGTCCTTCGCGTGTTGGCCAGCAGCGCTTACTTTAGCCTCAGCCTCAGCCTCAGCCTCAGCGTCAGCATCAGCATCAGTACCAGCCTCCGCCTTAACCGCATCCTTAAACGTAAACGAAGCAGAAGCTGAAAAATGTGGAGCAAAAAACTTGTCTATGAAAGGAAAAATTAGTTATTGTCGATTCGTACATGACGCGGGGAGTTTTTCTTAAGCCCTGGCATCGAGCGGCCAACCGAGGACGGGAGCTTTGTGCTAGGTAACTTGCTACCTTTAGTTGATGCCACAAGAGACGAGGTGAGTGGAAGCCTTGTAATTAGTGTGGTTGCGGAAGAATTGCGAATAACATTTTATGCCTATTTGGGTGTTAATATAATTATGTGTGTGCGAAAGGCATGAACGCATGGACTTCGAGGGGGAAGCAGTACTGGAAATGTGGAAATGAGAGAGCACTTTAAGTAAGGTACCCACCGGCCGGCCGCTACACTGTATCGTACCCTAATTAAAAATTCACATCATTAATGGATAGAAATAGCAAGAGATTATTTAACGCGTCGTATTCTTTGGTGGCAGGCGGAGTGCATGTAATTGATATCCGATTTTCCCACGAAGTAATGTGGCACGGTGTGGTGTGGTGTGGTGTGGTGCGGTGCTGTGTTGCGCGGCTGTGTTGCGCGGCTGTGTATTGTGATTCACTGATGTTAAGGTGGCTCATTAATTGAATCGTCCGGGACGTGATGTGTACGAGAATTGTAAATACATACATGTGCGTCGGGAATAATGTTTTAAGGAGTTCTGACTGACGTCTGATGGTGTGTAACCTTGGTGGAGGAAATGACGTTGTTTAAGGGTGAAAACAACTCCATTAGGAAGCCCAAAACAACCACTTCCATTTGTGAGACAAGGTTTTTGTATGCTGGGTATAGTGTACAATACATATATATTCAATGACTCACACAGAACATTTTAACGACTAGAAATCAGATTAGTTTTTTGTTTTTAGTTTTTTGGTTGATATGTTGTCTCTTGAATATTGAATTTCGAGCTGAAAACAATCAGAAGTGTAGCTGTTGCTAAGTAAGGTATTTGGGAATACACTTCCGTTAGATGTGTCCTCTTTTCTATTTTTTTAGAAAATAGAGTCTCCATGTGTTTTGAATAGGCAATGTTGATATAATGTTCCCATCAACTGACGGTTGATACTTGATAGCTCACGTTAGTTAGTGAATATTTTGTATCTAATTTATATTTGAAACAAGGAAGAGTTCCATCACAAATGCATGATAATAAGTCCAGCTAAGGTTTCTGGTCACTTGGCACTTGCAGCACATACATACTTCAGGGTAAGGATTATTCAGAATTATACGAATGCAGATATAAAGAATGATCGATATAACGTACGCTTTGTCCAAGTTCATTGGTGTCTCTATATAACGTACGAAAAAAAGAGGTTGGCACTCGATATAACGAATGTTTTTGTTCTTTAGTAAAGAAATATGTATCTGTAAAGCAACTCCTTTGATTGTGAATGTATGTATGTGTATGGACACTATTAGGTGCGCAACTAAGTTCTTCTGTCAATAGATGGCTCCAGCAGTAAGTGGTGGTCGATTTTGACATATCCAAAACGTCATGAACCAAGCTTAGACAGAGAGTAAACAAACCGTTTTGACACATTAGTGATTTTGTTTTCGCGTCATATAAAGGGTTTTCACATAGGGACTTGACAACTTTGAATTTAATTTGTGAACGCAGTAAACTCAACATTTTCATCATTTTTCATCATGGTAAAGTACAATAACGAGCAACGTCTGCAAATTATAAAAATGTTCTACCGAAATTCGGAGTCGGTGACTGCAACTTTAAGAGCGTTAACTCCAATTTTCGGTCGTAATTCTCCCCTTGTAGGCAGGCAATAACAAGTTTAGTGCAAAAATTTGAGTCTACATATTCGTTGTGTGATGTTGCCGTGTCAGTGAGACAACGGGTTGGTCGAAGTGTCGAAAATGTCGCTGCAGTTCGGGCGTCCGTAGCAAACGATCCAAATCAGTCAATTCCACGGCGTTCTCAAGAATTGGGCATCGCTCAGACCACATTATGGCGTGTTTTGCGTAAGGATCTTGGTTTACACCCATACAAGATCAGGCTGACTGAAGAATTGAAGTCGATGGACCATTTGAAGCGACGTACGTTCTCAGATTGGGTTCTGGAGAAGATGCACCAAGATGATGAATTTCATCGCAAAATCATCTTCAGTGACGAAGCTCATTTTTGGCTCAATGGGTTGGTCAATAAGCAAAATATGCGTTATTGGTCGGGTGAAATTCCACATGTGCTTCATGAATCACTACTTCATCCACAAAAAATAACTGTTTGGTGCGGTTGGCATGCCGGCGGCGTTATTGGACCATATTTTTTCGTCGACGATAACGTTCGTCACGTTACTGTGAATGGTCAGCGTTATCGCGCCATATCACCTATTATTTTTGGCCCAAATTGGAAGATATGGACTTGGACGACATGTGGTTTCAACAGGATGATGCCACAAGCCACACAGCACACGCTATAATCGATTTATTGAAGAGTAAGTATGGTTAGTGTGTTATCTCAAGACATGGACCAGTCAATTGGCAGCCTCATTCGTGCGATTTAACGCCACTTGACTATTTTCTGTGGGGCTACGTTAGTCATTGGTTTATGCCAGCACACCGACGACGTTGGAAGAGCTCAGAGCCAAAATTGAAAGCGAAATAGCGGCCGTTTTGGCCGAAATGTGTGACCGAGTCGTTGAAAATTGGGTCCAACGAATCGACTGCTGCAAACGTGCCCGCGGTGGCCATATGAACGAAGTCGAGTTCCATTCATAAATATTTTGATTGTACTTCAAGCCGATAATAAAGTTTTTGAAATATCTCAAATGGTTTGCGTTTTATTTTAAAAAAAAGTTGTCAAGTCCTTGTGGAAAACCCGATACAAGTAGTAGCGATTAGATATTGGTTAATACTCATGAAGCATGAAGCCGTGGGTAAGGTATGAAGACAAACTGCAGCGCTTTTACCCGAATAGTATTACTATTACTGGGACCGGTTTCAATTGACTCCTTGGCCCAGGCGGGTTGGGGTTGCACTATCATGATAACCCTAAACAATAACCTTACGTAAAAAAATAAGAAAAATTGTAACATCATCATGTAACAGCGCCACAGAACGCTGCCTTCTTATGTTAGGACGCGGATTCGTCGTGAGAATTCGTATAGTTATCAACTTTTAGCCGATAAGCAATCGCATAGATATAACCCGAATCAGAAATACATTTAAAAATATCGGCCTAAAAGTAAAGGCACGTTTTATAGATGTGATGCTCGCTTCTAGCATTCTGAATGTTCTCAGTTTTGAGCAAAAACGTGAACTCCGATCGTTACGTTACACCGCAGACAAATTTAAACCCTGGCTGTCAAATGAAAAAGAGCTTCCCAAAAGAAAAAGACAATGGTGGACCTAAGGCATCTGGAATTGCCGGACTACACATAGTAGTTGGGTAAAAGACTTTTCGCTCACCGCAGAACAGTGGATCTAGGAGTGATCGAGCTTCGCAAAGCAAGCGATCCAGAGCACCTGAAACACCGTATCAAGGAGAATATAAGGTTGCCGTGTCTCTGACAGTATTAGTCTGGAGCCATCTAAATAAGTTAGTATTATAGCCAAGCGACAATAGAAGAAATCTTTGCTTCGAAACTTAGAATTGTCCAAATTTGTCAAATAGCATTTAAAAAATTTATTAAAGCAATTAGAAAAAAATCAATAGCTTCATAAATGATTCGAAAATAAAAGAATCGCTTTTCCGAGTTATGTAAGGTCCACATAGAGTGTATCAAAATGTGTTCATATGGAACTTAGTGTAACTGGAACGAGCCTGTAACTTGGTTTAGCATGTGAGCAGTTCTTGACTAAAAGATGCTTAAAGTTAGGAAATCTGCCCTCAAGCTAAACTATAATGATGCCCGTGCTCATCTGAAAAACCTGTTCAAGTTTTAAAAAAACAAATTTTACATTACATTGCACATCCTGTTCTTAACGGCTACCATTTACAAGCATCCCTACTTCCTGCTTCAAGGTGATAATTACTATGAACACAATGAAATTCATCAACATTCCACCTTCCAAATGATTGATCCTTGTTAAACAAATTACAATCTAATTGCTTTTCACCATTTTTATATACAGGTTGGTGCAAAAAATATATTTTGCTCCTCCGGCCACCATCTGATCACAGTGCGTGCCTTTGCCTAATGAGATTTTAATTAAGCACAAGCATTGAAATTCAGCTCGCCTAGTCCTGGAAAACCAGTCCTAACACTTATTGCAATCAACAAAAAAAGTGTTAAAGCCATTTTAGCGAACCGCATCTTCAGAGCTTACAATGTCCTTGTCCCTGATGTAATTACATATACATATACACACGTATATATAGATAAATATCAAGCTATACTCGCATGCAGATGAATTATTGACCATCATCATGTCAATTAATTTAGTTCAAGAGTTCGTAGAACAGTGCCATTGTCGCAGCATCTAATCACTTTATAATGAAAGAAACTCACAGTAATCGCTTGAAGACGTGCGTGCGGTTAAGTGGACAGTAAACCTTATTAATTTATGACCTAAAGGTTTTATTGAATAAGGTTTATGGTATTATTTTATTGCATGCACCACTGAAGCAGTGTAGAACCAAATATGTTACTTTATTCTGGAATATTAAAAAATAAAAGTTAATTGCTGCAAATAATTAACATACGTTGAATTTATTTTGTATTTACTTTTGGATACGGTGGAGAACCATGCCTTTGTTAATTCATTCAGGAAGTGACTCACTCATGACAACATTGTTGTTGACAAATTCGTATCTGAATATTACTTCAGTTTTAATGGCGATTTATCTATGTATGTCGTGATTAAGTATGAATGTATGAATCAGCGACTACTTTCACTAAGATATGCTTATTACAGTCAGTATTTAACTACTCGTATCCTCCCAATATCGCTTTTGGAAAAAGTATTTAAACATATCGCCCTAAAGATAAGTCCATGGCCACGATGAAAATAAAAATAGAGAAGAAGAGTAGGTTATTTGAACAGCTTGCCGTTGAAGATCTTTTCTTCAGATACTGTCGTCTTCTTGGCTACTCGATTTACGTCATGCTTTCTGGCATCCGCGATCGTGTAATCCGTAAACCAGAGACTTGATCCACATTAAACTCTCAAACTACTGGTCTGCTTTTGTAAAATTCTTTTACCAGGAGTTGAAGTTCTTGGAGTACGCAGTTGTGCATTCTCCTCTATTTGTTACACCCACACGACATAAGGTATTATTTTTCTTTCAAAGAACCCCACGGGCCGAGGTTAGCCTGGCGATACCAGGTACTGCAGCTAGGACTACGTATCAATTGTTCTTATTTTACCTCGTCAAGATATTATATCGAGTAGTAATGGGCATTTTTGCGGATCATTAAGGCCAGATCTCATATCCAAGAAGCGGACTTAAGCGGGAGTATACGGTGCCTTTTGGGGTTTCAGAAACGGCCTTGCCTCCAAGTTGGGACTTGTGCGGGCGACAAATGCAATAAGTGTTGAGATTTCTGCTCATAAGCGTACTCATTGTTACAATATTTGCTTTATTTGCCAGCTTTATCAGCCTGAAATGCGATAGACGATTTCACTAAAGGAATCTTTAACAAACGCCAAAATATTTAGAAAAGGATAACAACTTGTGTAGCACTGTCCTAAACCCTATTCTACTACAGATGCAAAGTCAGAAAACGGACTTTGCTTAACTGAATTTTCTACAGAATATAACTTAGCTAGCACATAGTTTCCACACTTCGACATTCACCAAGGAACATGGTATGGTCGAGGCAAAGTACTATTCTAGTTTTATAGATGTCCAGACATTCGTAGATGCTAATATTGAGAGGACTACTGTAGTTGCAGCCAAGATACGTCTGTGAATATCTCAGAGGCCACAACAAAGAAAATTGTACTCAGAACAAATAGTCGGAATCGTTGCCGAGTGAGCATCCCTCAAACTCTCGGACACCCCATTAACGACTGCATCAAGTACTGAAGAACAGTGACACCGTTGCCAAGAATTTGTCCTGAGTTTGCTGATTTAATGAAGAGTACAAGCAACCAATTTACACAAAACAACCCGTCTGTGAAGTTGCAGCACTGATAAAAGCATGAATGTAAAAAACGAGGTATCAGTCCAATGTGAACAAAATCGGTGCCGTGACATAACGCCAAGCGCCATAAGGCCAAATTTTAAAATTTTCGAAATTCCAGCATTTGTCCTTATGTCACTTTTTACTGTTGGGGGTGGGTGATTCACTTCGGTTGCTAACAGGATTTCACCCTTTTCTTCTCAGGTTTTAGCCACTCACGCGACTTCGTCGCTCCGCTAAGGGTATGTCAAAAACAGAAAAATTGCAAAAGCGTATACAATTTTCATTTGAGTTGATAAATCAATCCTCTCCATTTACTTTTTAAACATCATTGAAAGTTGTCTATAGGGAGAGTCCAATTTTGAATCACTTTTTCGAGCATATTGGCTGGTATCTGGCTAATAACACGTGAAATGTGCAATTAACGCCATTCAAAATAGTCTAAATTCACCGGTACAAAACGAGAGATAAATTGCTCACCGAATTCATTTCTTAATTGCAAGCATTGCATTTTTCCGGGTGCATTGGCAGCTCTTGTATTGCCTGAGGTTGCTCATCCGACAGCATACGGCAGTTTTGTTTATTAACATACTCATTCAATCAGAAATGAGCTTCGTCGCTGAAGACAATTTTCGATAGAAAAACGGACCTTCTTCCAGCTGTTCGGTTGCAGGTCGTTCAGCTTCAGTTCTTGCACGAGCTGTATTTTGCAAGGTTAATACACCAATATCGTTGTCGAGTAACACAATCCCAATTACGACGAATGGACAAATCACTGGCGGATACAGCCTTAATATTTTCCTCTACACTCACTCTACGCATACGGGTAGGTACGTGAAATTGGTACGAAATTTGGTCACTATGGCTTGACTTGCTTGCTCAGTAGGTCGATTATGACGACCGAATTTTGATAATACTCGTAAAATTTAATAATTTGTAGGCGATCCATGATAACATGGCAATGGGAACAGAGCATGTTTGACTTTGACATATGTCACGAATCACGCGTGAACTGTCAAAAATAGAACACTGAAAAAACAAGTAGGAAAAAAATCATCCTTCAATATAACAAGGCTGCCGAACCAGACGGAATACCAGCCGAGATACTTGATAGAGAGTATACACCCACTAATTTCCAAAATTCTGTTGGTGAAAAGTATGCTTGACGAATCGAACATCGGCATTGTTTGCTCGATTTACAAAAACGGAGATTTGCTAAACTGCGCCAACTATGGAGACATCAGCCTCATTAACATCATCTTACAGATCAATCGACCAAATATTCTTACTGTGGCAGAGATAGAAAAAAATCTAACCAGTCCAGATTGAAACTCATCGAAGGCGTAAAATGTCGAATGAAGAATTATGTTGTTTGGCAAACATAAGGCTATGTCAAGAAACACTAAGGAAACTGCATCGATAAAGGGCCCCTAGAAGTTTTTCTCTATGGCTGATAATCATTTCGAACGTAAGATTCATCGAGTAAAATATATAAAAGCGAGCACTTTGAGTCAGACAGCAATATTGACGCGCTCAGAAAAATATGTTCTTCCATGTCATATGTGATGACTAATTAATATGGAGCAAATAAATATCAAGGCTCCAGTTCGAAGAGTCTTCGAATGCTAGCCTGAGTATAAAACCTGGCCATAGATGGCGAGTAGGAGTTGAATTAGACTTTGACCTAAGTGGGTGAAGTTGGCCAAATAGCCATAACGTTGTAGATGATGTGTTGAAATCAGTCATTATTTTGTAGACCAATAGAGATGAACATTTGGTCTATAGTCGAATTGCCAAGAACCATAACATACGAGTAGTTTAGTGATGATTATTACGCAAACGCGTTTTAGATGTTCACACTGTTTTCTGGATAAGGTTTTTTATTCGGCTTTTAACAGGAATACGCCTCGGTAATTCTTGCAATACATGAGAAAGCCAATTGGAGCGGACTTAACACCGCCTTTAAGAATTTTATCTGGTCGCTATGTTTCCTCGATAACGACGTGGATGCCGCTGCTGATACGATCACTGATGCTCTTCTCTTTGGAATGCATTCCTTTATCACTCATCGGATGAAGAGTATCAAACCAAAAGAAAAGGCATGGTACAACTCGACCTGTAAAGAGACTGTCGGGGTTAGAGAAAGGTTTTTTCGGTCCTATAAAATCAACCCGACAGAGGAAAACCGAAAAAAATTCAAACGACAATTCAAATTCAATACGACCAAAAACTGAGGCAAAAATTACTACAATGTCGTAAAGGCAAAAATGTTCGGTCGTTCGTCAAAAATATTAGAAATCCTGCCTCATCCTCCATCCCAACGCTCACTTACAATGTTGTGCTTTGTCTCCGCCTACACTTGAGTGCATCGAATCTTCAATGGGACGGATCCATTTTCGCACTCGTGTAGTAGCAAGAGTACTTAAAGATCTCAACATATATAAAGCCGCTGGTCCAAATGGCATATCTCCCCTTCTTCTGAAAAGGTGTTCTTCCACTGTGGCAAAACCACTGCGTAAGCTTTTTAATCAATCCTACTCTTTAGGACACTTCCAGAGCAGATGGAAAACAGCATTTGTCCAGCCCGTCCCTAAAAAGCAAATCTTCTTCTTTTTCCTCCTACAGACCCACTGCACTTACGTTCTTTCTTTCTAAGGTCGTGGAAACGCTGATACACCGTCAGTTAATGAAAATCTCGAAACACGAAAACTTCTCAATGACCGGCAGTATGGTTTTTGTAGCAACAAGTGCATAATTTGATGATATGTCTCACCGAAAAGCGGAACCAAAGCGTATATCAATCTGGCGAATGCAAGATAGTTGCACTTGATATTTCTAAGGCATTTGACAGAGTTTGGCATCGGGTTTTTGGTCAAAAATGCGTGCATTTGGGATCGATGACTGTCTTCTTCAATGGATTAGAAAGTACCTTTCGGAACACTCAATTTAAGTTGTTTTGGATGATGTGAAGTCTAGTATTCACAAAATAAATACTGGTGTGCCCCAGGGCTCCGTTTTGTCTCCGACACTCTCTTTAATTTTCATCAATGCTCTCTTGTCTGCTGCTTCTAATCCAATATACTCCTTTGCTGACGACAGTGCGCTCTGTTTCTCATATTCGTTCCCGGACACACGGCTCTGCTCTTCGGCTGTAGAACGAGAACGGCAGCGTATGCTAAGCTCATTAAATTCCGATATCAACAGCATAACCAATTGGGGAACTATCAGCAGGGTGGAATTTAATGCTTCCAAAACACTATGCTGTCTGCTGTCGTTAAAGTGAAATCCAAACATCCAGCCATTATCCATGAATGGCACTTGCATCGTTGAAGCCGAAAAACTTTCCATTTCACTTTTCAATCTTTTAACCGTAACACCCGTCTCGCCTTCAATGCTCATCAGTATAGCCTCAATCCCACTTTCCGACATATGTTACTCTGAAATATCGTGATTCTTTCCTGAGCTCTTTATTTCCTAGTCAGTATAACTTGCAAACATTTAAAACCAACGCAAACCGGTATCTCTCTTTTTTCTCTCCCTAACTTCCTTTCACCGGCGCTATGTGCAAACATCTTAAGGGTACATACGAGGGGCGTTCAATATATTCTCGGTATCGATATGAAGGAAAATGCGAATTCAATTTAAATTGTTTTTATTTTTCAATATAATCTCCCCTAACATCAATGCATTTGTTACATCTTGAGATAAGCTTTTTTAAACCCTCAAAAAAATAAATTTCCTCTTTCTCTGCAAAATACCCATTTATTGCCGACTTGAGTTCTTCATCATCCGAAAATCTTTTTCCACGAAGACATTTTTTCAAATCCGGAAACAGGAAATAATCACTAGGGGCAAGGTCTGGACTATAGGGTGAGTGTTGGATTTCTTCGAAATCTTCGAAACCACAATCTCGCGCAGCAGCCTTGAAAACTCGCGCCGTGTGAACAGGAGCGTTGTCATGAAGAAGCAACACACCCGCTGCGAGTTTACCCCGTCTTTTCTTTTTAATTTCCTCCCGCAAATTATGCAAAGTGGAAGCGTAGGATGTGGCGTTGATGGTTTCACCTTTTTTTTTTTGTATTCAATGAGCAAGATTCCCTTTGAGTCCCAAAAAACTGTGGCCATGAACTTCCCGGCAGACGGAGTGACGTTGAACTTCTTCGGGGGTCTGTTCCTTTTTTATGCCACTGCATGGACTCTTGTTTGCTTTCAGGGTCATAATGGTGGACCCATGTTTCGTCCCCAGTAACAATTCGATCCATAACACCGTCCGCGTTCTCACTACACATCTCCAAAAGCTCTCTACAGCATGCGATTCTCACTTTTTTCTGAGGCGCTGTGAGCATTCGTGGCACCCACCTTGCACTGGCCTTTGAAGGGTTAAGATGGTCATGAAGAATGGTGTGAATGGTACCAATTGGCTTGGTGATCTCTGCCATCATTTTCACCTTTATTCGGGCATCCTCAAGAACAAGTTTTTCGACTTCTTTGATGCTTTCTCCCGTACAAGCAGTAGCCGGGGCGCCGGAGCGGGGGTCGTCTTCAATGCTCTCTCTGCCTCTCTTGAACTCACTTGACCACTTTTGCACAGTTGATAATGAAGGTGCGGAACCCTGGTAAACAGCCACCATCTCTTCATGAATACTTTTTTGACTTTTTCCTTGCTTAGTGAGAAATTTAATTACAGCGCGATGCTCAATTTTCACCATCATCGCCTCAGTTGCCATTATGATTCTGTTTAACTAGAGATAAAACGCGAATTAATAATCACATTTATATGAAATTTTACATGAATGCACTAAAATAATAGTATTACTTGATAAATAAGTCAATTTATATATACAACCACAGCTTCACCCCGATACCGAGAATATGTTGAACGCCCCTTGTAAAATTCCTTGTGCGCGCGCCATACAAGTGCTGGATCGTATTACTGATTGGCAACACAATGTTTTATCTGCTCCTTTCTTAATGAGTGTGCCGCGCTGTATTCCCGTTTTTTTAGAGCAATGACATACCGAAGAACATAGCAGAAGTATCCAAATATACAAGTTTTATTTTGTCCAAGTCTTTCCTTGCACGATCCTGTGATGATCAGAAAAATTAAAAGTTGATATTTGTATCGCCGAAGGTGCGTACCCATTATACATTCAGAATGCCTTTCGTTGATCCATCAGATACGGTATGTGGATTTTTGGACAAGCTTTCATAGCCGGCTATTCGTTTTAGACCCCTGATTAGATGTATACTTGTAAGAAGCGGTTATGGCAGTTTCCTGTGTTTTTCTTTTAAATTTTCTCAATTTTAAAAAAACTTATATATCTCGGCGTGGACTTGAACTCGAGTAAGATCGGTCCTGCACGAACAATTCTGTCATGTTTCCCACATCAAAATAAACATTTTTTTGTCTGATTTAGGCCTCTGATTTAGCCCCTTTCATTTCGAGTCTCCTTAAAACGGGTTTGGAATAATAAAGGTCTTATGCAGAGTGTGTCTTGCTCTTTCTTGCTCAGTCCCTATTTTGCCTCAATCAGTTGTCGAGTGGCAAGTTTTTCTTTCTTAATTGAACAAATCGACTTTGCGCACTTTCTTTGCAAAGTTTCGGCAGCAACTTTATAGTAGCCACATTTCCCACACACGTAAATATCAGCATATTACAGTAGAAGTTTGTGCATCTTAGCTTTGCAGTGTGTTTTTCCTTAAAAACAAAACATTGCAAGTGACTATCGTCATAGAAAACCCACCCAAACAATCACTTAAGACAAAAAGAAACCCACTTTCGTATCAGGACTTTCCTATCAATTACACTCCTCGCTCTTACTATCAAATTGCAATTTTATTGCACCCAGCCAATTCAATTCATCTAGACATCCTTGCCCACGTAGATCGGCCCAATATAAATTAAATTTACTGCCAATCTGGAAGTAGAATCAGAAAATCACTCAACAAAGTTCCTGATCCTGAGCTCACCTCATCTGGATAGATGTCATTAGATAGAAAACTTCACAGAACCATATTCGTCATTCTCGCCTTCTGTCAGTGCCATGAAAGAAATATGATGGAGCTGTGATGAGTTTTTGGTGTGGTTGGTGTGTTCAATTTCCACGTCTTTACCGCATGGGTGCGACACTCTAAAAATTGTGCCTCTTCACCTCAAGTCTCAAGTCATGGGCCATCAGCAGCAGAAGCTGAGGAAAACATTGCAATGTGGGTTCGCAGAGTCATCATCACCTTATTTCAATGGATATTATTATTATGCAGCCACGAGTAGAGAATAGCAGGGGCAGCAGCTGCTGTTGCAGAGGTGATATGTCGTTTGCTTAGAATTGCAAAATAATTGTGTGAGCTGGGCGAAGCCATAAAGAGAGTAAGCACAGAATTCCCTTTATTTTTTTGTTGTTTATCAGTGGATCTAGGGTCAGGAGGTGAGTCCGACGACAATAGATTCGAAAATGTTTTGCATTTGCAAATGAAAAGAAACTATCTGAGTCTGATTTTGATTCCAAGTTTGCGGTGGCAGTAGAAAACTAAAAATGAAATTGAAAAGAATTGACGAAGTGGGAATGTATTACAAAATGGATCTCGGGGAAGTATTTCTTAAATAACAGAAAAGGCATTGCACTCATGACAATGAAGGAGCGACGCCAATAAAAAATATAAACCAAAATGAATATTTTATTCAACGAAGAGCTTACTTTTATTACTCTCCAAAGGAGTATATCAATCCTGCAGTTTCCATTAAGGTAAATTATTTTTGAAATTTCTTTTTGTTACAGGCATGTGCTATACTCGTAGTACGAATACACGGTATAGTCAAGACTGCCTTGAATGTGGATTAAGACGCGTGTAGTCCCCAGCTGAATTGAAAAGATGTCGACGGGACTCAGTATCATGGCAAATTTTAGGTCATACCACATGAAATGTTTGATTTTGGGGTAGAAATTTAAAGGCCAATATTTTTCTTTTATAATTTTTTACTTAGTCAAAATATGAAACGTTTGCATCTATAACTTTTTTCCAACGTGATTTAAAGTCCATTATTTCTTTTTTATAGAAGGCTTGGTTTTTGAACGCTATAAAGTCTTCAAAGGCTTTTATAACCTCTGCTCAGTTCCAGAATACCTTCTGCCGACAAAATGCCTACGACATCAGGTGGATGCGAAAGAATTTCAAATCTCGGCTGTTGCAGTTTTCGCACGGTTACACGTGATGTATGGGGTTTAGCATTGTCATGCAATAGGATCGGACCATGCCTATTTGCCAACTCAGTTTGCTTTTCAGCCAACATGCACGCACTATGTCAATTTCCTCACAATATTTGACTGCATTTATCGTTTCCCCTGATTCAAGAAATTAAAAAGAATTTGGTCCTTTCAATATCCACCAGATTGCCACCATAACCTTTTCTGGGTGAAGACCTATGCAGTGTGGGGGTGTGTTTTGGTTTCTCTTCTGGATCCAACCACTGCCCAGATCTTTTATCCACAGATCTTTTATCACTTTATCCACTCTTCATCACACATGGACTATACGGTGCAAAAATGGTTCATTTCGGTGCCTGAAGCTCAGCCATTCTTCTAACCGGCGTTTCTTTCGAGTTTTTACTTTTTCTATTAGAGATAGGTGTCGACTTCTTACCATGGGAAATACTCCAATGTTCTGTATAATGGCTCGCACCGTTTTTGTTGGGTCTATATCTAGCATTGCTTTTAAAACGTTGTCGCCAATTACCGCTTCTGCTTTCTTATGTGGTTCGTTTTTGAGGCTAAGATCTGCCGAACCGAACTTAGCATACCAATGTCGAGTGTTGCGCTCATTTATGGTTACATTCTTAAATGTGTCCTTAATGTTTTTCGCTTTCAGAGACGCATTATGTCCCATTTTAAATTCATAAAGTGAGAGAATCCGAGTTTGAGCGGTCGACAGCATGATAAACAATTCCTAGAAAAAATTACTGTAACATCTCACACGTCAAACACTCGAACCAATTTATCGTGAAAAAAAATTTACACTTTCTGCTACAGATGTTTACTCGAGAGCTTCTTATTGCGAACTGAGTGAAGATAGGACATTTCATTTGGTAGAATCTAGAATTTAATTTACATCAAACTGAATTAAGCTATTGTAAATTATATGTCACTGAATGAAGATTTAAAGTAATATTTAAAGTAACTTAAATCCCGAAATTGGTAAGGACAACGTCCTAACTTCGAATTATCCTTTTTCTTCTTTGTCCGTAGCCCTTATCAAGTCTTATTTAAGTGGAAGAAAACAGTGTGTTTGCATTGGTGAGAATAGTTCGAATTTCTTAAGTGTACATAGTGGAGTGCCACAAGGATCAATCCTGGGACCCACTCTCTCAGTCGCTCACAGACCGTAGTGGTGTAATAACGTGTTTCGGCTTTTTTTTCGAGAAAAAAAATAAAATAAAAAATATAAAAAAATATATATATATGTACATATATATTACGTGTAAAACTGTCTTTGACGTCGTTTTTATAAGGGGTCAGTCAGCCCAGTGGAAGTGGCGTTTGAACGCGAGTCGTTCATAGATCTCCGTGGAGAATAAACGTGTCGGCTTCTAGTTAAAAGCGAAATTACTCGTAATAAAAGAACAACCAGAAACGTTTTGGCCAAGTGCTTCGGTGGCCCAGTGGTAGTGGTGTCTGCCGGTAAAGCAGAGGTCGTGGGTTCGATCCCCGAAACATATCGGACTTTTTATTTTTATTTTTATTTCCATTTTTAAAAGTAAAAAAAAAACAATAAATAAGTGAACAGTCAGACAATGAGTGAAAGTGAGCGGTCCGCTATTCAAATAGCGGGGCCAGCAGATGACTTGTTGTCATTAGATGACCAGGCCGTTATGTCGGCCCATTCTAATTCTGGAAAACCAGAAATTAGCGCTAAGAGGAGGAGGAAGCTGAGGCCTACTCCTAATCTTGTGAAACGCCCTTCCCTTTCAGCGTCTACTGAAAAGCTGCCTGGTAGAGTGAGGGAAGAGGCGCCAACAACATCGTCAAGGGCAGCAGCACGACAACAATACAGAAAAGTAATTGACAAAGACGATTTCCCATATGTATCTGACGGTGGAGAAGGACACTATATGGGAGGTGATAACATTTTCGCATCGTTAGCCGCCTCAGAGTCAGACGACGAAGAGGCAGAGATGCAAGAAATGTATAGCAGTATCAAAGAGCTGCAACTAAAGGTACTGGCTATTAAAGCCAAACAAGTTGCGAGGAGACAGAAGGAGCAGCAACTACAGGACTCACAAAAACAGTCACACATAAGCGAGTCTGTACCGCAAAAAAACACACAGAAAACTGCGACACAACAACAAAACATACAAAAGCAGCCACAACAACAAAACTCACAACAACATAAGCAGCAACAACAGCAGCAGCAACAAAAGCAGCAGCAGAAGCAGCAGCAACAGCAAAAGCAGCAGCAGAAGCAGAAACAACAGCTACAACAAAAGCAACAACAACAACATCAACAACAAAAGCAACAGAAATCAACTAAGCAACGAGTACCTCCAATCAACACCTTCAAGATGGAGTTGAAAGATACGATAGAATTATGTAAGTCGGCCATAGGCAATAATTTTTTTGTTAAAAGACTTAGTTTAGATAGGCACGCGATCCACTGCAATACAGTGGAGCGCTACCATAAAATTAAAAACTTGTTAAGGGATTCGACGACGGAGTTCTTCTCCTTCACACCGAAAGGTGAAAAGCTGCAGACAATGCTGCTGAGGGGATTAGAACCGTCGACTGATCCGGAGGAGCTCCTTGCACTGCTGAAAGAGAAGGAGTGCGAAGAGCTCAAATTCGTAGGGGTTAAGCCATTCGTCACGGCTAGAGCCAAAAGGGAGAAGCGGAAACTACCGTTCTTTCTGGTTCAGCTGAGTCCCAACAGCAAACTGGATGGTCTAAGGAGCATTAAAGTCCTAGACTACCAGGTTGTACACTGGGAAAAATTAAAGAGGAGCGAAAACATTTTACAATGTGTTCGTTGCCAAAGGTTCGGGCACGCCGCGTCGAACTGCGAAATGCAGCCTCGATGCGTGAAGTGCGGAAAGAACCACAAGTCCGAGGAATGCGCTCTAGGCAAGGACGGAGCGTCAGAAAAAAGCCAACTCTCTTGCGCGTTATGTAGGAACACGGGACACACCGCAAATTATCGGAGTTGTCCCAAATTCCAATACATCAAAAGAGTAAATCTGGCTCGGCAGCAGAAAGTGGAAATTAAACGTCCACTCGTGCAGACACAAACACCAGCCGTTACTCCCCATGTTACCTACGCCCAAATGGCGGCAGGTAGGGGAAATACGGTACAGCAAGTGAAGGTTGCTTCTCAGGCCCCAGCGCCCAGAGCACCGGAACCAGTACCTGACATGCTGGCTATCTTGCTCTCTATTCAGGGGCAGATGGCTCAGCTGCAGCGTCAAATACAGGAACAGGCTAAGCGGGTAGATCAAATATACGCGCTGCTGCCGGGCCTAACGCACCTCCAGTCGTAATGGGTACGCACATGGCGGAGCAAACCCTGAAGGTCCTTGCAGTGAATGTTAATTCACTGATTAGGTTCGAACGAAGAGCCACACTATTTAAGTTGCTTAAAGACCAAGCCCCTGATGTGCTCTTGGTTAGCGAAACTAAGCTTACCAAGAGACACAAAATGAGGCACAAAAGATATAAAATAGTACGGAGAAACCGACCCAACTCCATTCAGGGGAGGAGGCGTTGCGATTTTCGTACGAAAAGGTATTCGTTTTAAAAGAGTATACAGTCGTGTAGTACGTAGGTTCCAGGTGCTGGAGGCATGCATCGTGTATATCCCTCTCCGTAGTGGAAAGCGGTTATACATGGTGTCTGTTTATGCACCTAAGGCTACTCAATCCACTTTATTCATCTCAGAGCTCGAGACACTTTTTCGATTCCTAAGACTGGAATTGGAGGAGAACTACTTTATTATCGGCGGAGATTTCAACGCCTAACATAGCGATTGGGGAAATAATACTCCAAATACTAGAGGGAACCTACTATTCAATTGGTGGGGTCAGCACAATATAATGTATCGACTCGGCCTTAAGGCGACGGACAGTCCGTCGTTTCCTAGACACGGGTCCTATTTGGATCTCCTGCTGTTCGACACACGAATACACCTGACATGCACAAACCAACAAACCATAAACTGTCTACGAACTTTCGTGTATGACAGTGACCATTGCGGACTCAGTACCGAAATAACCGTTCCGAACGAAGCTGCGGAATTGGACGAGTTTGTTCAAAGGCATGCCTACAATTATAGTAGGGTGCGTTGGACACACTTCTCCAGAACAATGACGAGAGCACTCTCCTCGAATTCGCTCTACCCACCGTCCAACAGAAATCTGTCAAACGAGGAGATTGACAGGTATCTACAACTAATGGACGAGACAATTAAACGAACAATGGACAAAACGATACCTCGGTATCAACACACTGACGAAGAAGACTTATTCCGCAACGCAACTATTGACGCACTGCACCGACATAAAAGTAGACTGCTGTCAAGACTAAAAACCTTGTACAGACAGTTTACTGACAGACATAACCCGGAGATTATGACGCTAAAGTCGTCGATCAAAAACCTCCAAACTTTAATAAAAGAAAATTACAGAGCATCTGTAAGTTTGTATTGGAACAACAAAATTCGGGCTGTAAACACCAGCAACCCGAATATGTTCCCGCAAATAAATAAAATATTTCGGAGGAAAGATCACAACGAACTTTCGTGTCTTAAAATCGCCCGAACGACATACAACGAGAACATACTTACAGCAGCAGGCATAGATCCAAATGAAGCTGTTGATGATGACAACTTCTTTGTGATCGAGGATCCGCAGGAGCAGGCAGAGGCTATAGGAGCGACTTTCCAGGAAGTATACAAGGCGAATGACATCATTGGCCCGAACCACGACCTGGAAAATCGAGTCCTTGTGCACAATTTCTACCTTCGAAATGAAATTGTGAATTGGCGATTCGAGAGCTCGGGTTTCACCCAGTTCAGTGACGAGAATATGGCAAATAATGTCATCACCAATGAGATGGTACTACCACCGTTCATTTCGAAGGCAGAGCTCCAAACGACCTTCGAATCGCTTAGAAGTAAGAAATCAGTGGGAACCGATGAAATACCGAACATTGTGCTTCGACATCTCCCTCTAGAAGCGGTGGACATTTATACCACCCTGTTTAATAATGCAATGAATAATGCACATTATCCAGCGCATTGGAAAACTGCGGTGGTACATCCCATCCCCAAAAGGGATAAAGACACATCCAATCCGGCGAATCTCCGGTCGATCAGTCTCCTTCCAAACATCAGTAAAGTTTTCGAGAAGGTGATCAATAGAGTCCTGACTAAGTGGGTCGAGGACAAACATATAGTTCCGGATAATCAATTCGGTTTCAAGGCGGGGCATGATGTTATTCATGCTGCGTCTAAACTGGTTTCTGATATCCAATGGAACAAAGGCAAGAATCAGTGCACTGGTGCCTGCCTGATTGACTTGGAAAAAGCCTTCGATACCGTATGGTTAGAGGGTCTCTTTTTCAAGCTGGACAGGTTGGGCATCAGTAAACCATTGCTGTATATTCTTTTTGATATGCTTTCCAGTAGACAGTTCATCGTGAAAAATGGCGATGTGACTTCTGCTGGAACGTTTAACATTAAAAACGGTCTGCAACAAGGTGCGGTAAATTCGCCGATCCTATTCAACATTTACACAAGTGATCTGATAGGTTCACTTCACCATGCCATAGCGTACGCAGACGATTTAATTGCGTACAGATCAGGTCCAAAGATTGAGGTCATTAATATACTCTTGCAACGTGATTTCGATAAAATTAAACGATATTGCGATGACTGGAAGTTGAAAATCAATTTTCAGAAGTCGGAAACCATTTTGTTTAGGACGCCTTTGTCTGGGGCCTCTAGGGATACCAGAAAGAATTGGCGAAAGTTCTCGATCGAGGGGCAGCACGGGCAGCCACTTGCTTGTCAAAATGTAGTCAGATACCTTGGGATCTGGCTTGATCAATATCTGTATTTTAACAAACATATAGATGTTGCTCTGGCCAGAGCTAAAGGCGCCTTTGCCCTTACAAAGAGACTGTTTTATAACAGCCAACTCGATGCGAGGGTGAAGGTTATCTGCTACATGGCCCTTATCAGGCCTATGCTTGTATTTGGATGTCCCGTGTGGTTCAACGTGAGAGCAAGTTTATTGGAAAAGATTCGGGTGTTTGAGAGGGCTTGTCTTAGGACTTGTCTTCGCTTATACAGAACACCAGAGTCTGAGTACATAAAATTCTATCCTAATGAGGTCTTATACAATAGGGCGAACCTAATAAGAGTGGACAATTTCGTCATTAAGTTGACTCGAAGGCACATTGCAAGAGCAATGACCTCATCGAACAACCTGATCTCCGGGGCTTACTACCCTAACTATATGTATCATGAGAGAGTTCGCTTTGACGGCTTTGTTCCTCCAGAAGCGTTCCTCTACCTAGATATGAAAGGTCTGATCCAGGACAGATTGGCGGTGCCGCTAATCTTCCACGTTGCTCGAACAGCTGCGGACAGGCGACTCAACTACGACAGAGACGTCGCACATGGCAGTGCGGAGCGTCTCCGGTTCAGTAGGTCGGTAGGGAGTCGCGACATGAGGGATGTTGCACGGCAGCACCAACAATTTTGGTGGCTTATGGGAGGAGAGGAAGTACCTTCGTCGAATTCCTCTGGTATAGTATAGCTTCACTCGGAAGCAAAGTCGGCTAGCCTAATTATTTAGTCATGGCCGGCTTACATAGATTTAGGTAGGATTAGGGTAGACATAAGAGAAAAAAAAAATAAAAAAAAAAAAAAAAATTAAAAATGAAAAAAAAAAAACAAAAAAAATTATATATGAACTTAGATGGGTAACAACTTCTCTAAAAGAAGGGGTAACACATCTAGGAAAAAAAAAAAAAATAAATAAATAAATTTAAATTGTATGATATATACAATAAGTTAGTTTAAGTAGGTTAAGTAGATTAAGTAGGTTAAGATTTATTTATAGGTAGATAGTTTATAAGTTTTAGTGTTTAAGATTTTATAAAAAAAGAAAGTCCGTATACTAAGTTTTTGTATTAAATAAAATGTTTTCTTAGTTTTAGTTTAAATAAATATAGAAAAAAAAATAAAATTTATAATCGTACGAAACGTCGAAAGACATCAATTAAGTATTATGTTTAATTTAGAGTGCCCGCATGGGGCCAGTAAGTTAAAATAAGATAGTTTTAAGTTAATTAAGCAAATTTTTAAGCGTTTTTTGTATAGCGTATAAGTA